>JACEFZ010014734.1:0-25482 GCA_014155875.1 Cepaea nemoralis | reverse complement strand
AAAAAAAAATATAGCAACTAAGAAACTGGAAGTTTGTGAATAAGTGTGCTCTATGGATCTATGCGAGCAGCAGGCTGCCGGGGAGCGCATCCAACAGAGGCAGCCGAATGATCGCGTATCGGAATCGATGGATCCAATAGATGTCTTTGTGAATTTTAATTGCCATATAAAATATTACCCCTGAATCAGTATAGTTATCATTGCTCGAATTGTGGTTGAAAAACAGATTTTCTGCGAAGATGTGACTTTGTGAATTGGAAACTGCATATTGATTGCGCTACACTTTTCAACGCACAAAACGTGCGATTTGACCTACTAAAGTTAAAGATAACACAAGTTTAAAGATTATTAATAATTTATTTTATTATTAAGGTCCTAAGTCTTGGTTGGCAGCTGGTCTAGGATCGAAGATCCGACAGGCGGACAGTTAGAGCATTGCTTTGCTGATCCGGCAGCCTTTGCAGCTTGACTTGTTCCAGATGTATAGGTGTTAACTTTCTTCTGGACTGAACTAGGCAGGCCGAGAGAGGGATCATGCTGCATTGGAAACACAGCGTTTCTTTATTTTAGCCCAGGCTTTGTGTTATGGAGAGGCAATAACTCCATCCCTGGTCTTAACCGGTCTCGGAATCAAAGCGAGAGGCAACTGTTACGGGTTATAAGTCCTTGTCAGTTGGCGTAGACATGGGGCGCCACGCGTTGCCTCTAACGGTGGTAGACACCTACAGGTGTCACTGATCAGTTACCGACCGCCTCAAGTTGGGCAGCCCCCGGCCAATTGGGTGCTGATCCGCCACAGCCTGCCTGCTTCAATGGGTGCTTGGGGCTAAGACAAAATCTGAATCGCAGGCTGTAAAACCAATGCACCAAGTACTAATAAAAAGAATAATAGAAACCTCAAGCTACGCCTTGCATCCTGGAACGTAAGAACCATGTGTCCAGGATTTTCCACTGACTTGACAAATATTGACGATGTGAGAAAAACGGCAGGTGATTGATGCTGAACTCAATCGTCTTAACATTGATATTGCTGATCTGCAGGAGACTCGCCTCGCTGAGGAAGGGTCACTCAGGGAAAACAATTACACCTTTTTCTGGAAGGGTAGGGGGCAGGCAGAAAAAAGGCAACATGGTGTGGGCTTTGCAGTGAAGAATTCGCTACTGGGAATGATTGATAGCCCAGATGGAGGTAATGAAAGATTATTATCCCTGCGCTTGGCAACTTCTTGTGGATTTGCTACCATTATCACTGCATATGCACTGACACTCGCTTCCTCTGATGATGTGAAGGATACGTTCTATGAGCAGCTAGACTCTGATCAAAGCAGTTCCGAAATCCGACTACATTTATATGCTCGGTGATTTCAATGCTCGTGTGGGCAAGGACTCGAGTTCATAGCCAGTGTGCCTTGAAAAATACAACATCGGTCGCATGAATGATAATGGGCAAAGGCTGCTGGAGCATTGCACTAGAAATTACCTGTGTATTACAAACTCCTGTTTTAAAACAAAAGAGTTGCATAAGGTCACATGGAAACATCCAAGATCCGGCCACTGGCATCAGCTGGACTTCATTATCACACGGAGACATCTGAACCAAGCATCATTAACTCGAAGTTACAACAGTGCTGACTGTGATACGGATCATTCTTTGGTTGCTTCAAGGGTTAGACTGAAGCCAAAGAGAATCTACACAGCTAAACACAAATCTAGCCCCAGGATTAATATTACTAACACTCACGATCCTGGAAAGTGCTTTGAATTTCAACAGCAACTTGAAGACGCTTTCAATGATACATCAGAAAATTGTATAGTAAATGATAAATGGAGTAAACTTAAGGAAACTATTTATAAAACAGCGGTAGGGGTTTACGGCACTGTGGATCATAAGAGGCAGGACTGGTTTGCGGCAAACAGCGAGACTACTGCAGCCCTTGATTGATAAAAAGAAGATAGCTCTCTTAAGAAACAAGGAAAGACCAACGCGATACACTCTGAGTGAGCTGAAGCAAGCAAGGAAGGATGTACAAAAGGCTGCCAGGCAGTGTGCGAATGACTATTGGATCAAGTTATGTGAGTCCATTCAAATCGCAAGTGATAAAGGAAACATCAGAAGCATGTATGAAGGGATAAAGAAAGCCTGTGGTCCAATGATCAAAAGAAGTGCACCGCTGAAAACCTTGACTGGAGAAATCATCACTGATGAGAAACAGCAGATGGATAGATGGGTCGAGCACTATTTAGAGCTTTACTCAAGTGAGACCAAAATAGCGGATGATGCCATCAATGCCATAGAGGCCCTGCCAACTCTTGACCACCTGGACACACTTCCCACCATAACAGAAGTTAAGTGTGCTATAAATGAACTTGCGTCTGGCAAGGCTCCAGGTAAGGATGGGATTCCAATAGAAGTTATCAGGAGTGGGCAAGACACACTCACTCTACAGATCCACCAGCTAATAGAGCTATGCTGGCGAGAAGGACAAGTCCCACAGGATTTCAAAGATTCAAACATCATAATGCTGTATAAGAACAAGGATGATCGGAGTGACTGTAACAACTATAAGGGTATCTTACTTCTGTGTATTGTTGGGAAAGTATTTGCCAGAATTGTTCTGCGCAGACTTCAAGTCCTGGGAGATCAAGTCTACCCCGAATCACAGTGCGGCTTCCGTCATACCCAGTCTACCATTGATATGATATTCCCATTGCGACAGATGCAAGAAAAATGCCGGGAACAAAATCAGCCACTGTTTATTGCCTTCATCGACCTCACAAAGGCATTCGATTTGGTCAGTCATGAGGGTCTGTTCAAAGCACTAAAGAAGATTGGCTGCCCACCAACTCTTCTGTCCATTGTGGAATCGTTCCACACAGGCATGAAGGGTATAATCAAGTTTGATGGCTCAACTTCAGAAGAGTTTGAAATCAAGAGTGGAGTTAAGCAAGGTTGTGTACTAGCCCCCACCCTCTTTGGGATATACTTTTCACTTCTACTTAAATATGCCTTTCGTGATCAGGATGACGGTATATACATTCACTCACGCTCAGATGGTGGCCTCTATAATGCTCAGAGATTGAAGGCCAAGACCAAAATTAGGAGGGTACTAATCAGAGATTTGCTTTTTGCGGATGATGCTGCGATTACGACCCACTCTGAGGAAGGATTACAACATCTACTATCTGCATTCTCCAATGCTTGTTCTGAATTTGGTTTAACAATTAACAAAAAGAAGACACAGATTATGTCACAAGGTGCACTATGGTGTACCATCAATCTTTATTGACGACGCTGAACTGGAGATAGTAGACCATTTTACATATCTAGGAACAGAGGTAAATAGCAAATTATTCCTCGATCAGGAAATCAACATCAGGATTGGCAAGGCAGCAACAACAATGAACATGTTAACAAAAAGAGTCTGGGAGAACAGGAAGCTTACTGCCAAAACAAAAGTCCTCGTCTACAAAGCCTGTGTCCTTAGTACTCTTCTTTATGGCAGTGAAACCTGGACAACTTACTCTCGCCAAGAGAAACGTTTAAACAGCTTTCATATGCGGTGTCTGCGAAGAATACTTGGTATTAAGTGGCAAGACAAAATCACAAATACTGAAGTATTGGAAAGATCAGGTTGTGTGATGGTGTATTCCATGCTCAGTCTTCGTAGACTTAGATGGATATGACCCCCTCTGCCGTGCGTCCACCTTGACGAGGTAGAGGGGCTTGAGCGGTCCAATGACCCCAAGAGCTATGCCGACGGTAGCACAGCTACTGGTAGGGTCACCCATGTCGGACAGGTCAAGGGAGAGGGACCAGACGAAGTGACGCACAAACCTGTTGCCTTATAGGTAGACTGGGGACAGTCAAAGGCTAGGGAAAGCATCCCGAACAAATGCTTGTCGAAATCGGATGTATTGAGCCACAGGCTTGACAAAGAAGTGCAACGTAACTTTATCATTTCATGATGCCACAGATGAAAATTAATCGTTATGGTGCTAATCCCGTGAAGTCCCATCAGGCGGTGATAGTGCCGGGCCCCCTGCCTCGAGGGGGTCCACCCATGACTACTGGTGGTCACCTTCCCCTGTGCTGTGGAGTCAAGGCACAGAGGAGTAGGTTAAGAGCTATTGACCAAACACCCCGGACACTCAACATACTACAATGGAATGCAGAAGGAGTTTATAACAAGAAAGCCTCCCTAACACAGCGTCTTCATAAAGATAGAATAGATGTGGCATGCATTCAAGAGACACACCTCAACGCCAATCGCACATTTTCAGTCGAGGGATATCAGGCCACACGTTTCGACCGCGAAGGACACAAAGGAGGAGTTGTAATACTTACACGAAATACAATACCTTGCAGCGAAGTATCTGTGATCTCTGACAACCAAACGGAAATTATAGGTGTTGATATCATGATAAAGGACGTGAAAATAAGAATTTACAATCTATATAGCCCGGCAGATAAGGATCTTACACTCTCAAACATGGAAATAACTGACACAATTTGCATTGTTGTCGGAGACTTTAATAGCCGTTCAGAAAGATGGGGATACCCAGATACTGACAAAAGAGGAGATGAAGTGGAGGACTGGGAAATAGACTCAAATCTCCATCTACTTAACAAAGCGGATGACACACCGAGCTTCTACTCCAGAAGATGGCTTACCACTTCTACTCCAGACTTAGCTTTCTGCACAGGAGACATCCTCCACAAAATCGATCGCCCGTTGGAATTACAAACGAGCAGTTTGGGACAGATTTGCCATACTAACAGACAAATATTGTGAAAACGTAAATACACGATATGGCAACATGAAGCAAATGGTGGAAAGTCTAAACAGAGCAATAATACAGGCGGCCACTGAGTCTATTCCAAGAGGAGCAAGGAAAAATTACAAACCATACTGGACTGAAGAACTACAATTTTTGGAGGACAAAGTTGAAGATGCTAGGAAGACCGCAGAGAGAGAACAAACAACTGAAGCGAACATCTCTCTCAAAGCCATCTCAGCAAAATATAAAAGAACAGTAAATCAAACAACAAGAGATTGTTGGAGGGAAAAAAACAGAAAACCTGAATTTTGACAGGGATGGAAACAAACTATGGAAACTAGTGAAAGCCATGAACAATGAAGGACCTAGAAACAAACAAATAACAATTAAACAAGGAAATGCCTTGCTTACAGGAAAAAAGGCTGCAAATGCACTAATGGAACACTATGCCAGTGCAAACCACATTGATATTACAGCCGAACAGAAGAAAGCAATCAAAGATAAACAGATACATCATAGAATATACAGAGACAGCAGCAGAATATATGATGGCAAATCTAACAATGGAAGAAATGGAACAGGCAATGAATACCCTAAAAAAGAAGACATCACCAGGAAAGGATGGAATCACAAATGAAATGCTAATAGGACTAGGCACTAAGGCAAAAAAGAAACTACTAGCAGTCCTAAATTACAGCTGGAAGAGGGGAATAGTCCCACAGGCATGGAAGGAAGCTATACTAATACCAGTCCCAAAGAAAGGAAAAGACCTGGAAGAACCAAATGGCTATCGACCTATCAGTCTTCTTAGCTGTGTAGGAAAATTAATGGAACGCATTATCAATGGCAGGCTAACATGGCATCTGGAAGAAAACAAACTCTTAACACCTCACCAAGCAGGATTCAGAAAGTACAGATCCACTGAAGATCAAATAACCTATATAGCTCAGGAAATAGAGGATGCCTTCCAAGAGAAAAAGCACACACTAGCAGTCTGGATAGATTTAGAAAAAGCATTTGATAAAGTATGGAAGGAAGGACTGAAAGTAAAACTGCAAAAAATGCATGTTTGTGGAAAATGTACAAATGGATCAGCCACTACCTTGAGAACAGAACTGCCAGGACAAAGTACAAGGACAAACCAGCAAAATGATGCTGTTGGAGCAAGGTGTCCCCCAAGGAGGAGTTCTTTCACCAACATTATTCCTAGCATATATAAACTGACATCACAGGAAAATTTTCCAGCCAGAGTACACACATCATCCTTTGCAGATGACCTAGCCATATGGACATCTGAAGAATATATTAGTACAGCTAACAGCAGAATACAGCAAGCCCTTATTAGCGCTAGAGGACTGGTCAAAATCATGGCTAGTGAAGATAAGTGAGGAGAAAACAACATGCACAGTGTTCTCCCTCTCAACTAAAACTCAGCAACCTAAGCTGGTATTGAATGAAAAAATATTGCGCCATGAAGAAAATCCAAACTATCTAGGAGTCACCTTTGATCGTCGCCTGACATGGAAGACACAGGTTGAGAAAAATCGAACAAGAGCAAGGCAAAGAATGGCAATCATGAAAAAGCTTGCTGGTACAACGTGGGGAGCAGATGAGAAAGTTCTCAAGAAGTTATATACTGGACGGGTGAGGCCAGTACTGGAATATGGCATTGCAGCTTGGGCAACAGCAGCTAAGTCAAACTTTAACAAAATAAGTAGAGTCCAAAACCAAGGAATGCGAATCATAACTGGAAGCCTGAAGACAACGCCTATTAATGAACTAGAAAAGATCACTTGTTTACAACCAATGCAGGATAGAAGAGATAGCAGAGCCCAGCAACAAGCAGAAAAATTTAGAAGATTGACAGACCACCCTATGTATAACAGGTTTAAGTGGTTTTGGAAAGGGAAGACTGAAGCGTAGCAACTTTGTAGAAACTGCAAAACGAAGGATTAGGGCAGATCCTATACTTAACATATCAACAGTCAAGCCCATTACAATGCACACAAGTTCCCAGCTTGGAGACAGCAGCAACTGCCTGAGATGATAGAAAACATTCCTGGTATTGAGAAAAAGAACACTCAGCATGAAACCGAAAGAAGAGAAATAACCCTAAACTACATAAAAGAACATTACCCAAGCAGAATTGGACCCATGCATATACAGATGGATCAGCCAAAAATTCAATAGAGAATGGAGGAGGAGGAATTCTCCTAAATTTAAAAAATGGAGTGAAAAAAACACATTCAATGGCAACTGGAAAATTTTCAAGTAACTTCAAAGCGGAGGTAGAGGCTCTGAAAACTGCAGCAGAAATGCTCCTGATGGAGGAAAATAAAGAGAAGCAAATAGCTATCTTCACAGATGCAAAGTCAGCTGTCTCAATACTGAAGAGCAATAACAGCACAGAAATAACTGACCTAAGAGCAGCACTCCATGGTCTATGCCAGAAATCCAAAAAAGTTGTAATACAGTGGATCCCATCACATTGCAGTATACCTGGAAACGAAGAGGCTGACAGACTGGCAAAAGAGGGCGGACGACTACCACAGCCTGACATAGACATAACCTATAATGAGGCAAAGAGGTTGATAAAAAGCACTTATAGAACCAAATGGGAATCAGAGCATCCAGGCCATCAGAAGGATGATGCATATTACAAACTCGACCGAAGAGAACAAGTAGCAATCTTCAGACTCCGCACAGGACATAACAGGCTGAAATACCACTTGTTCAATAAACTAAAGATAGGAGATACCGATGAATGTAATTGTAGAACTGGAAAAATGACAGCAAAACATTTGCTGCAGGATTGCCCAACGTATGCAGAACAGAGAAAGATATTTTGGCCCACACCTGCTTCATTTGAGGACAAGCTCTATGGAGATATCAACAAGCTCAAGTTGACCGCAGCTTACTTTAACTACATACAGGTTGACATTTAAAGGTGCATGAAGACCCAGAGGCATGAAATGGAATATTGCTTGGATAGCAAATCCATTATGTGGAAAGTCCAAATCGAAAGCTCGCTGTGTGGGCTTCATAAAAGGTGGAAAAGTGTCCTAGTGGCACGAAATGGAATATTGCTTGGATAGCAAATCCATTACGTGGAAAGTCCGAATCAAAAGCCCATTGTGTGGGCTTCATAAAAGGTGGAAAAGTGTCCTAGTGGCATGAAATGGAATATTGCTTGGATAGCAAATCCATTACGTGGAAAGTCCGAATCAAAAGCCCACTGTGTGGGCTTCATAAAAGGTGGAAAAGTGTCCTAGTGGCACGAAATGGAATATTGCTTGGATAGCAAATCCATTACATGGAAAGTCCGAAACGAAAGCTCACTGTGTGGATGTCATCTGCAGACTGCATACTTCTGGTTTCCGGAAGAACAGCCTATGGTGAACGGAAGGCCCAATATACGGAAGTGAGGCTAAGCAGCCATGTGCAGGACGTGACGATTCCTTGGGTGAGCCCAGTATCAGAGCGCTATGTATCGGCTCTGCAAGTATGGAAGCCTCCTTGGATGGCGGGGAATGCCCATGGTCTGCCCCTGCCTTCCCTTGAGGGCTGACCAGGATCTTTGGCTGTTCTATATGGACCAGCTGGGATGGGGGATAACACCACAACAGTGAGAGTCAAACGTCCTAAGAAACCCCCCGGGAAGGTTAACCCGGTCAACAAATGCCCGCAGAAGTCGGATGTGTCGGCCTAACGGCGCAAGAACACAGCTCTGCTGTAAACAGGCACAACGCAATCACATCCGGAAAAAAAAAACTCCGGATGAACGAAGAAGAAGAAGATGGATAGGACACGTTAGGAGGATGGATGATAGTAGAATACCAAAGGACATCTTTTTTGGTGAATTACAGATGGGTAAGAGATCTCAGGGTCGGCCTCTACTACGATACAAAGATGTGTGTAAGCGGGACATGATTGATACAGGTATTGATAATGCACACTGGGAGCAAGTCGCCGCTGAACGTGTTTGCATGGAGGGCAACTATCAGAAATGGAATAAAGACAAAGGAGAAAATGATTGCAGATAAAGCACACACAGAGCGTGAGAGACATAAGGTGGTGCAAAAGGGGGGAAATGACCATGTTTTCACATGCATCTACTGTGGGCAAACATTTTCAGCAAGAATTGGCCTAACCACCACCGCCATGGGTCGTAATTATTAAGCCTTTTGAAGCACAATGTACCAAACTATCGTCTGTCAAGACGGAAAGGTGCCAATGCAATGCAAAAATAATTTATTTGTATACTTGTACTATTTTGTAATCATTTAACATGACGGAACATATATTTGAAGTCAGTTTTCATATAACCGTATGAGACAATCTTGCACACACAGACGCACAGACACCAGCGGATGTCGCTGGAGGAGGTAATCGGACACACTGGAGAGTTCCACTTACGGGTGAACAGCATGAGAAATCGCAATTCGTCTCACCTTCACAAAGATGTGAATATCTTCACTTAGAAGTGACATACAGGCATCATTGAGGTACCATTAGATTTTGAATTTCAAGGCCTATCTTCTGTGGCCGTCTCATTAGTAAATTCTCAAATTTAAAATCGTGATAGGGCTTACTACATATTGTGACTCATTGAATTCATTTGAATGAGCTGGTGCATCACGCACATCAAATCAAATAAATTGACTATATAGAAGACTTTATTTATTTCACAATTTGAACTAGAAATTTAAGTGCACATTTTTAACAGAATACAAGTTTCATGTGAAACAGTAATTTATATGTACCTTTATATTTTTCACCATTTGATATTTGGGCACTCTTCTGAATAGTTTAGTCGATGGATCAACATCACAGCACACGGGTGTAACCCATAAGTGCTCCGTTCTCCTCCTAACTCAAACCTGAGTCTGGAGAAACTCAGCTCAGTGCATGAACTCTGTAGCACCGGCGAGGATCCTGAAATACTTTGGGTAGAATTTTAACTCAAAATTTTGCCCGGGCAGCACCGTTAGGCTACTCTTTTTCGATTTCCAACTGCCAAGGGATTGTTTTAACGTGCAAAACAATACACACGGGTGTCTGATCTCACTACCCAGAGACCAGGGAAAATTTTATTACTAGAAGTCCACGTGAAAAAATCCCGGTCCTCACCAGGGCTTGAACCCAGGACCTCCAGCACTCGAGGTGGACACCGTACCTCGAGACCATGCAGCCCCCTAACTACACCCTAACTCTTCCGAATAACTGTCCCAAATTATTTCTTGTAAAAAGCATCCCTTACAGAGCTTCATTCGGTGATATAATACAAAATATTAAACACTACAAACTAAAATATAGAACTGAGAAAATGGAAATACGTACCAATAATATTTGACAGTTATGTGTGGAAATACGTACATACAATAAATAATTTGACACCGTTATTTATTATGTAAATTATTGAGTGTGTGTGTTGGACTGCTAGACCGACCGATGGATGCAATAAAAGTTTTTGGGCCCGGAATGTCCTCTGTCGTCAAAGTTTATACCTATCCGTTATATGTGGAAATACGTACGTACAGGATATAGATATACACTCCAACGACAGTGAGGGCCCTCCGGGCCCAGGAAACATCTATTGAATCCATTGATCGGTCTAGCAGTCCACGACACACTGAACCAGAAGTGATCGACAACATCACCTAATGAGGCCCTGTAAGGGATACTTTTTACAAGAAATAATTTGGGACCATTATTTGGAAGAGTGCCGATATTTGACATGACTGAAATTAATTTTGAAAGCAAGTTTTCACACCCTCTTAGGTATTTTGTCCATGTTATATGGACAAGAAATACTGAAGAATCCTCTCACTGAGCAGGTTTGCTTTGTGTCCGAGGGGACAGGACACAAACTTGTTGTACTCCAGATCTTAGGTGTTTGTCTTTTAAGGATCATGTGGAGGCCTTGGTGGTGAAGGCTGGTTGGGGACTTAATGCATTGAGGGCTATGGCGGCAACAAGCGTAGATCAGAGGATGCTGTACAGGCTCTTTCAGCAGTTAATAATTTCTGTCATTGAGTATGGTTTGGGCCTGAACCGAAGAGCTGGCTTGAAAGGTTGGAGCGCATACAGAATGCTGCCATGAGGTTAATCCTGGGGTGCACAAAGGACACACCAATTATATGCATGAGGCATATCCTGGTGCTACCAACAATGACGGATAGGCATAGGGTCCTTCAGGCCAAATGGTACCTGAGAGTTGTCGCAGACAGGGATCACCCGCTGCATGCAGCCATGGATATGGTCAAGGGTCATAGACTAATACGAGACAGGTCCTGGATGGCACAGGCAAAACTTTCTATACATCAAGTGTGTGATCTAGAGACCATCAATCGTGAAAGAGAGTGGGTTGAAGTTTCGGAAGACATGACTGACTGGCACAATGTAATAATAATACTTGGTCGTGAGTGCAGAGAATGGGCAGCGGGCCGCACTGAGTTTGAAGTGCAACAGCTGATCCAGAGCAACACACATCAAGGTGATATAGTAATCTACACCGATGGGTCAGCGGTGAGAAACAGACTTAGTGGCTGGGGCTTTATTGCAAAGGCTAATGGACGAGTCTTGAAAAAGGAGAGTCTGGCATATGAGACTACGACCTCCAGCATGAGAATGGAGGTGGAGGCAGTAACAGCGGCATTCCGGTGGCTAGAGGAGACCACTGCAACACATGCTGTATTCATTACGGATTCAAAGAGTATGCTTAGTAAGGTGGAGAAAGGAATGTTTCATGTGGAATGGCTGTGTCACTTCAGAGGTCACAGATTGTGAGAAGTGTATGGATATTTTGCCCTGGCCATGCAGGGTACGGGGGAATGAACAGAATGATAGGCTAGCAGGGAATGCACCTCTTGGTGGTAGTTTGCCTATGGACAAGGGGGAGGTGGTCTTGCGCTTGTGGGACCAGGTGGAGAAAGCGGAAGAACAGATTGAGAACCCATATGTGGAAAGAATGAGATTGCAGGGATCGGCAGGGGTTCTGGAAAAATCTCAAAACTAAGAGGGAAGACCAGGAGAACTTTTAATCAGATTGTGGGAACATTTAGTAGTATGACTCTTCATTGGCTGTTGAACGAGGGGACGGAGCACTTATGGAAATGTCCTGAGTGCAGTGATTCGGTTCTAACTCAACTCCAGATCTTATGGTGAAGGGTTCTGAGTGTCCTCCAGTTGCCCTCACTATGCATTCTTTGTTGCTGTATAAGCTTCTACATAGATTTGTTAGATGTGTACTCACTCCATATTGTTTAAGGATTTCCCACAGCTTGTTTCTATCTACTCTATCAAATGCCTTTTCTTGGTCGTAAGTAGAGTGTTTCATATAATTTGATTGATTTTTCTATAAGTTGTCTAAGTGCAAAAATGGCATCTGTGCATCCTTTGTTTTTCCTAAATCCAGGTTGTGTTTCACTTAGCTGGGGTTCTATAGTTGTTCGCAATCTTTTCTCAAGAAAAAGAAAGAAGAAGAAATATATGTTTTTCATAAAATCACCTGTATTACTATTTTACATGTCGATAAATATTTCTCTATATTAAAATCAATAAATTCACATTTTAACATTACATTACCATGCAAGGACTGTTTACTAAAATATAAATTAGAAAGACATTTAATCAAAAATGTTAAAACAATCAAACTCACCATATGCCAAATGATAAAATTTATTTCAAAGGCAAGATATTGTCAACCAATCACTTACTTGACAGTATCTGGCAAATTTTCTTCTTTGTCTTTGTAAATAAAGCTTGGTTAAGCAGAATATGTTGATCACAAATTTTTCAATGTGCCGAACGATTACGCGTGTCCCGAATATATAATTTGATCTGCTTAATATGAATTATGTATGTCAGCACAGTTAAGACACATTCATGTACATGTTACATACGTATGCCAGCACAGTTTACACACATTCATGTATATGTTACATATGTATGTCAGCACAGTTTACACACATTCATGTATATGTTACATATGTATGTCAGCACAGTTTACACACATTCATGTACATGTTACATATGTATGTCAGCACAGTTTACACACATTCATGTATATGTTACATATGTATGTCAGCACAGTTTACACACATTCATGTACATGTTACATATGTATGTCAGCACAGTTTACACATATACACACATTCATCTACATGTTACATATGTATGTCAGCACAGTTAAGACACATTCATGTATATGCTACATATGTATGTCAGCACATTTTACACATATACACACATTCATGTACATGTTACATATGTATGTCAGCACAGTTTACACACATTCATGTATATGTTACATATGTATGTCAGCACAGTTTACACACATTCATGTATATGTTACATACGTATGTCAGCACAGTTTACACACATTCATGTACATGTTACATACGTATGTCAGCACAGTTTACACACATTCATGTATATGTTACATATGTATGCCAGCACAGTTTACACACATTCATGTATATGTTACATATGTATGTCAGCACAGTTTACACACATTCATGTACATGTTACATATGTATGTCAGCACAGTTTACACATATACACACATTCATGTACATGTTACATATGTATGTCAGCACAGTTTACACATATACACACATTTATGTACATGTTACATATGTATGTCAGCACAGTTAAGACATTCATGTATATGTTACATATGTATGTCAGCACAGTTTACACACATTCATGTATATGTTACATATGTATGCCAGCACAGTTTACACACATTCATGTATATGTTACATATGTATGTCAGCACAGTTTACACACATTCATGTATATGTTACATATGTATGTCAGCACAATTTACACACATTCATGTATATGTTACATATGTATGTCAGCACAGTTTACACACATTCATGTATATGTTACATATGTATGTCAGCACAGTTTACACACATTCATGTATATGTTACATATGTATGTCAGCACAGTTTACACACATTCATGTATATGTTACATATGTATGTCAGCAGTTTACACACATTCATCTAATATAACAACATGTTCATCTGACACCAGTATTTGACTGAAGTGTGACAAGATTCAGTTTATGTAATGCCAGTTAGTCCAAAACTTACACAATAATGTCATTAAGTTGTGACATGGCCATTCTTTGTTTTTATTAAATCTTAAGCATTATCATTTTATTTATCAATAATTGCACCAACACAAAGCCTGGCAGACAGTAGTCTAGGTCATGTAGCAGTCATGTCTTTAATTGTCCATGGGAATTCTTGACATGTAATTTATTGACATAGATTATTTGTGCATGCTGACATGTGTGAATCACCACTACTTTCCGGTTGACAGTGTTCACAGTTCTACTAGAGAGATGACCTCTGAGGTTCAAGTCTTTGACAAGATGGACAGTAAAACACCAGCAAGTGTCCAGATAGAACCTCCTGAAGTATATCTAGATTATGCATATGAAGATACAAGTAAGTCACAGATGTTGCAGGTCCTTTGTAGAACACTGCTTTCATCACAGCTTACTGAAAAGTGTCTTGATCTCTGGCCATTGATCATGTCTCAGACACTCTCCTGCCCAACATGTCTTGATCTCTGGCCATTGATCATGTCTCAGACACTCTCCTGCCCAACATGTCTTGATCTCTGGCCATTGATCATGTCTCAGACACTCTCCTGCCCGAATTGTCTTGATCTCTGGCCATTGATCATGTCTCAGACACTCTCCTTGCCCAACATGTCTTGATCTCTGGCCATTGATCATGTCTCAGACACTCTCCAGCCCAACATGTCTTGATCTCTGGCCATTGATCATGTCTCAGACACTCTCCTGCCCAACATGTCTTCATCTCTGGCCATTGATCATGTCTCAGACAATCTCCATGCCCAACATGTCTTGATCTCTGGCCATTGATCATGTCTCAGACACTCTCCATGCCCAACATGTCTTGATCTCTGGCCATTGATCATGTCTCAGACACTCTCCTAGCCCAACATATCTTGATCTCTGGCCATTGATCATGTCTCAGACACTCTGCTGCCCAACATGTCTTGATCTCTGGCCATTGATCATGTCTCAGACATCTCTGCTGCCCAACATGTCTTGATCTCTGGCCATTGATCATGTCTCAGACACTCTCCTGCCCAACATGTCTTGATCTCTGGCCATTGATCATGTCTCAGACACTCTCCTGCCCAACATGTCTTGATCTCTGGCCATTGATCATGTCTCAGACACTCTCCTGCCCAACATGTCTTGATCTCTGGCCATTGATCATGTCTCAGACACTCTCCTGCCCAACATGTCTTGATCTCTGGCCATTGATCATGTCTCAGACACTCTGCTGCCCAACATGTCTTGATCTCTAGCCATTGATCATGTCTCAGACACTCTCCTGCCCAACATGTCTTGATCTCTGGCCATTGATCATGTCTCAGACACTCTCCTGCCCAACATGTCTTGATCTCTGGCCATTGATCATGTCTCAGACACTCTCCTGCCCAACTATGTCTGCAATGTCCTGTGTCCATCTTCATGCTGGTCGATCCCTGTCTTCTCTTCCAAGAACCATGGCTTCCATCACTGTTCTGTCCAAGCCACTGTCAAGTTTGTTGTGGCCAAAGTATTTCAGTGTCTGAGCCGTGATACTGTCTGTGAGCCAGTTGTCTCCCATGCTCAGATCTTGTAGAGTGTCAGTTCTCTTCTTCTTCATGGTCCATGATGGCCACCAATAGCGGTATGATCAGTTATGAGATGTCATTATCTTGGTTTGTGCAACTGACATGATGTCATTATCTTAGTTTGTACAACTGACATCACATTATCTTGGTTTGTGCAAGTGACATGACATCATTATCTTGGTTTGTACAACTGACATGACATCGTTATCTTGGTTTGTGCAACTAACATGACACTTGGTAGTAGGCTTGTAGTAAGCAGGAAGAAACATAGTTCTGAGTGTTGTCATAGACAGATATGGCAGCAAGGCTGGTTGTGTGTGTCGTCATAGACAGATATGACAGTTATATTGGTTGTGAGTCTTGTCATAGACAGATATGACAGTTAGACTGGTTGTGTGTGTTGTTATACATAGATAAGGTAGCTAGGCTGGTTGTGAGTGTTGTCATTGACATATATGACAGTTAGACTGGTTGTCAGTGTTGTCATATACAGATATGGCATTTAGACTGGTTGTTAGTATTGGATGTGGGACATCTTGCTTAAGACCGTGAAGTTTACCGAAATGTTGTTATGGGAGCGAGGTTCTGCAAAGGACATGCTACTGAATGAATTAATGAATGAACTCTACTAGATTACACTTACATGAAGTGGTTGTTCATATTTTAGATTACACTTATACTGATTATTTGAAAGTTTGATCACAAATAATCTATTATCTAACATTTCTGTAAAGTTCTATGTGTGTATTTCAGAAACACATCCCTGTTCTCAGAGTTGTCCCTCTTTACAAGAACAATCACAAATGGATACAAAGATGGCAGATGGTTACATAGACTGGAAACCTGTGAAACAAGAACTGTCTGATGATTTGTCTGAAGACAAGAGTCACAGATTCAGTAAAGTGATTGGCCTGACAAGTTGTTACAGCAATCAAGAGATTTCAGAACATAACAACACAGAATCAAGAATGATTGAGGCTACAACTCAAATTAATCACCAAGAAGTATCACTTACTGGGACAGAGCATGGTTACACAGCATCACAGCGACATGAACATTGTAGCAACATGTCAGAGAGTGTGTCTTCTATGATTGAAATCAATGCTAAACTATGTCCGACCAATGAGAATTGTCAATTACACCATGTGGACACTCCAGTAAAACGTACACAGATTTCTGGGACATCTCCTGATGACACTGTTGGTTATACCAGTTGTAGTCCTCCAAGAATACAAGCAGGAGACACACCACACATGTCTGATGTTTGTGGTGCAGCTGTCAGTGTAGACACAGGTTTACATAGATACAAGACATCACATACACAGAACACATCACACATGTCTGATGTTTGTGATGCAGCTGTCAGTGTAGACACAGGTTTACATAGATACAAGACATCACATACACAGAACACATCACACATGTCTGATGTTTGTGATGCAGCTGTCAGTGTAGACACAGGTTTACATAGATACAAGACAGCAGATACTGGAGAGAAACCTTACAAATGCAGTAAGTGTGGTGCATCTCTTGAAGCTCATGTGTTAAATTACCATCAAAGCACATATACAGATGCTAAATCTGACCAGTGTCATGTTTGCTGTGAGTCATTTACACGAGTTGATGTCATGACAAGCTGCAGGAGAACACACACAAGTGAGAAGCCTTACCATTGTGATATTTGTGATGCATCATTTCCTCTTTCTGACATCCTTGAGAGACACAAGAAAACACATACAGCAGAGACATCCTATAAGTGTGATGATTGTGGTACAATTCTTACACAAGCTATTCAATTGAAGGGCCACATGAGAAGGCATACAGGAGAGAAGCCTTACAAGTGTGATGATTGTGGTAAATATGTTTCTCAGTTTGGCTATCTGAAATGCCACATGAGAACGCATACAGGAGAGAAACTTTACAAGTGTGATGTCTGTGGTGAATATTTTGGTCGGGTTGGCACCCTGAAACGCCACATAAGAATACACACAGGAGAGAAACCTTACAAGTGCGATGTTTGTGGTAAATCCATGTCTAGAAGCCTGAAATGCCACATGAGAATACACACAGGAGAGAAACCTTACAAATGTGATGTTTGTGGCAAATCTGTGTCTAGATCTAGCAATCTGAAAAGCCACATGAGAATACACATAGGAGAGAAGCCTTACAAGTGTGATGTTTGTGGTAAATCTGTATCTAATTCTAGCAATCTCATAAACCACATGAGAATACACACAGGAGAGAAACCTTACATATGTGATGTTTGTGGTGCATGTTTCTCTCAGTCCGGTCTTATGAATATTCATATGAGAGTGCATACAGGAGAGATACCTTACAAGTGTGATGTTTGTGCTGCATGTTTCACTGAAATGTGCACACTGAAATGCCACATGAGAACACATACAGGAGAGAAGCCTTACATGTGCGATGTTTGTGGTAAATCTGTGTCTACTTCTAGCAATCTCAAACGCCACATGAGAATACATACAGGAGAGAAACATTACAAGTGTGATGATTGTGCTGTGTGTTTCACTGAATTGTGCACACTGAAATGCCACATGAGAACACATACAGGAAAGAGACCTTACAAGTGTGTGGTTTTGTGGTAAACCTGTTTCTGTGTCTAGCAGCCTGAAATGCCACATGGGAATACACATAGGAGAGAAACTTACAAGTGTGATGTTTTTGGCAAATCATTATTGAATTCAAGTCAGCTTAAATGCCACATGAGAATACAAACAGGAGAGAAACGTTAGAAGTGTGATGTTTGAGGTGCATTTTTTTTACTCAAAGTGACAATCTGAAATTTTTTTTACATTACATTGGCACCTTTCCGTCTTGACAGACGATAGTTTGGTACATTGTGCTTCAAAAAGGCTTAATAACTGTCATATGGCAATAACTACGATCCATGGCGGTGGCGAGTGTGGCTGGTAAGGCCAATTCTTGCTGCAAATGTTTGCCCACAGAAGGTGCATGTGAAAACATGGTCATTTCCACCATTTTGCACCATCTTACGTCTCTCACGCTCTGTGTGTGCTTTATCTGCAATCATTTTCTCCTTTGTCTTTATTCCATTTCTGATAGTTGCCCTCCATGCAACACGTTCAGCGGCGACGTGCTCCCATTGTGCATTATCAATGCCTGTATCAATCTCCCGCTTACACACATCTTTGTATCGTAGTAGAGGCCGACCCTGAGATCTCCTACCCGTCTGTAATTCACCAAAAAAAGATGTCCTTTGGTATTCTACCATCATCCATCCTCCTAACGTGTCCTATCCATCTAAGTCTATGAAGACTGAGCATGGAATACACCGTCACACAACGTGATCTTTCCAATACTTCAGTATTTGTGATTTTGTCTTGCCACTTAATACCAAGTATTCTTCGCAGACACCGCATATGAAAGCTGTTTAAACGTTTCTCTTGGCGTGAGTAAGTTGTCCAGGTTTCACTGCCATAAAGGAGAGTACTAAGGACACAGGCTTGGTAGACGAGGACTTTTGTTTTGGCAGTAAGCTTCCTGTTCTCCCAGACTCTTTTTGCTAACATGTTCATTGTTGTTGCTGCCTTGCCAATCCTGATGTTGATTTCCTGATCGAGGGATAATTTGCTATTTACCTCTGAGCCAAGATATGTAAAATGGTCTACTATCTCCAGTTCGGCGTCGTCAATAAAGATTGATGGTACACCATGTGCACCTTGTGACATAATCTGTGTCTTCTTTTTGTTAATTGTTAAACCAAATTCAGAACAAGCATTGGAGAATGCAGATAGTAGATGTTGTAATTCTTCCTCCGAGTGGGTCGTAATCGCAGCATCATCCGCAAAAAGCAACTCTCTGATTAGTACCCTGCTAATTTTGGTCTTGGCCTTCAATCTCTGAGCATTATAGAGGCCACCATCTGAGCGTGAGTGAATGTATATACCGTCATCCTGATCACGAAAGGCATATTTCAGTAGAAGTGAAAAGTATATCCCAAAGAGGGTGGGGGATAGTACACAACCTTGCTTAACTCCACTCTTGATTTCAAACTCTTCTGAAGTTGAGCCATCAAACTTGATTATACCCTTCATGCCTGTGTGGAACAATTCCACAATGGACAGAAGAGTTGGTGGACAGCCAATCTTCTTTAGTGCTTTGAACAGACCCTCACGACTGACCAAATCGAATGCCTTTGTGAGGTCGATGAAGGCAATAAACAGTGGCTGATTTTGTTCCCGGCATTTTTCTTGCATCTGTCGCAATGAGAATATCATATCAATGGTAGACCGGTTCTGACGGAAGCCGCACTGTGATTCGGGGTAGATTTGATCTCCCAGGACTTGAAGTCTGCGCAGGACAATTCTGGCAAATACTTTTCCAACAATACACAGAAGTGAGATACCCCTATAGTTGTTGCAGTCGCTCCGATCTCCCTTGTTCTTGTACAGCGTTATGATGTTTGAATCTTTGAAATCCTGTGGGACTTATCCTTCTCGCCAGCATAGCTCTATTAGCTGGCGGATCTGTAGAGCAAGGGTGTCTTGCCCATTCCTGATCACCTCTATTGGAATCCCATCCTTACCTGGAGCCTTGCCAGATGCAAGCTCATTTATAGCACACTTAACTTCTGTTATAGTGGGAAGTGTGTCAAGGTGGTCAAGAGTTGGCAGGGCCTCTATGGCGTTGAGGGCATCATCCACCAGCTTGGTCTCACTTGAGTAAAGCTCTAAATAGTGCTCGACCCATCTATCCATCTGCTGTTTCTTATCAGTGATGATTTCTCCAGTCAAGGTTTTCAGCGGTGCACTTCTTTTGATCATTGGACCACAGGCTTTCTTTATCCCTTCATACATGCTTCTGATGTTTCCCTTATCACTTGCGATTTGAATGGACTCACATAACTTGATCCAATAGTCATTCGCACACTGCCTGGCAGCCTTTTGTACATCCTTCCTCGCTTGCTTCAGCTCACTCAGAGTGTTACGCGTTGGTCTTTCCTTGTTTCTTAAGAGAGCTATCTTCTTTTTATCAATCAAGAAGGGCTGCAGTATCTGGCTGTTTGCCGCAAACCAGTCCTGCCTCTTATGATCCACAGTGCCGTAAACCCCTACCGCTGTTTTATAAATAGTTTCCTTAAGTTTACTCCATTTATCATTTACTATACAATTTTCTGATGTATCATTGAAAGCGTCCTCAAGTTGCTGTTGAAATTCAAAGCACTTTGCAGGATCGTGAGTGTTAATAATCTGGGGCTAGACTTGTGTTTAGCTGTGTAGATTCTCTTTGGTCTCAGTCTAACCCTTGCAACAACCAAAGAATGATCTGTATCACAGTCAGCACTGTGGTAACTTC
This sequence comes from Cepaea nemoralis, assembly GCA_014155875.1. NCBI lineage: Eukaryota > Metazoa > Mollusca > Gastropoda > Stylommatophora > Helicidae > Cepaea > Cepaea nemoralis. Next base: position 4,686 of record JACEFZ010014734.1, on the reverse strand, counting down.
GAGTTAATGATGTATGGTTCAGATGTTGTCTCCATGTGATAATGAAGTCCAGCTGATGCCAATGGCCGGATCTTGGATGTTTCCATGTGACCTTATGCATCTCTTTTGTTTTAAAAAAGGAGTTTGTAATACATAGGTCATTTCTAGTGCACTGCTCCAGCAGCCTTTGCCCATTATCATTCATGCGACCGATGTTGTATTTTCCAAGGCACACTGGCCATGAACTTAAGTCCTTGCCCAAACGAGCATTGAAATCACCGAGCATATAAATGTAGTCGGATTTTGGAACTGCCTTGATCAGAGTCTAGCTGCTCATAGAATGTATCTTTCACATCATCAGAGGAAGTGAGTGTCGGTGCATATGCAGTGAGAATGGTGGCAAATCCACAAGAGGTTGCCAAGCGCAGTGATAATAATCTTTCATTACCTCCAGCTGGGATATCAATCATTCCCAGTAGCGAATTCTTCACTGCAAAGCCCACACCGTGTTGCCTTTTTTCTGCCTGCCCTCTTCCCTTCCAAAAAAAGGTGTAATTGTTTTCCCTGAGTGACCCTTTCTCAGCGAGGCGAGTCTTCTGCAGGCCAGCAATATCAATGTTAAGACGATTGAGTTCAGCATCAATCACAGCCGTTTTTCTCACATCGTCAATATTTGTCAAGTCAGTGGAAAATCCTGGGCACATGGTTCTCACGTTCCAGGTTGCAAGCCGTAGCTTGAGGTTTCTATTATTCTGTTTATTAGTACCTGGTGCATTGGTTTTACAGCCTGCGATTCAGATTTTGTCCTAGCCCCAAGCACCCATTGAAGCAGGCAGGCTGTGGCGGATCAGCACCCAATTGACCGGGGGCTGCCCAGCTTGAGGCGGGCGGTAGCTGATCAGTGACACCTGTAGGTGTCTCCCACCATCAGAGGCAATGCGTGGTGCCCCATGTCTACGCCAACTGACAAGGACTTATAACCCGTAACAGTTGCCTCTCGCTTTGATTCCGAGACCGGTTAAGACCAGGGATGGAGTTATTGCCTCTCCATAGCACAAAGCCTGGGCTAAAATAAAGAAACCATGTGTTGCCCATGCAGCATGATTCCTCTCTCGGCCTGCCTAGTTCACTCCAGAGGAAAGTTAACACCTATACATCTGGAACAAGACAAGCTGCAGAAGCTGCTGGATCAGCAAAGCAATGCTCTAACTGTCCGCCTGTCGGAGCTTCGATCCTAGACCAGCTGCAATCTGAAATACCACATGAGAATACATACATTAGATGTGCCTTTCAAGAGTTGTAATCTTGTCGTTGTGTAGAAGTGTATGGTAATTGTATGATATGTAGAAAGCTGCAGTGATAGAGTGTGGTCTGTAGACATATATTCTCTTGTGTTCACAGTGATAGAGTGTGGTCTGTAGACATGTGTTCTCTTGTGTTCACAGTGATAGAGTGTGGTCTGTAGACATATGTTCTCATGTGTTCACAGTTGTGTGGTCTGTAGACATATGTTCTCATGTGTTCACAGTTGATTGACAATAAGTACAGATATATTGATGAAACAATACACAGCCACACTCAAGACCAGGCTCATAGACTTGACGATACACCACAAGGATAGACACATTAGACAGGCGAACAATTGGCATCACTGCCATTTCCGTACAGATGCTTTCACATCAGTCATCATGGCTGCAGTATCACACAGATGACACATCTTTATAACGTTCCCAGTTCAGTGTTTCACACTTGAGTGAAGATGATAACAGTCCTCAATTCCACTCCTTTGCTTAAATATGGCAGGACAGGTGAGAGAAAACACTGTCTTCTACTGCCTCAACCACTGCTGATAGTGCTGCACTTGATACATGAGCCACCTGGCTAAGTACTTAGTCAGTTGTGATACATGAGCCACCTGGCTAAGTACCTAGTCAGTTGTGATACATGAGCCACCTGGCTAAGTACCTAGTCAGTTGTGATACATGAGCCACCAGGCTAAGTACCTAGTCAGTTGTGATACATGAGCCACCAGGCTAAGTACCTAGTCAGTTGTGATACATGAGCCACCAGGCTAAGTACCTAGTCAGTTGTGATACATGAGCCACCAGGCTAAGTACCTAGTCAGTTGTGATACATGAGCCACCAGGCTAAGTACCTAGTCAGTTGTGATACATGAGCCACCAGGCTAAGTACCTAGTCAGTTGTGATACATGAGCCACCAGGCTAAGTACCTAGTCAGTTGTGATACATGAGCCACCAGGCTAAGTACCTAGTCAGTTGTGATACATGAGCCACCAGGCTAAGTACCTAGTCAGTTGTGATACATGAGCCACCAGGCTAAGTACCTAGTCAGTTGTGATACATGAGCCACCAGGCTAAGTACCCTAGTCAGTTGTGATACATGAGCCACCAGGCTAAGTACCTAGTCAGTTGTGATACATGAGCCACCAGGCTAAGTACCTAGTCAGTTGTGATACATGAGCCACCAGGCTAAGTACCTAGTCAGTTGTGATACATGAGCCACCAGGCTAAGTACCTAGTCAGTTGTGATACATGAGCCACCAGGCTAAGTACCTAGTCAGTTGTGATACATGAGCCACCAGGCTAAGTACCTAGTCAGTTGTGATACATGAGCCACCAGGCTAAGTACCTAGTCAGTTGTGATACATGAGCCACCAGGCTAAGTACCTAGTCAGTTGTGATACATGAGCCACCAGGCTAAGTACCCAGTCAGTTGTGATACATGAGCCACCAGGCTAAGTACCCTAGTCAGTTGTGATACATGAGCCACCAGGCTAAGTACCTAGTCAGTTGTGATACATGAGCCACCAGGCTAAGTACCTAGTCAGTTGTGATACATGAGCCACCAGGCTAAGTACCTAGTCAGTTGTGATACATGAGCCACCAGGCTAAGTACCTAGTCAGTTGTGATACATGAGCCACCAGGCTAAGTACCTAGTCAGTTGTGATACATGAGCCACCAGGCTAAGTACCTAGTCAGTTGTGATACATGAGCCACCAGGCTAAGTACCCAGTCAGTTGTGATACATGAGCCACCAGGCTAAGTACCCAGTCAGTCGTCCTCCAGTCAGGGCAGCAGTCTGCTGACTATATCATTACCATCTCAAGATGGTCTATGCCGTGATCCTTATTATTGACAAATGGCTGCTGTAGATGTCCGTAACAGTGACACATGTCTTCACAGACTGCAGCTTCTGGATCCGAACTACACACCATATACGATATGGGATCTATAGAACCTGACCTCTGTGCTGCTCAGTCATCAGCTAATTCATCAAGTGCTTTGAACTCGGCATCTTCATGAGCCATAGCACAGTTCTGGCTGATTAACAGTACTTACAGTGAATTCACTAGACTTTAAGATTGGGTTGCTGTAGTTTCCATAGTAAGACATGTCAACATGATGATAGTGCTTGCAGATCTGCATATTGATGGGACAGACCTTAGACTTGTGAAAAACATATATTGGAAACAACAAGCTGCCATAAGGAATTTTGTCAATTGCAATGAGAAAAAGAGTATTTGAAGTGATACATAGAACCTGTACTGTTGTGTGATTGTGAAACATGGACAAAGTGCAGACATGCTGAATACCACGGGCGTCTGATGAGTGCCTAGGGTTAAGCGTTATTCTTTCCTCTTCCAGTCGTCACTGTGGTTACTACTCCACACTATACTTAGTTGATTATTGGACCAAGCACTTCTATACACAGTACACCAACTTACTGTTACACACAACTCTGCTCTCCTGTAAGAATATAACTCGGACTCGAATTTCGGTTTCTGTCACTATATTCACCTCAACACTATAACAAGGACATATCATATACACCATCATCTGTTCAACATTGTAATTACATCACAGTGCTAAATACTACTTAACATAACAGAGTGGCACAATTTTGGCCATTATTGACGAAACCCACGAACCAACTGCCCTTGTCCCTTCGCGATCATGTGGGTTCGCTCCGGTGACAATCTCGCTCGCCCCGTCCTTCTGTGTGACTTTTCGTCACTATGCCATGAGGTATAATTCAACCCATGGCACTAAAACACATTTAATTGCAATGACAATGTGGTTTCTGGGGAAAATGCAAAGAGTACCATGGACAGACCGAAAAACCCTTCTAGGTTTTTGTATTATTCAAACCTGTTTTGCTGCATGGCAGTGAATCTTGGAATATAAATGAACAAATTAGGAAGAACTTGGAGGCAACTTAAATATGGTTTCTGAGACAAATGTTATGAATTCCTTGGACTGCTAGAGTAACTAACGATGATTTCCTGAAAGAGGCTAATGAAACTAGAACACTACATATAACAATAAGAAAGACAAACAGCTTTCTTTGGTCATGTGATGAGGAGAGGGCTTTGAAAAACATTGTGATGACTGGAAAGATAAAAGGGAAGAGAGGCAGAGGACAGCCAAGAGAAATGATGCTGGATGGACTGACACGGTAGCATGGAAGAATATCATCAGCAGATTAGTTTAGTTTAGTTTAGTCGTTGGATCAACATCACGGCACACGGTTTAACCCATAAGTGCTCTGTTTTCCTCCTAACTCAAACCTGAGTCTGGAGAAACTCAGCTCAATGCACGAACTCCGTTGCATCGGCGAGGATCCTGAAATACTTTGGGTAGATCTTTAACTCGAAATTTTGCCTGGGCAGCGCCATTAATTTTTG
>JACEFZ010014733.1:15000-24184 GCA_014155875.1 Cepaea nemoralis | reverse complement strand
AACCCCCTTTTTTTTTCTTTTTTTTAACCTGCCCCGGGGGGTTTTTAAATTTCAGGGGCCCTTAAGGGGGGGGGAAAAAAAAAAAAAATTAAAGCCTTTTCACCTTTCCATAAACCCCCCAAAAGTGAAAGTTGGAGCAGTACTTCATGTCTTCCACAGATGGTCTTTGGTCATGACTGTCCTTACAGGACGAGGATGTCCTAAGATAGCTATTAACGTAGTTCACTGACTCTAAGATCTGGAACTCATGTAATTTTGAAAGATAATGTGGTGGTTTCTTCTAGATTTCCCTCCACATGGGGGATCGTTTACCTCTGCCTTTGCAGCAATATACTACTGTCTGGACAATTGAGTGTCATGGTAGGCACTAGTCTGGGGGCCCTTTAAATTCCTGGGGTTCAAGCTCCCCCTTTCCTACATTGCAAGGTAATTGACAGTAATGGCACACAGTTTAGTCCCAAACAAAATTCCAAGCAGTTAATTTTATATGAAAAAAAAGGAGGTCAAAATGGTCGAATGGATAAGAACATGTTTTTCTAAACATCCGTTTTGCTGATGCCGAGGAAAAGAGTTCATCGGTCAGTTAAACAAAGTGTTGACCTCTCGTCCTTCCCTTTGGGGGACGTAAGTTACAAGTACCTCTAAGTTCGCCTGATGGCGGGGGACACTATTAATAGGAAAGCTAATCCACCCAAAATTTAGTCCGGCACTACTAGAAGTAGTGCGTATGGACAACGTTGAGTTCAAAGCAAGCGAGCGAAAAAAAAAATATGAGACAAAACGCAGAAAAAAAAAAAAGGTTTCAAAAGACACATATTTCGGGTATTAATCGACACTTGTAGCTAGGCAATGTTAGATGTTGAGATCCAAAAACACCTAAAAAATTTAAAATTGAAAGCTTTTAAAAACAAAAAAAATCTCATGTTATTTTGCCTAATTCTGATCTTTTAGCGCACTCAGCATTGCAGCTGTGAAACAATCTTTTAAGAAATCAAAGACAATCCATAGACATACAATCAAAACTATTCGACACTCTCTCAGTACAGAATACCTTTCCCCAAAATAATAACAACAATAATAATAATACTACTAGTAATAATAATAATAATAATAATAATAAAATAATAATAATAATAATAATAATAAAAATAAAATTTTGCCCGTAGTAAACAGGCACTCCTCTGCTGGTAGAATCGAAGTATGTTCATCATAGCTAATAATAATTGTCACACATATTTAAAAATGGTGAGTTATTTAGTGTTTATCTTTGCACATTTTTCATGCCTTTATAATGCACTGTTTTATAATGTTGTTTTGCCGCAGTGAATTGAAAACGAAGACACGAACATCTATTTTTTATGTCTTCGTAATTCAAATTCACTACGGGGGGACTTTTGGGTTTTATTTTTTGAAAAAGTCGCCCCCCCATTTGGGCCCTTACCAACTGTGAAGCGATTAAATGGATTACTCAAGCTGAAGTGTAAATAGCGGTACTGGATTGTCGATTTAGATGCATAGATCCGTTTTGTACAAACATAAACTCAGTCTCAGATAGTCAGTTGAAATTACCGTGGTAGACAAATGAAATTACTGTGCGAAAAATTGTATATTTTTAGTTTTGAAGGATTTATCTAATTACTTTATTTGTATAGTCTGATTTCGCAGTATGTACCTGACGAGATGCAGCAACAAAATACGCCAGGCAATAAATCATGAAATGTATTTTTTGTCTTCGTTATTAAAATTGCTTTTCTTTTTGGTTAGCCTAATAAGTGATGTATGGATGAAATAATGTATGAAAGAGTGTGATAGAAAGGCAGAAGTTAGACGGGGCCCACGCGCCTCATTCTTAACCCCTTTTAAAATAAAATTTGTTTGGTTTGTGTCTTCCTCACTATCAGTGCCAATCAAAAACTGAAGCAGTTCTCATCCTATATCAAATGTTCTATCTATATAAATGTGTTCTATACTATAACGATAGCCGCAGTTGTTCCTAGACACGCCGTATTTCAGCTTTGTCCCCTGTTCTTTATGGGGGAAAAATTAATTGCATGCCCTTGATGGGACGTCGCAGTAAACCCAGCATAATTTGTCTGTTTGTGATTTCTTGGCAAGTTTCGTTCATTAGTCTGTGTTGCTTTATGAAAAGCCGGCACTCATATTATTGTATAAAAATCAGCGCAGGACGGTCTGCTTCCAAATCACCCGGAGCTGTGTTTCCAGCGCGCATACCGGATTGCGAATTGCATTTCTAACGCTTTTCCTACAGCACGGCGACAAGTAAAACAAGAATCATTAACACACGGCGGGAATTAAGCCTGAATCAACATTCAGTGCCTTGCCGGGTGGCGTGGGCGATCATGCCTCTCCACAAATTACGATCTCTGCGTTATGGGTTTAAATTTGTGGGTTTACTCTTTCCATACCTGACACAAGATTAAAATGGCAAACATCAAATTTCCACAGCCCGGGATTAAAGGGGAGTTTAAAAAACAAGCGAATCGCCTTTACCGCACCCCGGGTTGATCCCATATGGCTGGTTTCTTTCCGCAGGGTGCCTACTGAAAGCGTCGCATAAAAACACAACTCTGTAGCTCCAGCGACGCCCCTTAGGAGTCTCGGAGAAAAATTTTACTCGCGAACCCACGACCTTTGGGAACGTGAGGCAGGCGAGATAACGACTTCGGCACAGAGACCCCTCAGCCAAGTATTTTGCTTTGGATGGAACCCTACTTAAAATCTGGGATATCACGTCTGTAAGTTTGTCCATGTGTTCCCGGCCACAAACTGGACGCAAAAAATGGTTGAGTTCAGTGAGTTAAGCTCAGTTGAGTTGAGCTAAGAACCCAGATTACTTCACTCAGGACATTCTCATACGCCCCTGTCCCCCTTCAACAGTCAGCGAAGAGTCATACTAATCGTTCCCACAGCTATCTGATTTAAAAATTATCCTGGTTCCCTCTCAGTTTTTAGATTCTTCCAAACCCCCGGCGATCCCCGCAATATCATTCTTTCCACATCCCGGTTTTAATCTGTTTCCCCCGCCTTTTCCACCCCGCCCCCAGATACACGACCACCTCCCCTTGTCCATGGTAATCTATACCAAAAGGTGCATTCCCTGCCAACCTATCAGTCTCTTCTTCCCCGCACTCCCCCAAAGGGCCCGGGCAAAAAAAAAAAAAAACATACAATTTTCACAATTTTGACCTCTGAAGCGAGGATAGATATTCCATATGAAAAATTCTTCTCCACTTTACTAAAAACACTCCTTGAGTCCGTAATGAATGCACTGTGGTTACAGTGGTTTCCTCTAACAGAAAAGAATGTTAAAATGTATACCTAGTATCGTAAAAAGCGACTCAAAGCAGTTGGTCAGAATCTGGCTAACTCGCACCACATGAAAACAATCAGATAACATTAAACCAGCCATGCCTGGCCTAATAGGCGTGCTTGTGTTTTACCTATACTCCATTGGAAGTCTTAAAGGTATAAGAAAAAGAGGTTATAAAACTTTTAAAAACCCGCTGCGCAAGCACGAAAAAAGGTTTCTGATCATCATAAGCTGCCCCTTACCAGAATTTTCAGGCCCTTTATCTCTTGACACTCTTTGGGGGCGGGCCCAACCGGGCCCATGACCCGGGTGTCTTTCTTCTGCTGTAACTTCGAACAATTTTTTCTAGACGTTGTTTGTCTTGGTGTTTTGCATCGTCTTCGTCTTGTCCCAAAAATGGGACATATACCTGCTTCAAGGCCCCCTTCCTCGGGGAGGAGAGCACCCTGCACTTAGTGCTTCGTGCCCTTACAATGGCAGAATATCTTGGGGAGATCATCTTAACTATAAGACATTCGAATGTGCCCACACAGAAAAGATGGATAATAAAAGTCTTTAAAGTATACAGTCAGATAACAACAGCCAAATATTATAATCTCCGACAAACACCACTGGGCACATTTCCCAACCAGCCTCTAGTCCATTTTTTGTTTTTTTTGCCTTCGCTCACTGTGAATTCAAGCTAATCTATATACGTGCTACTATCGGGTGTTTGAAAAGTCTCACACACTTTGTATTTGTATAAATTTAAAAAATGGAGTACATGATGTCATCAAAAAAGCGCTCAACAGTCCATAGTGAAGTAATATGCAGTGAAGGCTGCGTCTGCGGAGTAATCTTTGCACTCCAAATAGAATGGGGGTATAAACGGAGAAAGATTTTTTTCAAATGTGTTCTACATAAAAATTGTAGTGAGACTTTAAAAAACCACTGTATTTTGGTACACTGGATGACTTTTGCACGTGAAAAACTTTCTCTATTACAATTGTCTCTCACCCTCAGACAAACCCACCCCGACTTCTGAGATACTTGTAATTTTACGACCTCAAGTCAAGAACGAGAAGTCAACATTTTAGTCCATTTGACCGATGCAGGGGTTGCACCGCTACCTGGGCAGCAGCACACCGGATGTTTTAGACCGCAGGTTTTTTATCCTTCAGCATGTTGTGTTTATGCATGTGGCGTGTACATCTGTTTCTGTCTGTCTGTCTGTCTGTCTGTCTGTCTGTCTGTCTGTCTGTCTGTCTGTCTGTCTATCTGTCTGTCTGTAGATAGTCTTTCGTCTGCCTGTCTGTCTGTCTATAGATAGTCCTTCGTCTGTCTGTCTGTCTGTCTGTCTGTCTGTCTGTCTGTCTGTCTGTCTGTCTGTCTGTCTGTCTGTCTGTCTGTCTGTCTGTCTGTCTGTCTGTCTGTCTGTCTGTCTGTCTGTCTGTCTGTCTGTCTGTCTGTCTGTCTGTCTGTCTGTCTGTCTGTCTGTCTGTCTGTCTGTCTGTCTGTCTGTCTGTCTGTCTGTCTGTCTGTCTGTCTGTCTGTCTGTCTGTCTGTCTGTCTGTCTGTCTGTCTGTCTGTCTGTCTGTCTGTCTGTCTGTCTGTCTGTCTGTCTGTCTGTCTGTCTGTCTGTCTGTCTGTCTGTCTGTCTGTCTGTCTGTCTGTCTGTCTGTCTGTCTGTCTGTCTGTCTGTCTGTCTGTCTGTCTGTCTGTCTGTCTGTCTGTCTGTCTGTCTGTCTGTCTGTCTGTCTGTCTGTCTGTCTGTCTGTCTGTCTGTCTGTCTGTCTGTCTGTCTGTCTGTCTGTCTGTCTGTCTGTCTGTCTGTCTGTCTGTCTGTCTGTCTGTCTGTCTGTCTGTCTGTCTGTCTGTCTGTCTGTCTGTCTGTCTGTCTGTCTGTCTGTCTGTCTGTCTGTCTGTCTGTCTGTCTGTCTGTCTGTCTGTCTGTCTGTCTGTCTGTCTGTCTGTCTGTCTGTCTGTCTGTCTGTCTGTCTGTCTGTCTGTCTGTCTGTCTGTCTGTCTGTCTGTCTGTCTGTCTGTCTGTCTGTCTGTCTGTCTGTCTGTCTGTCTGTCTGTCTGTCTGTCTGTCTGTCTGTCTGTCTGTCTGTCTGTCTGTCTGTCTGTCTGTCTGTCTGTCTGTCTGTCTGTCTGTCTGTCTGTCTGTCTGTCTGTCTGTCTGTCTGTCTGTCTGTCTGTCTGTCTGTCTGTCTGTCTGTCTGTCTGTCTGTCTGTCTGTCTGTCTGTCTGTCTGTCTGTCTGTCTGTCTGTCTGTCTGTCTGTCTGTCTGTCTGTCTGTCTGTCTGTCTGTCTGTCTGTCTGTCTGTCTGTCTGTCTGTCTGTCTGTCTGTCTGTCTGTCTGTCTGTCTGTCTGTCTGTCTGTCTGTCTGTCTGTCTGTCTGTCTGTCTGTCTGTCTGTCTGTCTGTCTGTCTGTCTGTCTGTCTGTCTGTCTGTCTGTCTGTCTGTCTGTCTGTTGCTGTCGTCGTCTTCTGTTGCTGTTGTCTGTCGTTGCTGCGTCGCTGTCTGTCTGTTGTTTTCTGCTCATAACGAGAAACATGATTTCAAACAATGTGAAACTTTTGGGCAATAAGCAGCAAATAAAAAAAATTGGGCTGTAGAAATGTGGGCTGGGCAATGAAAAAATAAGGACAGACAGAAAACCCAAGAACAATCCTTCGCCCAAATGAAAACGAAACTAATTAAGACTTATCGAGGAGTCAAAACTTTTTGGGCATGATGGAAGAAATGATTTAAACTTTGACAATGGTGATTTAAAACAGACCAAGAGGAAGAATAGAAGCAAATACCGGGTTGCTTGGGCCATTGGCTTCAACAGAAAAACCCAGCTGTCCACGACTCTGGTGATCGAGTGAGATGGCAAAACATGACAGCCCACGCCATCGGCATGGCACATGATGGATGAATGGTTTACAACATTTTTTTGAAAATGTTTTTTTTTGTCCCTATGTGAATATACCATGCACAAATATATAACTGATGAACAAAGATGAGTGTTTGAAAGGGCCGAACGTAATACGATCCTGCGTCCCAAAATTTTGTGCCCCTTTTCAACCTAGCTGACCTTATGCTGGTCATGTATTTGCATCTGTTTCGTGTCGGTTTTTTGTGTACTTGACTTGCCTCCAGATCTACTCGCCCTAAACGGGTTTACCTGGTCATATTCAAAGTTTTTTGTTTTGTTTATTTTAGTCGATTGATCAACATCACGGCACACGGGTTAACCCATAATGCTCCGTTCTCCTCCTAACTCAAACATGAGTTTGGAGAAACTCAGTTCAGTGCACAACTCCGTAGCCCCGACCAGGATCCTGAAATATTTTGGGTAGATTTTTAACTCAAAAATTTTGCCCGGGCGCGCCGTTAGGCTACCCTTTTTCGTTTTCCAACTGCCAAGGGATGTTTTACGTGCGAAACCAATACACACAGTGATCCGACCTCACTCCCCAGGGGCCCTGGGGAAATTTTGTTACTAGAAGTCCACGTGAAAAATCCCGGCCATCACCGGGGCTTAAACCCCGGGCCCTCAAGCACTCGAGGTGGCATCATATCTCGAGACCACGCAGCCCCCTATAAAGTAAATGGGGCATACGTAAAATAGACCTCATTAGCCCTCTAGTGTCGATTGGTCTGTAGAAATATGCGGATATATCTTTATGCAGTTCAATGCGTATAAAATGGGCTTTCTTGTTTTACATACTTTACAACTTTCCTAATTTCCCCCCCATCACGAAATGTGGCGCTTTTCATTTTTAAATAATAATACTCACAATTATTTACCTCAGGTAATATGAGACAACGTGGAGAGGCAATAAATAAATGCATCAATAAAACCCAAATAATGAATCGTGAAAATGGTTTCATATCCTTGGCATGACTTTACGATCAACTCAAACATCAGGAAAAAAAAAATTTGCCCTTGCCTTCTGAACAAGTAGTCTATATTTAAGCCCCACTGAACGGTGTAGGCAATGAACCCATCTAGCTGAGCATCAGCGCATCGGAAGTTTAAGCGCATTAAGCTCCATGGTAGCCAGACTTCACATCAGTCCATAAGGGGGCCCTAATCACACACCCCAAAATCCCAATGTCTTAAGTTTCGGGAATTGTAGTATCCCATTACTCTGGTTTCTCTTTACAATGTATACATCTTTCGCCTTTTTCTATCCCATTATCTGCCTACGACAAGTAGAAATCTATGAAAATTTAAATATGAGTCAAAAAGTTCCGCGTTTAAATTTTTTACAATTAAAACATTGCAATAGATGCATTTTTTTAATGTTTTCGTAGCATCGTTGTGTAATCCCGTATCCTATTTTCTTGATAGTACGGATATATCTAATTTAAATACAAATTTTGTTTTTTACGGGCTGCTCGAAAATTTATATCTAGCATTTAATTACAGTATTGGGAAAATTTAAAACCTGTAGGGCTAGGCACTTTCTAAAAAAGATGAACAGCGCATAAATGCCTGTGAAATACATGTTATAGACGGGTTTTTAAGATGATTTTTGGATATATAAAGAAAAAAAAATGCTCCATGCGACAAGAGCTGAATTTTGAAAAAGGGTTTGGTACTGAAGACCATAAAAAAAAAGAAATTTACATATTTTTGGTCCTTGAAATGTCATGAAAGTTTGGAAAAAACAATAAGGAGAGGTATATGCCCGGGAAGGGGGAAAGGGGAAAGGGCCCAAAGAGAAGATGGGTCAGGATGTGGCAGATGATCTCCAGATGGGTATATCGGACGCGGGACATCTTGCTTATGACCGAGAATTTCAAGGAAGTTTGTTATGGAGCGCGAGGTTCTGCAAAGGACATGCTACTAATGAATGAATGAATGAATGAATGAATGAATGAATGAAGAATGTTTATAGTTTACGTGTAATACTTTAAGTTTTTCTCAATATTTCTAACCCATAGAGTAGTACCCACATACAATTTGAGTTCCTTTAACTTCCCCACAAGTCTAGTACTATGAAAGCTCCTTTTGCCTTTCGTATTCTTATGAATGCCAAACTATGAAAAAAATTTTCCCCCAAATAAATCCAAACAGGCAACAAATACTGGGGTTGATTCCGACGTCCTGTATAGGACTTGCTACGCCCTTTTAAGCAGTACTGACACTTTAAAACAAAACACGTGAAAGATTTGAACATAAGTTTCCCTGGGACACGAACATGTATCTGTGATAGTGCATTGAACAAGGCTGTGTGTATCATGTGTTAATTATTGGGAAAAATGCTGTACACAAACCGCCTTGTCTCTATATCTTTTCTCCGCTGTTGTTTCAGTTCTTTTTTAACAGGTAGAAACAAAAGGCAAAGACTGGCCTTTCACCTGTACAGTCTCACAGTCCGACGGTAGGGTCTAGCCTTGTAACGTGCACCCTTTTCCCCCGCTTATATTGTGTTAGGTTTACTGGGCACGGTTTTTCGAGTTTAACCATCATTAACTGATTCGGTGATAAAAAAAGGGTTTTCACCAAACCTGATACAGAAACCCAAAAGAACGAGTATCACAATGTAAATTTTCCCTTCCCCGGACATCGAAATTATGGAAAATACCTAAACAAAATATAACACCATGAACCTATTATGACAATATCATTCTGTCCAAACCCGGAGGGAACATTTGGCGTATATTATCCTTCGTCATTAATTTGTGAAGTACGAGGGTAAGTTTAATAAGTAAAACACAAATGGCTGTAGAAAAAAAAAAAAAAACTAAAAATGATAGCAAATTGAAACTAGTTTTTTTTATACATACATTGTCCCTTTTTTTCTCAACATAAATTTTCCCCCAAAAATTGATGCACTTATCCCATAGTTTTATCATTTCCCCCCAAACCG
>JACEFZ010014733.1:0-12500 GCA_014155875.1 Cepaea nemoralis | reverse complement strand
TTCTTTTTTTCCCTTTTCCCTTTTTTTTTTTTTTTTTTTTTTTTTTTTTTTCTTTTTTTTTTCCTTTTTTTTTTTTTTTTTCCCTTTTTTCCCCCCTTTTTTTCCCCTTTTTTTCCCCCTTTTTTTTTTTTTTTTTTTTTTGGGGGTTTTTTTTTTTTTCTGTCTGACTCGGCCCGGCTTCACCCAGTCCCTGGTGGGGAGCATATAAGTAGTCAAATAAGCTTCCGTTCCTGACTATCTGTCTGTCTGTCTATCTATCTGACCCGGCGTGGTTTCGCCCAGCTCCTGGCGCACAGTAACTTAAAAGAATGTCCTTCCACACACCATTCATTATTTTTAATGGAAACTTTTTATTCACCGACATGACAGTTGATAAGTTCTTTAAGCAGAAAAAGATGGGTTACAATGTTATGCATTATGCATTATTTTTATGAAAACTTTGAAAATACCTTAAAGATTATATCATTATTTATTATAACTTATATGCCTGAAAATAACTATAGACAAAGAGTTTAACAATAGTGCAAGTAAGTCCAACAATATGATTATAATGTATATAGAAATGTTATTAAAAGTTATGCCCCTTGAAATAACTTTTCTAGAGTGAAGTCCCCCTGCTATATAGAAATTATATAGTGAAAAATGGAAAAGTAAATGTTATTAAATAAGTAGAAGATTTTACACTAAGAAACTATTATAGTCGGTTGCACAGGAATGGAAGGAAGACGTGTAGAAAATTTCATCTCAATCGGATGTACCGTTATCGAACGCATCCAATACTTACATAGCTGACCACAAACACACAAAGCCACATACACTCTGTTTTATATATATATATATATATATATATATATATATATATATATATATATATATATATATATATATATATATATATATATATATATATATATATATATATACATATATATATATATGGGATATAAAACACATATTGAAAAATATGTCATTGGCACCTTGCCGTCTTGACAGACGATAGTTTGTAAGGGATGGAGTTATTGCCTCTCCATAGCACAAAGCCTGGGCTAAACTATAGAGATCATGTGTTGCCCATGCAGCATGATCCCTCTCTCGGCCTGCCTAGTTCACTCCAGGGGAAAGGTAACACCTCTACACCTGGAACAAGACAAGCTACAGAAGCTGCCGGATCAGCAAAGCAATGCTCTAATTGTCCGCCTGTCGGAGCTTCGATCCTAGATCACTCGCCAACAAGGCTTAGGGCCTGGTTTGCCTTGCCATGACACTTTGTCTTTACGTTGCATTTCCACGCACCAGGGTAAGGCTTGTACCCTCCCAATTGCGCTCTTCCGCCCGAAGCCGTTGGCACAATGTGGGGTGTCGGGTTTGGTAAGCGCCGCCGAACGTTCGGCGCTAACAGTAAGCAGGTAGTACCGTCTATTGTTATACGATAGCCCAGCTTATCTGACTAAGACCTGATACAAATAAAAAAAGTAAACCTGAAAAAAAAACCTGAAAAATAATATCTGTGAAAAATTATACACAAAAAGATTACTTAATTGTGTACGACGTATAATACGAGTAACTTCAAATGAAAATCTTAGTGTGTGTGTGTGTGAGTGTGTGAGTGTATGTATGTGTGTGTGTGTGTGTGTGTGTGTGTGTGTGTGTGCGTGCGTGCGTGCGTGTGTGTGTGTGGGGGGGGGGGGGGGCGTTTCTGTGCGAGAAGGGGAGTGCTGAATATGTATCTCCAAATTCACACGGCAAAAACAAAAACTATTGATCTAACCAACAGTTCAGACTACACCAAATTAAACAACATTGTTCTTGAAAAAGCCAACTGCTTAACATACCTAGGAAGCAAAATGACATCCACAGGGGATTCAACGCAAGGAATATCATCTAGAATTGCACTGGCATCTGGTGCCTTTAATAAACTGTCAAACATCTGGAAGTCAAAGACACTCAGCAACCACATGAAACTTAAAATCTTAAACTCTTGTGTAATTCCAGTGCTAATGTATGGATGTGAGAGTTGGAAATCAACAGTAGCTTTAGATAAAATTTAGACAATTTTGAGAACAAATGTCTTAGAAAAATTCTAAACCTCCACTGGACGGATTTCAGAACCAATATACAAATAAGACAAGAGACTAAGCAAAACATTGTATCCACTTTTATAAGAAAACGCCGTTTGAACTACATCGGTTATCTCTATACAGTTCTATGCAGCCGGTTTGGGAGGAATGATAAAACTATGGGATAAGTGCATCAATGTTGGTGGAAATTATGTTGAGAAATAAAGGGACAATGTATGTATACAAATAAACTAGTTTCAAGTTGCTATCATATTTAGTTGTTGTTTTTTTCTACAGCCATTTGTGATTTACTTATTAACTTACCCTCGTACTTCACTAATTAAGTGACGAAGGATAATATATCGCCAAATGTTACCTCCTGTTTGGACAGAATGATATTGTCATAATAGGTTCATGGTGTTATATTTTGTTTAGTGGTATCTTCCATAATTTCGATGTCCAGGGAACGGAAATTTACATTGTGATACTCGTTCATTTGGTTCTGTATCATGTTTGGTGCAAACCTTTTTTATCACCGAATCAGTTAATGATGGTTAAACTCGTAAAACCGTGCCCAGTAAACCTAACACAATATAAGCGTGGGAAAGGTGCACGTTACAAGGCTAGACCCTACCGTCGGACGTGTGAGACTGCTACAGGTGTAAGGCCAGTCTTGCCTTTTGTTTCTACCTGTATGAAAGAAGAACTGTAACAACAGCGGAGAAAAGATATAGAGACAAGGCGGTTTGTGTACAGCATTGTTCAATACATTAACACATGATACACACAGCCTTGTTCAATGCACTATCACATGATACATGTTCGTGTCCCAGGGAAACTTATGTTCAAATCTTTCACGTGTTTTGTTTTAAAGTGTCAGTACTGCTTGAAAGTCAGTAGCAAGTCCTATACAGGACGTCGGAATCAACCCCAGTATTTGTTGCCTGTTTGTGATTTACTTGGGTACTTTATGTTCAGTAGTTTGGCATTCATAAGAATACGAAAGGCAAAAGGAGCTTTCATAGTACTAGACATTGTGGGGAAGTTAAAGGAACTCAAATTGTATGTGGGTACTACTCTATGGGTTAGAAATATTGAGAACAACTTAAAGTATTACACGTAAACTATAAACATTCATTCATTCATTCATTCATTCATTCATTCATTCATTCATTCAGTAGCATGTCCTTTGCAGAACCTCGCTCCCATAACAACCTTCCTTGAAACTTCTCGGTCATAAGCAAGATGTCCCGCGTCCGATATACCCATCTGGAGATCATCTGCCACATCCTGCACCCATCTTCTCTTTGGCCTTCCTCTTCCTCTCTTCCCGGACATATACCTCTCCATTATTGTTCTTTCCAAACTTTCATGACATTTCAAGTGACCAGAATATGTAAATTTTCTTTATTTTATGGTCTTCAGTAGCCAACCTTCTTCAATATTCAGCTCTTGTCGCATGGATGCATTTTTTTTTCTTTTATATATCCAAGATCATCTTAAAACCAGTCTATAACATGTATATTCACAGGCATTTATGCGCTGTTCATCTGGTTTAGTAAGTGCCTAGTCTGACAGGCTTAAATTTTCCAATACTGTAATTAAATGCTAGATATAAATTTTCGAGCAGCCCGTAGAAACATAATTGTATTTAAATTAGATATATCCGTACTATCAAGACAATAGGATACGGGATTACACAACGATGCTACGTAAACATTAACAAATGCATCTATTGCAATGTTTTAATTGTAACAAATTAACGCGGAACGTTTGACTCATAGTTAATTCATAGATTTCTACTTGTCGTAGGCAGATAATGGGATAGTAAAAGGCGAAAGATGTATACATTGTAAAGAGAAACCAGAGTAATGGGATACTACAATTCCCGTACTTAAGACATTAGGAGTATTGGGTGTGTGATTATGGCCCCGTATGGACTGATGTGAAGTCTGGCTAGCCATGGAGCTTAATGCGCTTAAACTTCCGATGCGCTGATGCTCAGCTAGATCGTTCATTGCCTACACCGTTCAGTAGGGCTTCAATATAGACTACTTGTTCAGAAGGCAATGGCAAATTATTTTTTTTCCTGATGTTTGAGTTGATCGTAAAGTCATGCCAAGGATATGCAACATTTTCACGATTCATTAGTTGATTTATTGATGCATTTATTTATTGCCTCTCCACGTTGTCTCATATTACCTGAGGTAAATAATTGTGAGTATTATTATTTAAAAATGTAAAGCGCCACATTTCGTGATGTGGGGCAATTAGGAAAGTTGTAAAGTATGTAAAACAAGAAAGCCCAGTTTATACGCATTGAACTGCATAAAGATATATCCGCATATTTCTACAGACCAATCGACACTAGAGGGCTAATGAGGTCTATTTTACGTATGCCACATTTACTTTATAGGGGGCTGCGTGGTCTCGAGATATGATGTCCACCTCGAGTGCTTGAGGTCCCGGGTTCAAGCCCCGGTGATGGCCGGGATTTTTTCACGTGGACTTCTAGTAACAAAATTTCCCCAGGTCTCTGGGTAGTGAGGTCGGATCACTGTGTGTATTGTTGCGCACGTAAAACATCCCTTGGCAGTTGGAAATCGAAAAAGGGTAGCCTAACGGCGCTGCCCGGGCAAAATTTCGAGTTAAAAATCTACCCAAAGTATTTCAGGATCCTGGTCGGTGCTACGGAGTTCGTGCACTGAACTGAGTTTCTCCAAACTCATGTTTGAGTTAGGAGGAGAACGGAGCACTTATGGGTTACACCCGTGTGCCGTGATGTTGATCAATCGACTAACTAAACAAAACAAAACCTCTTAGAATATGACCAGGTACCCAGTTTAGGGCGAGTAGATCTGGAGGCAAGTCAATGTACACAAAAATCCGACATCGAAACAGATGCAAATACATGACCAGCATAAGGTCAGCTAGGTTGAAAGGGTCACAAATTTGGCACGCAGGATCGTATTACGTTCGGCCCTTTCAATCACTCATCTTTCGTTCATCAGTTATATATTGTGCATGGTATATTCACATAGGGACAAACAAAACATTGTCAAATAAATGTTGTAAACCATTCATCCATCATGTGCCATGCCGATAGGCGTGGGCTGTCATGTTTTGCCATCTCACTCGATCACCAGAGTCGTGGATCAGCTCAGTGTTTCTGTCTCGACCATGCCATATGGCCAAGCAATCCAGGTATTTGCTTCTATGTCTTCCTCTTGGTCTGTTCCCTTCAATCTTACCAGTTGTCACCAAGTTCTCCAAATCATTTCTTCTCATAACATGCCCAAAAAGTTTTGACTGCCTGCGTATAATGTCTCTAATTAGTTTACGATCTTCATTTGTTTCTTGAAGGACTTGTTCATTGGTTTTTCTGTCTGTCCGTGGTATTCTTTGCATTGCCTCAGACACCACATTTCTACAGCCATCAGATGTTTTTCAGCTTGACTGCTTATTGTCCAAGCTTCACATTGTTGTGAACATAACAGTGCATATTACTACGTTATGAGACAGACAGACAGACAGACAGACAGACAGACAGACAGACAGACAGACAGACAGACAGACAGACAGACAGACAGACAGACAGACAGACAGACAGACAGACAGACAGACAGACAGACAGACAGACAGACAGACAGACAGACAGACAGACAGACAGACAGACAGACAGACAGACAGACAGACAGACAGACAGACAGACAGACAGACAGACAGACAGACAGACAGACAGACAGACAGACAGACAGACAGACAGACAGACAGACAGACAGACAGACAGACAGACAGACAGACAGACAGACAGACAGACAGACAGACAGACAGACAGACAGACAGACAGACAGACAGACAGACAGACAGACAGACAGACAGACAGACAGACAGACAGACAGACAGACAGACAGACAGACAGACAGACAGGACAGACAGACAGACAGACAGACAGACAGACAGACAGACAGACAGACAGACAGACAGACAGACAGACAGACAGACAGACAGACAGACAGACAGACAGACAGACAGACAGACAGACAGACAGACAGACAGACAGACAGACAGACAGACAGACAGACAGACAGACAGACAGACAGACAGACAGACAGACAGACAGACAGACAGACAGACAGACAGACAGACAGACAGACAGACAGACAGACAGACAGACAGACAGACAGACAGACAGACAGACAGACAGACAGACAGACAGACAGACAGACAGACAGACAGACAGACAGACAGACAGACAGACAGACAGACAGACAGACAGACAGACAGACAGACAGACAGACAGACAGACAGACAGACAGACAGACAGACAGACAGACAGACAGACAGACAGACAGACAGACAGACAGACAGACAGACAGACAGACAGACAGACAGACAGACAGACAGACAGACAGACAGACAGACAGACAGACAGACAGACAGACAGACAGACAGACAGACAGACAGACAGACAGACAGACAGACAGACAGACAGACAGACAGACAGACAGACAGACAGACAGACAGACAGACAGACAGACAGACAGACAGACAGACAGACAGACAGACAGACAGACAGACAGACAGACAGACAGACAGACAGACAGACAGACAGACAGACAGACAGACAGACAGACAGACAGACAGACAGACAGACAGACAGACAGACAGACAGACAGACAGACAGACAGACAGACAGACAGACAGACAGACAGACAGACAGACAGACAGACAGACAGACAGACAGACAGACAGACAGACAGACAGACAGACAGACAGACAGACAGACAGACAGACAGACAGACAGACAGACAGACAGACAGACAGACAGACAGACAGACAGACAGACAGACAGACAGACAGACAGACAGACAGACAGACAGACAGACAGATGTACACGCGCACATGCATAAACACATACATGCTGAATGGATAAGAACCTGCGGTCTAAAACATCCGGTGTGCTGCTGCCCAGGTAGCGGGTGCAACCCCTGCATCGGTCAAATGGACTAAAATGTTGACTTCTCGTTCTTGACTTGAGGTCGTAAAATTACAAGTATCTCAGAAGTCGGGGTGGGTTTGTCTGAGGGTGAGAGACAATTGTAATAGAGAAAGTTATTTCACGTGCAATAGTCAGTCCAGTGTACCAGAAGTACAGTGTGTTTATAAAGTCTCACTACAATTTTTATGTAGAACACATTTGAAAAAAATCTTTCTTCCGTTGATACCACCATTCTATTTGGAGTGCAAAGAATTACTCCAGCAGACGACAGCCATTCACTGCATATTACTTCACTATGGACTGTTGAGCGCATTTTGTGATGACATCATGTACTCCATTTTTCAAATTTATACTAAATACAAAGTGTAGTGAGACTTTACAAACACCCGATAGTAGCACGTATATAGATTACGCTTGAATTCACAGTGAGCGAAGGCAAAGAAAACAAATAAACTGGACTATGAGGCTGGTTGGGAAATGTGCCACAGTGGTGTTTGTCGGAGATTATAATATTTGGCTGTTGGTTATCTGAGCTGTATACTTATATGATCTTTTATTATCCATCTTTTCTGTGTGGGCACATTCGAATGTCTTATAGTTAAGATGATCTCCCAGCAAGATATTCTGCCATTGTAAGGGCACGAAGCACTAAGTGCAGGCTGCTCTCCTCCCCGAGGGAAGGGTGCCTTAGAAGCAGGTATATGTCCCAGTTATGGGACAAGACGAAGACGATGCAAAGCACCAAGACAAAGCAACGTCTAGAAACATTGTTCGAAGTTACAGCAGAAGAAAGACACCCGGAGTCATGGCCAGGTTGGGCCCGCCCACAAAGAGTGTCAAGAAGATAAAGGGCCTGAACATTCTGGTAAGGGACAGCTTATGATGATCAGAAGCCTTTTTTCGTGCTTGCGCAGCGGTTTATAAGAGTTTTATAACCTCTTTTTCTTATACCTTTAAGACTTCCAATGGAGTATAGGTACACACACAAGCACGCCTATATAGGCCAGGCATGGCTGGTTGAATGTTATCTGATTGTTTTCATGTGGTGCGAGTTAGCCAGATTCTGACCAACTGTCTTTGAGTCGCTTTTTACGATATGCGTAGGTATACAGTGTTAACATTCTTTTCTGTTAGAGGAAACCACTGTAACACACAGTGCATTCATTACGGACTCAAGGAGTGTGTTTAGTAAAGTGGAGAGAAGAATGTTTCATATGGAATATCTATCCTCGCTTCAGAGGTCACAGATTGTGAGAATTGTATGTGTTTTTTTTTTTTTTGCCCTGGCCTTGCGGGAGTGCGGGGGAATGAAGAGACTGATAGGTTGGCAGGGAATGCACCTCTTGGTAGTAGATTACCTATGGACAAGGGGGAGGTGGTCGTGTATCTGTGGGACGAGGTGGAGAAGGCGAGGGAACAGATTGAGAACCAGGATGTGGAAAGAATGATATTGCGGGGGATCGCCAGGGGTTTTGGAAGAATCTCAAAACTGAGAGGGAAGACCAGGATAACTTTTAATCAGATAGCTGTGGGAACGATTAGTAGTATGACTCTTCGCTGACTGTTGAACGTGGGGACAGAGAGCGTATGAGAATGTCCTGAGTGAAGTAATCTCGGTTCTTAGCTCAACTCAACTGAGCTTAACTCAACTGAACTCAACCATTCTTTGCGTCCAGTTTGTGGCCGGTAACACATGGACAATCTTACAGACGTGATATCCCAGATTTTAAGTAGGGTTCCATCCCAAAGCAAAATACTTGGCTGAGGGGTCTCTGTGCCGAAGTCGTTATCTCGCCTGCCTCACGTTCCAAAGGTCGTGGGTTCGCGAGTAAAATTTTCTCCGAGACTCCTAAGGGGTCGTCGCTGGAGCTACAGAGTTCGTGCTTTATGCGACGCTTTCAGTAGGCCACCCTGCGGAAAGAAACCGAGCCATATGGGATCAATCCCGGTGCGGTGAAGGCGATTCGCTTGTTTTTTAAACTCCCCTTTAATACCTGGCTGATGTGATAATTGATGTTTGCCAGTGTAATCTTGTGTCATGGTATGGAAGAGAGTCAACACACGAATTAACCCATAACGTCAGAGATCGTAATTTGTGGAGAGGCATGATCGCCCACGCCAGCCGGCAAGGCACTGAATGTTGATTCAGGCTTAAATTCCCGCCGTGTGTTAATGATGTCTTGCTTTACTTGTCGCCGGTGCTGTAGGAAAAGCGTTAGAAATGCAATTCGCAATCCGGTATGCCGCGCTGGAAACACAGCTCCGGGTGATTTGGAAGCAGACCGTCCTGCGCTGATTTTTATACAATAATATGAGTGCCGGTCGTTCATAAAGCAACGACAGACTAATGAACGTAAACTTGCCAAGAAATCACAAACAGACAAATTATGCTGGGGTTTACTGCGACGTCCCATCAAGGGCATGCAATTAACTTTTCCCCATAAAGAACAGTGGACCAAAGCTGAAAGTACGGCGTGTCTAGGAACAACTGCGGCTATCGTTATAGTATAGAACACATTTATATAGTATAGAACACTTGATATAGGATGAGAACTGCTTCAGTTATTGATTGGCACTGATAGTGAGGAAGACACGAACCAACAAACTTTATTTTCAAAGGGTTAAGAATGAGGCGCGTAGGCCCGTCTAACATTCTGCCTTTCTATCACACTCTTTCATACATTATTTCATCCATACATCACTTATTAGGCTAACCAAGAAGAACAGCAATTTGAATAACGAAGACAAACAATACATTTCATGATTTATTGCCTGGCGTATTTAGTTGCTGCATCTCGTCAGGTACATACTGCAGAAATCAGACTATACAAAATAAAGTAATTAGATAAATCCTTCAAGCTAACATATACAATTATTCGCACAGTAATTTCATTTGTCTACCACGGTAATTTCAAACTGACTATCTGAGACTGAGTTTATGTTTGTACAAAACGGATCTATGCATCTCAATCGACAATCCAGTACCGCTATTTTACACTTCAGCTTGAGTAATCCATTTAATCGCTTCACAGTTGGTAATGGCCAAATGGGAGGCGACGTTTCAGAAAATCAAACCAAAGTGCCCCCGTAGTGAATTTGAATTACGAAGACATAAACAATAGATGTTCGTGTCTTCGTTTTTCAAATTCACTGCGGCAAAACAACATTATCAAACAGTGCATTATAAAGGCATGAAAAATGTGCAAAGATCAACACTAAATAACTCACCATTATTAATTATGTGTGACAATTATTATTAGCTATGATGAACATACTTCGATTCTACCAGCAGAGGAGTGCCTGTTATACTACGGGCTAAATATTATTATTATTATTATTATTATTATTATTATTATTATTATTATTATTATTATTATTACTAGTAGTATTATTATTATTGTTGTTATTATTTTGGGGAAAGGTATTCTGTACTGAGAGAGTGTTCGAATAGTTTATGATTGTATGTCTATGGATTGTTCTTTGATTTCTTGAAAGATTGTTTCACAGCTGCAATGCTGAGTGCGCTAAAAGATCAGAATTAGGCTAAATAACATGAGATTATTTTTGTGTTTAAAGCTTTCAATGTGTAATTTTTAGTGTGTTTTTGGATCTCAACATCTAACATTGCCTAGCTACAAGTGTCGATTAATACCCGAGAATATGTGTCTCTTGTAACCTTTTGTTTTTTCTGCGTTTTGTCTCATATTTGTTTTTCGCTCGCTTGCTTTGAACTCAAGCGTTGTCCATACGCACTACTTCTAGTAGTGCCGGACTAAATTTTAGGTGTGGATTAGCTTTTCCTATTAATAGTGTCCCTCGCCATCAGGCGAACTTAGAGGTACTTGTAACTTACGTCCCCAAGGCAAGGACGAGAGGTCAACACTTTAGTTCAACTGACCGGATGAACTCTTTACCTCGGCATCAGCACAACGGATGTTTAGAAAAACATGTTCTTATCCATTCGACCATTCTGACCTCCTTTTTGTCTCATATAATATTAACTGCTTTGGCAATAATTTGTTGGTACTAAACTGTGTGCCATTACTGTCAATAGTACCTTGCAATGTAGGAAAGGGGGAGCTTGAACCCGAGGAATTAAGGCCGCCAGACTAGTGCCTACCATGACACTCAATTGTCCAGACAGTAGTATATTGCTGTCAAAGGCAGAGGTAAACGATCCCCCATGTGGATGTGGAAGTCTAGAAGAAACCACCACATTATCTTTCAGAGATTACATGAGTATCCAGATCTTAGAGTCAGTGAACTACGTTAATAGCTATCTTAGGACATCCTCGTCCTGTAAGGACAGTCATGACCAAAGACCATCTGTGGAGAGACATGAAGTACTGCTCCAACTTTCACTTGATGATGATGGTGATGGCTAATGCCCTAGCTGATTAACTGCGCAGGTTAGAGTGTTCTTTCTGTCCTTGACATTAACACACACAAAATCTAATACCCCGCCGAGGATTCGAACGCGGGTCTCCCGAATGAAACCACCCATTCTAACCACAGCGTCTGCAGCTCCTCAACAAGAGCAATTGTTCTTTGTATCGCGTGTAAACAACGCAACCCTGCAACTTTACAAATGTGTGTCAGACTCGTAAAGATAAATCGACGTGACAGCAACTGCTCTACTGAATAGCTCGGATCCCGTCTCCGGTGTAAATTGGCCGTAAATTGCACTCTCATTTATATAGGCTTGCATGTGGAGTAAGACCATCTCTGCTGTATGGTGTTATCAAGTCAATCTTCCAGAATCAATTATTTGATCCTTTTTTGAAGACATTTATCAAAAATAAAAATGTTAAACAAAAACAAAGTTGCGTGATCTTTGCAGGATGTTGCAGTCAATCCCAGGTTATCTTTCCAGGCAATTTTACGTTCAGTAGATGGCCATTGCGTTCTGAACGAGAAGTAAACATTTTCAACAAGTTCAGCTGTCCCGTGTAGGGAATGAACTATCAACCACTCCATCTGAGCACTGGGAGTTTAAGAGCGAGAACTATTATCCTTTGTGCCACGCTGACCTAGTATCAACATAACCTCAAATGAAATAATAGTATATTGATGTACACCTATTAATGTGTTCAATTTTTTTTTTTTTTTGCATATCCTTTACAGGACATCGCTGTCAACACCAGCATCTTTCAGCTGTATGTTGATTTCTAGGCAAGATTGCGCTCAGTAGTTTGCCATTGCTTTCTGAGCGGCCGGCTCACATACCCCATAAGTTACCGATGCGATCCGAACCACTGCTGATTCTCACCGTCATCACGTTATCGACGAGAGTATACGAGATTACGGAGAAAAGTCATAACCTCTAAGCCACGAAGCCGGCATGTGTTCAATACTACAGTGAAAATGTCAGTTATGTACAGGGTGTATTTTTAAGACTGCGTATTTGAAAATATGCGGTCAGTTTTATATTCACATATTAC
>JACEFZ010014732.1:0-22338 GCA_014155875.1 Cepaea nemoralis | reverse complement strand
CGGCTCCGTGGCTAAAGGCTTGCGAACACGGTTCTTGAGCCGGGTACCAGGCGTTCGAAGCTCAGCTGCGACCGATTTGTGCAGCAGACCGTGTCGAGTTGTGTTATAACATGCTGGTATGGGAGCCGGTCGTTCAGAAAGCAATGGCAAACTACTGAACGTAACATTTGCATAGTACATCAACAGCAGCTGAAAAATGCTGGTGTTGGCTGCAACGTCTCGTAAGGGATATGCAACTTTTAGAGAAAAATAATTAAAGCATGATAATTGTGGTAGAATAATGGCCTCATTTAGTTAGGTATAGTATAGGTTATATTAGTATCACCATCATCCAGTGCCTTGCTGGGTAGCATGGGCAATCATGCTTCTCCAGAAATTGTGACCTTCGACGACATGTATCAGTTCATGTGTTAACTCCCTTCTGTGCCATGAAATAAGACTCCAGAATTTTCTCACGCTGTCTTCCTCTACCTCTCTTTCCACAAATCTTTCCGGTTGTTATAACATGTTTCAATATTAGCATACAAGATAAACATCTTTAATCATCTTCTTTGCTGTTACAGTATAATAATTATTATTATTGGGAACTGTGGTTATGTAGTGGCTAGATGCTTTGCCTGCTGCCTTGTTGGATATGGGTTTAAAACTGTCTCTTCTTTCTTTTGTTCTTCACAGCTCTATGCTGGTAGGCGCCACGGGCTTGTTTGATAATTGGTTTATGAACTAGGGATCTCTCAGTTGCTTGGTATGCTGATATATTGTGGGTTTTTAACATGGTGATGACTCGATCAATCCATATTTTTTGTGGTCTTCCCCTGCCTCTTGATGTTTCCATTTTCCTGTTGTATGCTCTTGCCGCTGGCGACAGGTTGCATCAGGGCAGATTTATCAAACTGACCCAGGCTTCCAGATTGACGCTGCCTAAAATGGCTACCAGGAAATGTCTTGGCAAGTGATGGCAGCTGGCATGATAATGCCTAAATCACCCGTGACTGTCATTTGACCTATAATAATATGATGCTAACACCTAATGCCTGATTCACCTTAAGGCGTGTAAACCAGACCGTGACTTTACTTACCATGTGTCACATGTCCCAATCGCAGTGATGTCGATTCTGACATTCAGTCTTCAGTATTTGGTAATGACTATGTGACCTCATGGCTTCCAAATTTTGTTGTCTTTTAACTATTGCTATTAAAATCAATCATCATTCCAATATGTCCTATCATTGCTTGTTAGTTAGTTATTTAGTTAGTTAGTTAGCTAGCTAGCTAGCTACCTAGCTAATTAGTTAGTTAGTTAGTTAGTTAGTTAGTTAGTTAGTTTGTTAGTTTGTTAGTTAGTTAGCTAGTTAGTTTGTTTGTTTGTTTGTTTAGTTTAGTTTAGTTTAATTTAGTTTAGTGTGAGGAGAAGCTCTCAATTTTGTATCATGTAATCACATCTATGTGAGCCGGCTTCGTGGCTTAGAGGTTATGACTTTTCTCCGTAATCTCGTATACTCTCGTCGGTAAGCGTGATGACGGTAAGAATCAGCAGTGGTTCGAATCGCATCGGTAACTTACGGGGTATGTGAGCCGGCCGCTCAGAAAGCAATGGCAAACTACTGAGCGTAATCTTGCCAAGAAATCAACATACAGCTGAAAGATGCTGGTGTTGACAGCGAGGTCCTGTAAAGGATATGCTAAAAAAAAAGAAAAAAAAAAATCACATCTATCCATAATCTATAATCTGTAATTAATTAATTAAGTAAGCAAGCAAGTACAGTAGAGTACAGTACAGTACAACTAAACTAAACAGTACAGTACAGTACAACTAAATTAAACTAAACAGTACAGTACAGTAAGTACAGTATAACTAAACTAAACAGTACAGTAAGTACAGCAATGTACAACTAAACTAAACAGTACAGCACAGTGCAGTAAGTACAGTACAGCACAGTGCAGTAAGTAAAAGACCGTTTCCATGCCTTGAGACATGCTGGGCCCATGGTACTGGCCCCATATTTGTATAGACCAATCAACACTCAAGGGTCATGTGATCAGTATCATGCAGCCATGTTTACTTCCCAAGACAATTCTTGAGTCCAGTTTAGGCTGGGTGGATCTGGGACCCAGGTCAATTAAAAAATTTGCCTCGATCTAAATTCAAACCCAAGTGCCAGCAGGCAAGCATGTTAGTCAAGTGCTACCTCAACTCCTTCAACCAGAATATGCCTGTTATCTAATGGACAAACTGGACAAATTACTGTTTTTAGACTGAAAACAGAACACATCACACTCAATATTCACATGTACACACAGTTAAAGATGGTTCTACTGAAGTGTGTACATGTGGGCAAGCACCTCAACACATACACTGCAACACTGTACCACATACACTACAACACTTTGGCCTGATGGCTGTCAAAGACTGGAACATAAAGGCCGGAGGTCTGCCTCAAGATAGAACACCACCGGGAAGAGTGGTCAACCTTAAATAGATAGAGGTGATACAGTGCCCCGATATAAGGGCAGGGTAGGTGATAGAATGGGGGACTATTAACTAGTTCTCTCATGAGACACGGAGACGTTGACCAGATAGTTAGCACTCTGGTCACGACAGAATCACACCTACATGATAGCCACGATTGCCACTCAACCGAAGACAGCTAATGTAAGCGTGGCAAGCATAACGGCACGCAGAAAGCCGAAGGACACATCAAGGTCCTTCCGCGTGGTGTGTAGCCACGCGAGCAAACTAGTCAGACTGGGGACTGACTTTGTAGAGAGCACTTGGTTTAGTGGTGATAGGAGTTTTGTGTAACCAAATAGATAGAATTAGCATTAGAGTTTAGGAAACTAGTGATAGGCAATTCTGTGGCTTTGTGTGTGGTTTGATAGCGACTGTTATGTACGTGTAAAGAGCCTACGGCAATAAAATGTACCATTTAATTCCTCTCACACGACTTGCAAGTTTCTTGTGTGGTGCGGGAGAAGTAATCTGATGATGCCTTACACATGAGTTGTTGACAGGCAAAGATTAATGTGGTGTCAGAAGTGTGGCTTGGACGAAAGAGCCACTCATCCACGGCTCTAGACTAAGTTTACAAATAGTAAAGTAGTGAATTTAATTTGTGTCAGTGACGGTTGACGTGTGCAGAACTAGGACAAGTTGCTGACTAAACTGTGCCTATCGTGACGAAATAATACTTATTTGTGTTTAGTAAAATATTATATACTTAAATCATGTGTTCTTCAAAGTTGTAAGTATTGATATTATTATTTTCTGTTATTTATTCATGTAATTATTTATTTATTTATGAATAACTATCAAAAATGATTCTTGGCGGAACGATACACAGCCAGCAACATTATCGATTTTTGCAAGCTAAAAATAGCGCTGCGCCTCTGACGTGTTACGATTGACAAGCAGTTGTTCTGCGCCATTGGCAATCAGCATCTGAATGTTTACAAATCGTTAAGCTGCTGCCCACCTGAATCAGTGCTTTATATGAGGTATTATCTGTTTATTTGAATTAGTAATTGAATATATTTATTTATTTAAACAATATTAGTATATTTTTATTTATTTCAAAGCAGTTAATGAATTTTTTTTTCGTACTTTTTCTTGTGTTTACCGTCACGATGGTACTACTTTTGGCCATGCAAATTAGACTTGGTCTGCACAACACTTACATAGATTAAATTAGGTTAGTGACAAAAGGCATAATAAGTTAGAACGAAGACAGGACATTGACAATTTAATATTAAGTAAACCATATTCTGTTTTGTTCGTGGGCATGTCATTGTGTACCAAATTGTCGAATGATATGTCGTTTGCTAAGTGTTAATTGTTGCTGCTCTGTAAACCAGGGTGAACAACAGCTGATTAGAAGATTGGTGTGTATGCCGAAGTGCCAAACAGGTGACCTATTTAGAAAACTCGTGTCTATGCCGAAGTGCCAAACAAGGTGACCCGTGTTACCGGAGTGTGTTCCTTGGTCTCGAGAACATTAAGTTGAGTATACTCAATATTTTTTGGCATGCAATGTGATTAATAGTGCATCTCTTTTTCAGCTTGTGATGCATTAGCATACTTTTGTGCTCTGTTTTTTTTCAGGTTTAAATTTTTCAGGTTATAAACAAAGAGTACAATTTGCAGTGCTCAGATATTAACAAACATAACATATCAAAGAAAAATAAGTAAATAAAGAGGACAGTGTAGGTCAACGCTAGCTACTTTAGCTGATTTCGTAAAAGCAGGCAAAGAAATGCAATACACAGGTAAAGAGCTAGAAGAATATGCTGATAAGAAATTTAAAGAAGCAAAGGATGCAGAAAGGGATGAACGCGCACAAGAAAGACAACACCAGATAGAACTAGCTGAGATAAATAAACAAAAAGAATTAGAAATTAAACAGAAGGAAATAGATATAAAGCAAAAGCAATT
Source organism: Cepaea nemoralis (assembly GCA_014155875.1). Taxonomy (NCBI): domain Eukaryota; kingdom Metazoa; phylum Mollusca; class Gastropoda; order Stylommatophora; family Helicidae; genus Cepaea; species Cepaea nemoralis. The sequence continues at coordinate 17,909 of JACEFZ010014732.1, read as the reverse complement.
AGATCAAGAGAAAGAATTAAAGCAAAAGCAATTAGATCAGGAGAAAGAATTAAAGCAAAAAGAGATAGATGAAATGGCAAGAGTTAAGGAAAAACAAATACAAGTAGAATCAGAGACACAGTTAAAGATGAAAGGTATGGATGTAGACTCACACGCAGAGATCTCTGCCACTAAACTAAAAAGTCAACAAGAAGAAAATAAGTTCAACAAATACAAAAATATTATCAAACCATATTGTAAAGAAGATTCCATATCAGCCTGGACAGAAAATGTCGAGTATCAATTCAAATATCACCAAGTTCCAATAGAAATGTGGGCTATGATTTATATGAAGAACCTGAGTGGTGAGCCCCTTAAAGTGATAGAATCAATACCAACAGATCTTAGATCTAACTATCACTACATCCATGATAGGATAATGCAACACTTTTTACTTGATGCCCCTGGGTATCAGGTTCAGTTCTCAAATTTAAAACCTAAACCTAGTGAGACTTTTATTGATTACGTCTCAAATGTTCAGAGTGTACTAAATAGGTGGCTTAAAGCAGCTAACATAGGAAAAGACTTTGACAGACTGAAAAATTTAATAGCCATGGATAAAGTCATATCCACTATACCATCTCCTTTTGCTAAATTTCTGCAGCAGTCAGACATTGAGAACATAGAGCAGTTCGAAAAGAAAGGGTCGGCACATTTTTCTTCAAACAGAGATATTTTAAAGACCTCAAATGACTCTGAAGTAGTTTCTTTTGTGAAAGACCAACCTAAAAATTATCAGAGTAAGAGAAAACCCTTTCAGAAAATCGACAAGAAAGATAGGAACGTGTCAAAATGTATTTACTGTCAACTTTTGCATGACACTTATTCTATGTGTGACAAATCGCCAAATTACCCGGCGCATCTTGAAAATGTTATTAAGAAGCAACAAAACAAAAGATCTGCATACAGGCATGCAATCAAATGCTTCTTTTGTTCCAGCTACGGCCATTATTCAAATAAGTGCCTGGGCCACCAACGTATGAAAGCCAACAATGCTATTTTGATTGATACATCTTCTGATAGTGGTAGTGAGACTGAGAGTGAGATTGAAAATGATTTACCTGTTAACCAATCTGAAGATGTGTGCTGTGTAAACGATATATTAAGTTTTGACAGTTGTGAACGATGTCACCAATTTCATGCAGACGGAAAATTAGAATGTGGACATACAGTACCGTTCTCAACTGAGAATGTAAATGCAGCATTAGCCTGCAGAGGCAATTTGGTGTTCCACAATGCAATGGTCAACGATAGACCATGCCAATGTTTGCTGGACAGCGGCAGCACCCTTATTGGTCTTAGAAAGGAACTGGTGAGTCCAGATGACTATACAGGCGACTCTGTCAAATGCCGAACCTTTTCGGGTAACATTGAAATTTACCCTTTGGCCAAAGCCCGTATTAACACTCCTTTCCTTTCTGGTACCTTTACTTGTGCAATACTTGACAACCCTTGTACTGATTTAATTTTGGGTTGCTTACCCCAACTGAAACAATGTACTAGTGATGAAATAGCTGCATGGGAAAGATTAAATGCAGCTAATGCAACAACCAGAGCAGACACTGTAAAACATCAAGACACACTACAAGATGAGAGACTACTATTACTTTCCCCAACTGGCACAGATGATACCAACAGACAGAAATTCATAGAACAGCAGAAAGCTGATCCTAGTGTGTCTCCATATTTAAAATTATTGAAAGAAAGAGCCAAAGTGACCAAAAACGCATCATGGTTCTTTAGGCTTAACAATGGCATTCTTACTAGATATTATACAACTGGTAACCATGAAATTCAGCAAACGGTGTTACCTGTACAACATCGCCTTACTGTGCTAAAGATTGCACATGAGTCACCGTTTGCTGGTCACCTTGCATACGACAAAACCAGGGCCAGAATTCAGGCTCATTTTTATTGGCCAGGTTTTTGCAATGATATAAAATTATTTTGTCGTTCTTGTAATGTCTGTCAACAATTAGTACGTAAGGGTAAACATCCTACAGCTGAAGTACAACCTTCTACACTGGCTTCTAGGCCATTTGAGATTGTGGCAGTAGATATTGTTGGACCCCTGAATCAGGTGTCCAGCAAAGGAAATCGCTTCATATTAACGATGGTCGACCTTTGTTCAAGGTGGGCTGAGGCAGTAGCTTTGAAATACATCACCTCCAAAGACGTTGCCAATGTATTTCTACACCTGTTCTCACGATTCGGATTTCCACGGACCATAATATCCGATCGTGGAACTCAATTCATATCGGCTGCAACGCAAGCCCTTACAAAAATGTTAGGGATTAAACAACATTTTACAACAGCATACCATCCAGCCAGCAATGGAATAGTAGAAAAAATTAACGGAAATCTTAAGCATATGCTGGCTAAGGTGACAGCAGAAAACCCAGCTGATTGGGATACACTGTTACCAACAGTGCTGTTCGCCTATCGGGAGATTCCCCATTCAAGCACGGGTTTCTCACCGTTTGAATTAGTGTACGGGGCTAACCCACGTGGACCCCTAACCATTTACCATCAGGTAATAACTAATTCCATTGAAATTCCCACCCCAAAAAACACCTTACGAAATGGTGACAGACACACGAGACAAAATCATGAAATCGTGTATTATAGCTAAGGCAGCTTTGGAGAGGAAGGGTCAAATCTACTGCCAATACGCCAACAAAAGTGCAAGAACAATTGATCTTGAACCAGATCAAGACATACTTTTGTTACTTCCAGACAAACGAAATTTATTATTGACCTCATGGCAAGGGCCATTCAAGGTGGTACGTAAAATTTCAGATGTTGACTATGAAATATCAATAAACGGACACTTAAAGATATTCCATGTCAACATGCTGAAACCTTACTTTTCACGACAAGAGACAGAAGTAGAGACAGACGAACACAGTGCACCCACATCTAGTGATCAGACGACAGACGTACACAACGCAACTACACTAGTTAGCGAGACTGGCATATCCGACGATATCCATACACCTAGTGAGCTTACAGAATACGCACTTAGCACCACTACCGTACTGAATCAGGTAGACGACGACGGAATGGAACTACCCATTCCCATTGTAGACAAGACTGCGACAATGGATAGCATACAGATAGAACAGGGACTAACAGACAGTCAACGACGACAATTAATAGAATTAGTGACAGAGTATAAAGACATATTTTCTGACATTCCAGGTAGGATGGACAGAATCGAGCACTCCATTCTTCTTTCGGACTCTAAGCCTATCAAATGCAGGCCGTACTCTATCCCACTCAGCTATAGAGAAAGTCTAAATAAGGAAATTCTTAATTTAGAAGCTAGTGGGATCATCCAGAAATCTACATCTGAGTACTCCTTTCCAATCGTCCTAGTTAAGAAAAAAGACTCCACAATTCGTCTGTGTGTGGACTATCGAAAGCTCAACAACGTCACAAAGATCGACGCAGAACCAATTCCTTCCTGCGAAGATCTTATCCTTGACATGTCCACCTCCAAAATCTTTTCTAAATTAGATCTTACTAAGGGATATTGGCAGGTCCCTATGAAGACTCAATCCATTCATCTTACTGCTTTTTCAACTCCTTTAGGACTTTACGAGTGGCGTTTTCTTCCTTTCGGACTTCGAAATGCTCCTGCCACTTTTGTACGCTTAACTAGAGATCTACTGCATGGAGTGACGAATACAGTGACTTATATAGATGATATATGTGTCCATACTGATGACTGGACAACACACTTACTGAAACTAAGACATGTCTTTGATAGGTTGTGACTCTTCGGTCTCACTGTCAAACCGAGCAAAGTTGAATTGGGCCTAAAAGAAATTGACTTTTTGGGTCATGTCATTTCACAAGGTCAACTTAAGACTGACAATAGAATTATTACAAAAATTATGAATCTGACCATGCCTACCACAAAGCAGCAGGTCAGAAGTCTTTTAGGGTTAGTAAATTACTATAGCAAATTCATACCAAATTTAGCGGAAATTACAAGTGTATTTTCCAATGTTTTAAAAGCATCTGTAAAATTAGATGTCAAAGATGCATTATTAATTTCTGCATTGTCAAAATTGAAAATCCTGTTTAGTAATGTACCAATCCTCCGCTTGCCTAATCCTAGGCTCGTTTATTATCTTAGGACAGATGCCAGCAGAATCTCCATCGCTGCAGTACTAGGCCAATTTTATGATGGCATCTTCCACCCGATTTGCTACGTGAGCCGTAAGATCACACCTGCTGAGTCCAGATATTCCATATCAGAGTTGGAAGCCCTAAGCGTCATCTATGTGGTGAGAAAGCTCCATCGATTTCTAGCGGGTGTTCACTTCATTGTCCAGACTGACAACTCCCCAATCACGGTCATACAAAGTGGTGTGCATCGGAATGACCGTATATACAGGTGGTCGCTTATACTCCAAAACTATACTTTTAGTATAGAGCATATCAAGGGTAAGGACAACATTCTGGCTGATACCCTTAGTCGACCATCTGAGGTAGTAATACCAGAGATCCCACATAAAAGTGTAGAGTAATAGAGTAATAGTACATTAGAATATTCTATTTGAAATGTTTATGCTAATACATAGATATTACAGCTGAACTATGTACTAAGAACAGTGATCTACCATGTGTCCGTAGACATCAAAAGAAGAACTGTGCTCCGAATAACAAATATATCACCGTGTGAACTGGAACAGCTCGTTATTTACTAAGCTCCATATGTGTTCCGGTGAATCATTTGTGTTAAGCAGAGAAAAACAGTGTCAGAACAGTGCATAAATACAGACACGGAAATACTGGTCTACGACACAAGCGAACTCTACAGGTGCAATACCCATAGGACAAAAGTATGACTGTGTAATGTATTTAAAATACCCAGGACAAGTGTAATTATACAATATGCCAATGAAAGTAATTTCTGAACAATGGGGCAACAACTAACCTGGGGTATTTGAATACTATGTATATAAATACTTATTGTGATATGTATTATAATATTTTAATAGTGTGATAAATTATATGTAGATTAGGTAACTTTAATTTACATTTAGAGTTAGGAAATAAAATAGTTTTCATTTTTTTAGTAGTTTACATAAATCATTATTTTACCCACTTACTTACCTTAAAAGTAGAATAGATAGTAGTTTAAATAGGAATAGTACCATTTAGTTTAATACATTCCACTTTGTTTCATTTTAGTTGATTTCATTCCATATTAATGAACCATTGCATTTAACAAACGTGATCAGTTAGTAGTATCTTCTTCTTTGCGTTCATCCGGAGTGATTTTTTCAGATGTGATTGCGGTGTGTCTGGTTAGGCACCCTCGGGTCGAAACCCTCAGGCCAACACATCCGACTTTCAGCGTGCATTTTTGACCAGGTTAGCAATCCTGGGAGACTCTCACTTTTGTGGTACCGTCCACATCTCAGCTGGTCAAGTTGGAACAGTCGAAGACTACACGGTCATCCCTCAAGTGAAGGCAGGGACAGTCCATAGCATTTTCCGCCATCCTGGGTGGCTTCCATAATTGCAGAGCCGGCACATAATGCTCTGGTGCTGGGTTTACCGAGGGAATCGTCACGTCCTGCTCATGGCTGTTTTAATTCCTCACTTCAATATATTGGGCATTTCGCTCGCCCTGGGCCGTTCCTGCACAAACCAGTCAGCTCTGCGGTTGGTTTCCACTAAGCGAGTTTTCGGACATGTGCTTGTCCCTGTACCCATCAGAGCTGTTCCAGGCACGGCAGACATTCGGAAAACTACCTAGTCAGAGCTGTTCCGAACAAGAGCGGCATTCGGAAACTAGGTAGTCAGAGCTGTTCCTAGCACGAGAGACATTCGGACAAGACATTTCACTCGGACGTAATTGCGTAGTGTCAATTTTTAGTTTGCCACCCGTAGGACGACACTTCCGACTTCCGGCGGGCATTTTTTAATGAGGTTAACCTTCCTCTGATTTCGAGGCACGTTAGACTGTTGTGATGTCGCCCACATCTCAGCTGGTCAAGATAGAACGACCAACGACATCGCGGTCGGCCCTCAAGGGAAGGCAGGGGCAGACAAAGAGCAGTCCCTCGCTATCCAAGGAGGCTTCCATAATTGCAGAGCCGGCACATATTGCTCCGAGACTGGGCTCAACCGAGGAATTGCCACGTCCTGCTCATGGCTGCTTTAGTTCCTCACTTCCATGTATTGGGCATCTCGCTTGCCACTGGTCGCTCAAGTGAGCTCCAGGGGCGGTCAGACTGCGGGCGACATCCACTCGGTGAGCTTTTGCTTTTGACTTTGGACCACGCAATAGGTTCGCTCACCGTGCGTTCCATTTCGCGTTATTGAGACGTTTCTCCACTTTTATCTACACTCTCTATGAGTTAGATACAGACAGTTTTCGTAACCATTTCCTTCGACTGGGGCATTTTACTGACTTTTTGTACTCGCTCACGAGGTAGGCTACATGTGCTGCCGGCTCAGCACCTTACCTTCTTGCAGCAGTCAGTGAGAAACGGCCAGGCCATCTCATCCGGGAATCCAACATATCCCTCAGCTGAGAGCCTTCAAACAAGTGTCAGAACTGGGCATGTAGCTTGCTCAGTATCTCGATTCCAATTTTTCGGTAGGTGGATATCGGCCCGACTCTCAGATCCGAGGGTCTGTGGCTTAGAGGCGTTCAGCCTAAACCCTCGACAGAGAGCCTTAGAGTATTGTCCGAAACAAGAACTGCCTTCATGCGCCTGATTTAAACTTTTCACTGCTATCCTCAGTCTCCTGCAGGTTGTGTCTCTCTTAGTCTGGTCCCTATCCCATACGCTGTCCGATATGTAGTTTTCACCCATCGGCAAGCACATGGGGTCAACGGGACACTCAAGCTCCCCCACCACGGCAAGGTGGAGACACATCGGGGGAGAGTTAGTAGTATGATTAGTTTACACCATAATAGGATAAAAATATTAGACATTTAAACATACATCATTTACACCATTTAGATAAGAATATCAGTCATATATTTTTTATTTTTTTTTTTTGCATCTAAAAACATTAGTTATAATTTTATTACATTTCAGATTACCCATTTCAGAAAGGTACATAACTCATCTCACATCAATGCCATTTTAAATAATTAGATTACATCCCTTAAATTAGATAAATATTAGGATTAATTTAAGCATATCTTAGGATTAATGTGGCAAAATAGATTAAAATAGTTAACACATTAAATACACATTTATAGAAGTAGTATTAGTATGTCAGTATTTAGAGTATTATTACAGTAAAATATAGGTGGTCATGATACCAGGGTATAAACCATCAACCCTTGCTCTTACATGTAAATATGTTATATATACATGACTCGTGCAGCGATTTACGCACAGTCATTGAGCTCAACTATCTCAAACTGAGCCAAACTTGTACAGTGTCACTCCAAGGTTTTTAAATAATTGGGAGGGTTAAAGATGTGTGACTGAAGAATGAAAGTAAAAGATGTGTGACAGAAGTGTGAAAGTGAGAGCGAATGTAAATAATACGAGAGAGAGTGAGATCGGTCAGCGGATGTTTCTACCGCTCAACGCGACTTTTTATTTTTTGTCTGCGTCAAATGTTTGCTTTCAATGTTGAAAATGTGCTGTGATGAATGTGTTGTGTGTAGTTTAGTTTAGATCTTAGAAAGAGTATTTTAAGTCTCATAAGACGGAAATGTAGTCACTAATTAGTGTTATACACTTGTTTGTGACCTCATTCAACCGAATTATGCCACTTGAAAACTAACTTACATACACATGATAGTTAGATACACATGTTAGAAGTTAGATTATATTATTAATTACATCCAAACACGCAAACAACCAGAAAAACAAACATATAAATTGCATACATATTTTATAGATCAAAGGGAGATAACTCCGAGTCAGGGGACATAATAGACAACGAAACACTAATTTAACAGTGAAAGATATACTTTACACGCGGAAGCGAGATAGGTAAAGCCTGTCGCACACAGCTTGGGTAATGGTTGTTTAATATTATATGGGGGACATGAAGCAATTCATGTGTTGACCCTAAGAAAGTCAACTTTGTATGGGTAGTGAGTTAATTTACTATTTGTGGGCAGGTCTTATAAGACAACGGTCCGGTTCAGACATACCTCTGATTAATATAATATTGCGATTGAGAATAGGGCTCACGCCAACCAGACAAGTTTGTGGCGATTGCCAGTAGCCAAGTAAAGTGATACTACATTGTGACATTAGTCAGTAGAAGTCTATGCATTTACCCAAAGCCAGGTTATCCACAGTCTTTGACAAAAATTAGAGACACTAATTTTTTAGAAACCTCTTGCGTCACAACCAATGACTCAAAGTTGATGACGCAACACAGGAGGGGAGGGTGTGTGTCAAAGACTGGAACATAAAGGCCGGAGGTCTGCCTCAAGATAGAACACCACCGGGAAGAGTGGTCAACCTTAAATAGATGAGGTGATACAGTGCCCCGATATAAGGGCAGGGTAGGTGATAGAATGGGGGACTATTAACTAGTTCTCTCATGAGACACGGAGACGTTGACCAGATAGTTAGCACTCTGGTCACGACAGAATCACGCCTACATGATAGCCACGATTGCCACTCAACTGAAGACAGCTAATGTAAGCGTGGCAAGCATAACGGCACGCAGAAAGCCGAAGGACACATCAAGGTCCTTCCGCGTGGTGTGTAGCCACGCGAGCAAACTAGTCAGACTGGGGACTGACTTTGTAGAGAGCACTTGGTTTAGTGGTGATAGGAGTTTTGTGTAACCAAATAGATAGAATTAGCATTAGAGTTTAGGAAACTAGTGATAGGCAATTCTGTGGCTTTGTGTGTGGTTTGATAGCGACTGTTATGTTCGTGTAAAGAGCCTACGGCAATAAAATGTACCATTTAATTCCTCTCACACGACTTGCAAGTTTCTTGTGTGGTGCGGGAGAAGTAATCTGATGATGCCTTACACATGAGTTGTTGACATGGCGAGGGACACTGTTAATAGGGAAAGCTAATCCACACGGTCTTCTGATATGAGATACCAATAGCCTAACTGCTAAACTGCCCACTCTTATTTTACTGTTTCTATATCTTAAAAGTGGTAAAGTGCTACATAAAGCCTGTACTGTTGAGATCTTGACAATGAACAGACAAGATAAGATACATCTCATGGCAGGAGAACTGGCATTTCTTTTTACTTTTTAACGTGGAAAAATACCTTGGATGGACAGAAAAAACAAATGAAGCCATTCTTCAAGAAGCAGATGTTTTTGCGCTTGCTAGCTTTTAACACCAGCATAGTCCACACATACTACTTCTAGTAGTAGCTGGACTGAATTTTGCATGTGGGTTAGTTTTTCCTTTTAACAGTGTCCCTCGCCATCTGGTAAAACCACACCGATTTCAGAGGTACTTGTAATTTACGCCCCCAAGTCAAGGACGATAGGTCAACATTTTATTCCAACTGTCCGGTGTAGGGGTTGAACCTCTTACCTTGGGATCAGCACACCAGATGTTTAAGAACACACATTCTTATCCATTCGGCCATACTGACCTACCATGAAGCAGATGAAAACCACAAATTGATTACAGAAATGATGTATATTCATTATGTAAGAAATAAACTTGAAAAGTTAGTGACAACTGGTAAATTAGAGCAAAATAGGAAGACAAACAGATTAATACCCAGATGGTTTGACCCAATGGCATAATCAGAACAAGAACACATGATAAGAGACTGATGATTGTGGGAGATTGTGAGCCAAGATTGCACACGCTTATCAGCTTGACGATTGATAATCATTGTTTCAAAACTGCCTGATATTATCATCAGATGATTTAGTGATTGTTCTGTTCTGAACAAATGAATTGCTTATAAAGTCCTTGATGATGCCGTCATGTGACATAAATTGTGCATATGCTGTTCTTTCAATGCCTTTCCTCCACTAGAATTTTTGCTAAGTACAGCTGAAGAATAGAAGTACATTTCCCCAGGAAAAAAAATAAATATAAGAAGATACTCCTGCACCAAAATCTACAGAAGATAAAAATGAATATCTGGGGTAGACTTGGAAATAAAATAATAGAAAAAGGAACCAAAGTCTCTTTTAGTTTAACTAAAATAATTGGATGTTTGAAAATGGACATATAAAGTAGACAAATGGAAAAAATGTTACAGTCATGCTTTTCACCAGGAGCTAGAAAATGTTGGTATTGAACAAACAAATGAACAAACTTTATTTTCAAAGATACAGAGCACTAATTTCTGTTTATTTGTATAAGCACCAAATTGAATTGTAAATGTCAGTTAATAGCATAAAGTGTTAATTAACTAACATAGTGTATGGCCAATTTTAAAATCTTGACATTTTAAATGTAAATGTTGCCTAGGTTGCTTAATTTAACTTTAACTTAACTGTAAAGATAAATTGATTTTCTAGTTGTTTCAAGGACACATTTTTTGGCCATACAGCCTTACAGACCTGTGTTATCAATGACAGTTGATAATGAGTTGTTTTTGAAACTGAGGTTTATGATCTGATAATTAAATATGTCTGTTTCAACCTAGATAGTTGTCAAGTTATACTTACAGTAGAACAGGTAAGAGATAACAAGTTGGGATCCTTCACATAACATAACTGGAGTAACATGTCCAAAGTAGCAGTGGAAATATAACAATACATTTTTTCAAAATAACTGGCATGAAGTGCCCAAATAGTTGGTGTAGTGGTTAAGATGTTACGCTGACAATGGCATGAGTGCAGTCAGACGAAGATTCACTGCTAGCTGTGGTTGTGCTCTCTGTGGGAAGGAGAGACTGACCACCTACCCCTATGTGCACTCAGGCCTATAAGATGTGATGGTGCTAGCACTTGACACGCCCACAACAGATTCCAGCTGCAGTACTGTAAAATGTTTTCAAAAAAGAAATGTAACAGATGATATATAGGGTGTATTTTTAATAACTGGGGTGTTTTAAAATATTGCCTTTCCAAGTTTTGTATTCACCCTCTGTGGAGTTCATGCAATATAAAAGGTAAATACAAAACTTGGAACGACATTATTTTCAAAAACCCCACAGTCATTAAAAATACACCCTGTATGTGTGCATGCGTGTGTTTATGTGTGTGCATGTGAATATACTTCTTCTTCTTCTTCTTCTTCGTTCATCCGGAGTTTTTTTTTCGGATGTGATTGCGTTGTGCCTGTTTACAGCAGAGCTGCGTTCTTGCGCCGTTAGGCCGACACATCCGACTTCTGCGGGCATTTGTTGACCGGGTTAACCTTCCCGGGGGTTTCTTAGGACGTTTGACTCTCACTGTTGTGGTGTTATCCCCCATCCCAGCTGGTCCATATAGAACAGCCAAAGATCCTGGTCAGCCCTCAAGGGAAGGCAGGGGCAGACCATGGGCATTCCCCGCCATCCAAGGAGGCTTCCATACTTGCAGAGCCGATACACAGCGCTCTGGTACTGGGCTCACCCAAGGAATCGTCACGTCCTGCACATGGCTGCTTAGCCTCACTTCCGTATATTGGGCCTTCCGTTCACCATAGGCTGTTCTTCCGGAAACCAGAAGTATGCAGTCTGCAGATGACATCCACACAGTGAGCTTTCGATTCGGACTTTCCACGTAATGGATTTGCTATCCAAGCAATATTCCATTTCATGCCACTAGGACACTTTTCCACCTTTTATGAAGCCCACACAATGGGCTTTTGATTCGGACTTTCCACGTAATGGATTTGCTATCAAGCAATATTCCATTTCGTGCCACTAGGACACTTTTCCACCTTTTATGAAGCCCACACAGCGAGCTTTCGATTTGGACTTTCCACATAATGGATTTGCTATCCAAGCAATATTTCATTTCATGCCTCTGGGTCTTCATGCACCTTTAAATATCAACCTGTATGTAGTTAAAGTAAGCTGCGGTCAACTTGAGCTTGTTGATATCTCCATAGAGCTTGTCCTCAAATGAAGCAGGTGTGGGCCAAAATATCTTTCTCTGTTCTGCATACGTTGGGCAATCCTGCAGCAAATGTTTTGCTGTCATTTTTCCAGTTCTACAATTACATTCATCAGTATCTCCTATCTTTAGTTTATTGAACAAGTGGTATTTCAGCCTGTTATGTCCTGTGCGGAGTCTGAAGATTGCTACTTGTTCTCTTCGGTCGAGTTTGTAATATGCATCATCCTTCTGGTGGCCTGGATGCTCAGATTCCCATTTGGTTCTATAAGTGCTTTTTATCAACCTCTTTGCCTCATTATAGGTTATGTCTATGTCAGGCTGTGGTAGTCGTCCGCCCTCTTTTGCCAGTCTGTCAGCCTCTTCGTTTCCAGGTATACTGCAATGTGATGGGATCCACTGTATTACAACTTTTTTGGATTTCTGGCATAGACCATGGAGTGCTGCTCTTAGGTCAGTTAGTTCTGTGCTGTTATTGCTCTTGAGTATTGAGACAGCTGACTTTGCATCTGTGAAGATAGCTATTTGCTTCTCTTTATTTTCCTCCATCAGGAGCATTTCTGCTGCAGTTTTCAAAGCCTCTACCTCCGCTTTGAAGTTACTAGAAAATTTTCCAGTTGCCATTGAATGTGTTTTTTTCACTCCATTTTTTAAATTTAGGAGAATTCCTCCTCCTCCATTCTCTATTGAATTTTTGGCTGATCCATCTGTATATGCATGGGTCCAATTCCTGCTTGGGTAATGTTCTTTTATGTAGTTTAGGGTTATTTCTCTTCTTTCGGTTTCATGCTGAGTGTTCTTTTTCTCAATACCAGGAATGTTTTCTATCATCTCAGGCAGTTGCTGCTGTCTCCAAGCTGGGAAGTTGTGTGCATTGTGTATGGGCTTGACTGTTGATATGTTAAGTATAGGATCTGCCCTAATCCTTCGTTTTGCAGTTTCTACAAAGTTGCTACGCTTCAGTCTTCCCTTTCCAAAACCATTAAATCTGTTGTACATAGGGTGGTCTGTCAATCTTCTAAATTTTTCTGCTTGTTGCTGGGCTCTGCTATCTCTTCTATCCTGCATTGGTTGTAAACAAGTGATCTTTTCTAGTTCATTAATAGGCGTTGTCTTCAGGCTTCCAGTTATGATTCGCATTCCTTGGTTTTGGACTCTACTTATTTTGTTAAAGTTTGACTTAGCTGCTGTTGCCCAAGCTGCAATGCCATATTCCAGTACTGGTCCTCACCCGTCCAGTATATAACTTCTTGAGAACTTTCTCATCTGCTCCCCACGTTGTACCAGCAAGCTTTTTCATGATTGCCATTCTCTGCCTTGCTCTTGTTCGATTTTTCTCAACCTGTGTCTTCCATGTCAGGCGACGATCAAAGGTGACTCCTAGATAGTTTGGATTTTCTTCATGGCGCAATATTTTTCCATTCAATACCAGCTTAGGTTGCTGAGTTTTAGTTGAGAGGGAGAACACTGTGCACGTTGTTTTCTCCTCACTTATCTTCACTAGCCATGATTTTGACCAGTCCTCTAGCGCTAATAAGGCTTGCTGTATTCTGCTGTTAGCTGTACTAATATATTCTTCAGATGTCCATATGGCTAGGTCATCTGCAAAGGAGGATGTGTGTACTCTGGCTGGAAAATTTTCTGTGATGTCATTTATATATGCTAGGAATAATGTTGGTGAAAGAACTCCTCCTTGGGGGACACCTTGCTCCAGCAGCATCATTTTGCTTGTTTGTCCTTGTACTTTTGTCCTGGCAGTTCTGTTCTCAAGGTAGTGGCTGATCCATTTATACATTTTTCCACAAACATGCATGTTTTGCAGTTTTACTTTCAGTCCTTCCTTCCATACTTTATCAAATGCTTTTTCTAAATCTATCCAGACTGCTAGTGTGTGCTTTTTCTCTTGGAAGGCATCCTCTATTTCCTGAGCTATATAGGTTATTTGATCTTCAGTGGATCTGTATTTTCTGAATCCTGCTTGGTGTGGTGTTAAGAGTTTGTTTTCTTCCAGATGCCATGTTAGCCTGCCATTGATAATGCGTTCCATTAATTTTCCTACACAGCTAAGTAGACTGATAGGTCGATAGCCATTTGGTTCTTCCAGGTCTTTTCCTTTCTTTGGGACTGGTATTAGTATAGCTTCCTTCCATGCCTGTGGGACTATTCCTCTCTTCCAGCTGTTATTTAGGACTGCTAGTAGTTTCTTCTTTGCCTTGGTGCCTAGTCCTATTAGCATTTCATTTGTGATTCCATCCTTTCCTGGTGATGTCTTCTTTTTTAGGGTATTCATTGCCTGTTCCATTTCTTCCATTGTTAGATTTGCCATCATATATTCTGCTGCTGTCTCTGTATTTCTATGATGTGTCTGTTTGTCTTTGATTGCTTTCTTCTGTTCGGTTGTAATATCAATGTGGTTTGCATTTGCATAGTGTTTCCATTAGTGCATTTGCAGCCTTTTTGCCTGTAAGCAAGGCATTTCCTTGTTTAATTGTTATTTGTTTGTTTCTAGGTCCTTCATTGTTCATGGCTTTCACTAGTTTCCATAGTTTGTTTCCATCCCTGTCAAAATTCAGGTTTTCTGTTTTTTTCCCTCCAACAATCTCTTGTTGTTTGATTTACTGTTCTTTTATATTTTGCTGAGATGGCTTTGAGAGAGATGTTTGCTTCAATTGTTTGTTCTCTCTCTGCTGTCTTCCTGGCATCTTCAACTTTGTCCTCCAAACTTTGTAGTTCTTCAGTCCAGTATGGTTTGTAATTTTTCCTCGCTCCTCTTGGAATGGACTCAGTGGCTGCCTGTATTATCGCTCTGTTTAGACTTTCCACCATTTGCTTTATGTTGCCATATCGTGTATTTATGTTTTCACAATATTTGTCTGTCAGTATGGCAAATCTGTCCCAATCTGCTCGTTTGTAATTCCAGCGGGGCAAGGGCTTTTGCTCCTGTGGAACATACTCCATATTCATTTCAAGCTTGATTGGTCTGTGGTCACTACCTGCTAATTGGTCCAGCACATGGCGATCGATTTTGTGGAGGATGTCTCCTGTGCAGAAAGCTAAGTCTGGAGTAGAAGTGGTAAGCCATCTTCTGGAGTAGAAGCTCGGTGTGTCATCCGCTTTGTTGAGTAGATGGAGATTTGAGTCTATTTCCCAGTCCTCCAATTCATCTCCTCTTTTGTCAGTATCTGGGTATCCCCATCTTTCTGAACGGCTATTAAAGTCTCCGACAATAATGCAGTTTGTGTCAGTTATTTTCATGTTTGAGAGTGTAAGGTCCTTATCTGCTGGGCTATACAGATTGTAGATTCTTATTTTCACGTCCTTTATCATTATGTCAACACCTATAATTTCCGTTTGGTTGTCAGAGATCACAGATACTTCGCTGCAAGGTATTGTATTTCGTGTAAGTATTAGAACTCCTCCTTTGTGTCCTTCGCGGTCGAGACGTGTGGCCTGATATCCTCTGACTGAGAATTTGTGATTGGCGTTGAGGTGTGTCTCTTGAATGCATGCCACATCTATTTTATCTTTATGAAGACGATGTGTTAGGGAGTCTTTCTTCTTGTAAACTCCTTCGGCATTCCACTGTAGTATGTTGAGTGTCCGGGGTATTTGGTCAATAGCTCTTAACCTACTCCTCTGTGCCTTGACTCCACAGCACAGGGGAAGGTGACCACCAGTAGTCATGGGTGGACCCCCTCGAGGCAGGGGGCCCGGCACTATCACCGCCTGATGGGACTTCACGGGATTAGCACCATATCGATTAATTTTGATTTGTGACATCATGAATTAAGTTACGTTGCACTGCTTTGTCAAGCCTGTGGCTCAGTACATCCGATTTCGACAAGCATTTATTCGGGATGCTTTCCCTAGCCTTTGACTGTCCCCAGTCTACCTACAAGGCAGCAGGTTTCACGTTGCACTGCTTTGTCAAGCCTGTGGCTCAGTACATCCGATTTCGACAAGCATGTATTTGGGGGTGCTTTCCCTAGCCTTTGACTGTCCCCAGTCTACCTACAAGGCAGCAGGTTTGTGTGTCTCTTCGTCTGGTCCCTCTCCCTTGACCTGTCCGACATGGGTGGCCCTACCAGTAGCTGTGCTACCGTCGGCATAGCTCTTGGGGTCATTGGGACGCACAAGCCCCTCTACCTCGTCACGGTGGACACACAGCAGAGGGGATGTGAATATACTATATACATTCATATATGAATACTAAACACACCATCCACAAATGCATGTACTCATACAGATGTAGGTATGTATCATGCATACACTATATAATTCTACTGCTGTTGCCTGTGGGGGAGATGTTATGTTTACGATGTTGTTACTTCTTCTGCGTTCATCCGGAGTTTTTTTTTCTGGATGTGATTGCGCTGTGCCTGTTTACAGCAGAGCTGTGTTCTTGCGCATTTAGGCCGACACATCCGACTTCTGTGGGCATTTGTTGACCGGGTTAACCTTCCCGGGCCGATGTTGTTACGAAAACACACATTTATGTTATGAACAATAAAACAGTTTTCTTATCAGATTTTAAGTTTGTTATATTTTGCATCTAGTTATCTTGATGACTTACAGTTATACTTTGACCCAATTTCAGTGTCAGGTGACTGTTGTTTTATCTGTATATTGTTTGCTGATATATAGATACTTTGCTCACGATACTCCATCATTTTATAATTCAGGTTGAGAGATGGCTTCTTTAAGTTTTGTGAAGGAAAAGCCAGCTTTGGTAAATATCACAGAGTTGACATGGCAACACATAAGGCACAGTTTCATGATGGCCAGCTGAAAGAAACCAGATACGGCAGATTTCTGCGCAGAACTGTAAACTGTACAGGACATGTGCTTGTGTTGTGTCTTTTGGCTGCTTTGGGCATATGTGCTTATGTTGTCATATCTGGCGCCATGAAAGAAAATGCTACAAGTGTGAAACCACACACAAGAAGTTGATACCTCGAGCTGATCAATGCACAAACGTGGAAAACAATAGGTTCGATTGTTTTCCTGAGAAGTTTGATTCATCAGAAGGCGTGTGTAATAATCGTAAATGTTGTTGGAGGGCTGCTTCCAAACCAGATGCTGCTCCTTGGTGTTTCTTTCCTACGAATTATGATGGGTACTCTGCTTCGGATTTGAAATATTCCTCAACTGGGATTACCGCAACACTTCAAAAGTCTTCCAGTACATTTTATCCTAGAGATGTGAAAACGCTGAAGCTTGTAGTGGAGTATCAGACAAGCACAAGATTACGGCTAAGGGTAATCGTTTCATTTTCTTTAAGATTATTTAATTAATTCATTCCCATGTGGAAATAGCTTCACTTTGTTTAAAATTATTTAATTCGTTCAACCTCAAAGGTTTCAGAGCATCACAGCAGATGTCCAAGGGAAAAAAAATTAGTGTTTTAGTTCCAAAGAGGCTAACTACACATCAGAGGTGGAAGCCAGATTTCTTTAGTATACTGTTGACCAAATGTAAAAAGTACAATAATACATTACACAATGGCTGGGACTCATGGGAAAGAACCAATCAAACATCACACGTTTCTGGGGATTGAAATAGTTAAAGTGTGATATTTGTTTCTGAAAGACATTTTAACTTTATAGCATTTTAAAAAGTAAAGTCAAGGGCCCCTTTAAGAGCATTGAGTATATGGTGCGAACCCCATATTTTTATAGACCAATCAGTGCTCAGTGGATCATGTGATCAATATCACACTGGACACCTTCTTGTGAAGGTTCCTAATGTCTGCACACACTGAAGACTTTTATTACACTATATTTAAATTGTTAACATTTCACTTGTAATATTTACTAACAAGTATTGAACCGATGATGGGGGGGGGGGGGGGGGGGGGGGGGGGGGGGTTTGGGCCCCCGGG
>JACEFZ010014731.1:0-22261 GCA_014155875.1 Cepaea nemoralis | reverse complement strand
ATTTTTATCGCTAGTTTGAGCTCCCCGAAGTGCATATCCCTGACTGGACACAGATCGAACTCCGGATCATTGGGGACAAATTAGACGGACCCAAAATTATCATACTAGAATGATACAACGTCACCTATTGTAGGCTATATCTCAAAGTTTGCCCGATCGCCGCGACTGACATCCGTCAAACTAGGTGATTTTGGAATCAAAAATATTAACAAAATTCTTGAATGACATCTACACTAGTGGGTACATTCCTAGTGATTATTAAAAAGCTATCTTATAGCCCTGCCAAAGAACCAGGCGCTTTAGAATGCGAAAGAGCATCGCAAAATTAGTCAAGAGTCACTTGACAAAGCTGTTACTGAGAATAATTATGAACAGATTAAAAAACGAGGTTTAAAACCAGAAAATAGTGATGCACAATCGGGAAATAAGGAGATAAAGGCCACAACCCAAAGTCCTGAATATTAAGGATATTTGGTTTGTACAGGCCAGATGAAAATTGTTAAAAGTCTATAGTCTTTCTTTCCTTTCTTTAGTGGGACGACCTGATATTGCAATTAAATTAAATTCGATTACCCATGCTTCTACATCGTTCAACTTCAGGAGAGAAGTTATATTAGGGCACCCTGGTGAGATTAATAATACTTTGATTGAGTCAGCCATAAATATGATATTAACAAATTTTTTTAAAGGCTCCTGAATAACATATTCATAAAAAGTAACACAAGCATATTAACACATTTATACCGTCTACCAGTCACATTTAGTAATCTAAAACTAACTTGGATACTGAGAATACTGTCAACTGTCAATTTACTGTCAATGTATTACCTTGTTATGTACGGCGGGGGGGTGGGGGGGGGGGGGGTCTTGAGGCTGAGGAATTAGGACCGCCTGGTTAGTGCTGTCCCCATGAACTGTGCAGGTTAGGATTTTCGTTTTGCCCCCGATGGAGAAGAAGAAAAAATCCACACCTTACCGAGGATTCGAACCCGGGTCTCCGAAAGGATAATCCGCATTCTAGCCATTCGGTGAGATTACTAAATATTTATTAAAGAAAATAAAAAATAAAGACGCCTCTGTGTGTCTACAGTGCAAACTTGACAACCATGGACAAGCATTGCTACATGCAAATCTGCTGTCAGAAACTACACATTTAAAATCCACGTTGTATTGCAACTCGTAGGTCAGGATGGCCGAACGGATGAGAACGTATGTTCTTAAACATCCGGTGTGCTGATGCCGAGGTGAGGGGCTCAACCCCTACAGCAGACAATTGGACTAAAATGTTGACCTATCGTCCTTAATAACTGGGGACGTTAATTACAAGTATCTCTGAAGTAGGAGTGGGTTCGCCTGAAGGCGATCGACACTGGTAATAGGGATATCTAATCCACACGAAAAATTCAGTCCAGAATAACTAGAAGTAGTGTGTATGGACTACGCTTGAGTTCAAAGCGAGCCAGCGCAAAAACTATTTTTTTTTTTAAATTTCAGCTCTGGCATCCAACATCTCCAGCCAACATCTCTGGCACCCAACATCTCCAGCCTGATTTGACGGTCATGTTTCTGATAAGATACATCGCCAACCCATCCGGCAACAATGACAGCAGTAAACAGGGCGGACTGAGTATACTCTCTCATAAACCTCGTCGGGTTTTACGCTTGCCATTTTATTTTCTTCGGTGGCAGATAGCGCTTGCAGTCCTGTTTGCTTCGTAAGTGATTACACCCTTGCGTAATGATGTATGCCACGAATTTCGATCTTTGGCAGCAGTCTCCCAAGTTCCAAAAGCTTTTAGTGAGATCTTCAGAATGTCTTTAAAGCGTTTCCTGTGGCTGTCTTGGGTGGTGTTATCACTCGCTCTCATGCTTACTAAAATCTTTCAATAGAAATTATTTCATACTCCAAGTTTTGTCATTCACACTCAGTTTATCACTGCCGTGAGACTGTTTATCGGTCTGAATTGAAATACCTTACACTGTCATGGGCTCATTAATAGGCTGAAGGTTGACAGTGCGCTATTTTATTCTGCCATGGACCGATATGAGGGATACAGCGGGAAACGGACAGAGTAAGAACAGGGTTACAAGAGAGTCGGTGGAGCAACAGATGATGATGAAGAAAGGGAAGTGACTCCAATGAGTTGCGTATCACGTGACATTAGTTGTGTGGCACACGAGACAGACGGCAAGACCGGGTCAGTCTTGCCAGGGTATTTGTACACGATGGTTGTGAAAAGCGAGTGCAGAAGTCAAGCGACATCAATTCAACACACGCCGATGTCAAGCCAAGGTCGAGCCAAGCCGTAAGTTGGTAGTGAACGTTAGATAGAGTGTTTTAGAATCATCGCATGTCAGCCCACACCTGTTGGTAATAAGTGTATAACGGCGGCGATGACTTTCGAGAATAAACACTGACTACAATGGCGAGGACATTGGTTTGTTTGATATTCTCCGTTGTTACATGTTCCTGCTTACAACTGTCCTTGTGGCTGAATAGACGAGCCGGTAATCAGCTACTTGGCAAGTGGGAGGCTCGAATATAATCAAGCAGGAGCACCAAAAATAAGAGTTACCTTCAAGAAAATTCGGTAACATTCAGACAAAGAACAAGGAAAGTCACTTTGGACGCCATTTGCAATTTTGAATAAAGGTGTCAACAAACAAGTTCAACTATCAAAGCGTGGTGTGAATATTGGCAATATTATTGCTTTATTATACAAACATTTAAGCCACAACGCTAAACACAACAAATGAAATATTAATTTTGATAAATATTGACCCTGGCTGAGAAAACGTTAGAGTTGTGAACTCCGAATAAACTCTTAAATACATTCACGAGAGTCAAGAAAGTGAACCTACAAATATAAAGTCGGCACATGATCAGTTGTTCAAAGTGCTAACAGACAGTCCTGTCAACAGTTAACACGCATCATATACGAGAATATATCAAAACAACGATGATGGCTGAATTTTCACTGAAATCTCGCAACTTCACGTATATAAGTAATAAGGAGTGCGACAATTGAGTCGATTTTGAGGGACAATCAAAATTTCGATTGAATACTTTAAAACGACAAAGATAATCATAACTACATGTGGAAGAAGGGCAAAGACCATCTAGCAGTCGTATACCAAGTTATTTTCATCTGGATTCAAGAATCAGACTTTTCTAAGACATTTTTCCAGAATTCAACTTTAGTCTCCAACCAACATGGAACAGTTTAAACAACCGAAATCAACATATCGATTCATTCCAGAACAATAACACGACAGCACCACAGTGAATCTACATAATATTAAAGTTTTTCCATTCAAGTTACAGAGAAGGCCAGAATTTCTTGACAGATCTATCTGAAGTTTGGTCCTACGTCAACTATTAACACTCAAGACCTCGACTACTGGAGGAAGATGCCGGACCAGTGAAGAACCACAACACAGCAGCAGCAACAAGGCAACAAGCGAGTGAAATTGTCTGACTGTGTTTGTATCATTTTGTGCGGCTGGTTAGAGTGGATATTTGGTATTTTTCTCCACAGGTTTTTGTCATTTTCTCCACGATAAGTGTTGAACATATTCAATAAACATGTCGGCAATACAAGACTACATAGGGAAATTCTGTTCCAGTGGAATTACACTATTAACATTGGGACTGAACAAACTCAGAAAATTTCGAAACCAGATAAAAGAAAAGAAAGAAATAACTTTAAAACACCTAGGGAGTCAGAAAAGAAACAAAATATTGAAAAACCCAATACTGACAAGAAAAGAAAATTACCAATCACACAAAATAATAACATCAAACCAACAAAATGTCATCTTTGTCGAAGCTATGGTCACGTCGCAAAAAATTGTAGACTTAAACAAATAACCACAACAAACACACTAAATAAGGAGCATAACAACAGCAAAAGTAGAATAGTACAAAACGTGAATACTGCAAAGATCCTTAACGGGAGTCTGAAATTCCAAAAAGCAATCGTTAACGGGATAGTAACTACATGCCTGCGAGATACCGGAGAATCGCTAGTCGGAGTGAAACGACCTCTAGTTAAAATTGAAGACTACACAGGAGAAAAAATTAAGTGTCGAACTTTTGGGGGAAACATCGAAACGTATGACATAGCATGGATCACAATCAACAGCAAATATTATACAGGCAGATTAAAAGCAGCGGTACTACCGGACCTTGCGCTGGACTAATCATAGGCAACATACCACACGTAAAAGATACAGTAGCAAATGCCGTGACCAGAGCACACAGATCCAAAGAAGAAAAGGAAGACAACTAACTCACTTGACAAGCGACACCAACCGACAGACCTGTGACAAACGTACAACCAACAACTTGAGTACACTACAGAAAAATGACAAGTCATTACAAACATGCTTCCAACAAGTCAACAAACCATCCAACCAATCAAAACAGAGCAGATGGAAATTTAAGCTAGAAAATAACATCCTCACCAGAGAATACACCAAAGGCCCAGTGTCCCTTTCACAAACAGTGCTGCCGCTACAACATCGCTGCAATGCGCTGAAATTGGCGCACGACTCCCCATTTGCAGGACATATGGGGATGGCCAGAACAAGACAGAGACTATTAACTCAGTTCTACTGGCCAGGCTATTCCAAAGACGTAATGAACCATGTTCGTTCCTGTGAACTATGCCAACGAACAACCCAAAAGGGTCGACACCCAAAAGCAATGGTTCAAGAAACGGACCTGGCTTCAAGACCGTTCGAAAAAATAGCCGTCGACATTGTGGGGCCCCTCAACACGACAACGGACCGAGGGAACAAGTACATCCTAACAATGATGGACTTGTGCACGAGATGGCGTGAAGCAATCCCACTAAAAATAATATCATCCAAATCAATAGTAGACTCATTGATTCTTATTTTCAGTAGGATAGGACTCCCATCATGCATCCTATCAGACAGGGGTACCCAGTTCATCTCAGAAGCAACACAAAGTGCACTACAGATGTTAGGGATAAAACAAGCATTTAGTACACCATACCACCCCTGGACCAACGGGGTTAACGAAAACTTCAATGGAGTACTCAAACGAACGTTAGCCAAAATAACGGCGGATCGCCCAAAAGATTGGGATATAATGTTACCTGCAGTCTTGTTTGCATACCGAGAGGTACCACAAGCAAGTACTGGCTTCTCCCCGTTCGAACTCGTGTACGGGGCAAACCCAAGAGGCCTACTGTTATTATGGAACGAATTACTCACCGGCCAAGTACACGAACACCCGAAACGGGAAAAGTACGAGATGGTGACAAACCTCAGGGAGAAGTTGATAACTGCCTGTCAGAGTGCAAAGGTAGCATTACACAATGCAGGTATAAAATACAGGCAGTATGACAACAGGAACGATAAGACAGTAGTCTTGAAAGAAGAAGACAAAGTCTTACTATTACTCATAGATCTCAAAGACTCACTCATTGTGACATGGCAAGGCCCATTCCAAGCACTGAAAAGAATAACGGATGTCGATTATCAAATATTGATAGGAAATAGGGAAAAAAAATTCCACATAAACATGTTGAAACCTTTCATAGAAAGACAACCAGTCGAGTCAGAGACAGAAAACCAAATACCAACTAGAGCAGCTGCCGTATGTTGGGTAATAAGCGAGCAACAGGAAGACGCTCTAACAGAAAAAATCCCAACATCAACAGTTAACAGCACAGATAAGCAGGTTTTGGTGGCTTTCTGACTGATTTGATCATTCTTTTCTTTTGGTGGTATGTTACAGGCACATCAGGCTGTTCTTCTTTGGCTCCTTCCTTAGCCAATTGATCAGCTCTGTCGTTCCCGGGTACTCCACAGTGGGATGGTATCCACTGCATGGTGACCTTATGCTGACTGCTAAGTTCAGAAAGTAGTGTCCTTAGTACTGGCAATTTCCCAGACAGGAGCGCCTCGAGTACTGATTTTGCATCTGTCAATACCACCAAAAGTTGTGTACCATTGCTGGTATTTAGTAATTTCTCTGTTGCTATCTTGATTGCCTCAATTTCAGCATCGTAGTTATGGCAGTACTTTCCTGTCGGTACTCTGGCTGTGTCCCTGGTATTATTTCGGTATTCTATGTACACTCCCGCTCCTCCATTTCGAACAGCATTTTGTGCTGACCCATCTGTGTAGACTCGGATCCAGAGGTCCTGTGGGTATTCTTCATCAAGGAAGCTGAGAGTGGCTGTTCTGCGCTGCACACTGTTCTGATCTTCCTTGACAAATATTCCTCTCACTTTTGTCTGGATTTGTAATGATAGTCTATGCTCATCTTTCCATGGAGTTCGCTCTGGAATAGTTGTTAGGGGGATACCAACTGTGGGCAGATCGGTGGTTTCTCTGCAGAGTCGTTTGGCCTGGTGGATAAAACTACTTCTTTTCAACCGCCCCATAGCTAGGTTTTCAAATCTGTTCTTCATAGGGTGGTCCTGGCAAGCTGAGGAACTTTTCTGCTTGTATTAGCGTTTTCGTATCTCTGCGCTCACTCAGTGCTTGTGTCCTCCCCATCTTCTCCATTTCCACTATAGGGGTTGATCTCATCCCTCCTGTGGTGACTCTAAGTGCTTGATTTTGCACCTTGTCCAGCTCTTGTAGTGTGGTTTTTGCTGCCGAACACCATGCAGTTGACCCGTATTCCAGGTGTGGTCGTATGCTCTGTTGATAAACTTTGCTAAGTATTTTCCCACTGGCTCCCCATGTGGTTCCACTTAGCTTTCTCAGGATGGCTATTTTCCTTCTGGCTTTTGCTACTGCTTTGTTGATGTGCTTTCTCCATGTCAGCCTGCCATCAAATGTTACTCCAAGGTATGTTGGTTCTTTATCTTCTCGTAGGGGTGTTCCATTTATCTGGATGGTCCCTGCCTTTTGTTTTGGAGAGAGGGTAAATAGGGTGGTGCTGCACTTGTCAGTGTTTATGCTGACACACCATCTATTTGCCCATGCAACAAATGTATCTACAGCTCTTTGTAGTAATCTGGTGGCCACTGATGCATGTTCATTTGTGCTCCATAGAACCAGGTCATCGGCTTACATTGCGGCTTTAATTCCATGCGGTAGATTAGCAACGAGATTAGAAAGAGTGTGGGGGACAATACTCCGCCCTGGGGAACTCCGTGACGCAGTAGTACTTTCTTGCTCTTTAGTCCGTCTATCTGTACTCGGGTTCTTCTGTTGTGCAAGTATGCTTTCACCCATTTGTACATTCTTCCATTGACTTTGCAGTTTCTCAGTTTATTCATCAGACCTTCTTTCCAGACTTTGTCAAAGGCTTTCTTCAAATCTATCCATGCCGCAAGCACCAGCTTCTTCTCTTGGAATGCATCCTCAATTTCTTGAGAGAGGTAAGTTGTCTGATCTTCCGTAGAGTAGCACTGCCTAAAGCCAGCCTGCTGTGGCACAAGGATGTTTTTACTTTCAATGTACCACTGCAGTCTGTGATTGATGATGCGCTCCAGTGTTTTGCAGAGACAGCTGGTGAGGCTAATTGGTCTGTAGCTAGAGGCAATGGAACTATCTTTCCCTGATTTTAGGAGGGGTATCATGATTGCTTCTCTCCAGGCTTGTGGAACACTGCCTAAGGTCCAACTGTTATTGAAGATCTGCAACAGCTTTGCTTTGGCCTCTGTTCCTAGGTTCCTGATCATTTCATTGGAGATACCATCAGCTCCTGGTGACTTTCTCATTTTCAGTTTTTGATATGGCTAGCTCCAGTTCGCTGATTGTGATGGGTGCCTCCAGAACCTCATGTACTATTTCCTTCTGTCCTGTATGTTTGCCGTTTCTCTTGAATCTCTTGTTGTTTCTCTGGACTGATTTTGATATTGTTATCATGTGCGAATGAGTCCGCAAAATGGTCAGCTGCTTGCTTTCTTGTTAAGATGTTTCCATCTTTATGTAGTGCAATTTTTGAGTTTCTCCCTGTGCCCTCATCGTTAAGTTGTTTTATTAGCTTCACAATTTCCTTGTGTCTCTTTCAAAGTTCAGAGACTCTGTTTTTTCCTGCCAGCTTTTCCGTCTAGCCTGCAGCTTGGCCCTTTGAAATTTGGCTTTTGCATGCTGGAATTTATTGTGGTGCTCTTGGCTGGGTGTGGCCTCTGCTTGCTTTCTACATACTTCCACATCATTATGCAACTGTTCCAGTTCACTACTCCAGTAGGGTTTATATTGTTTACGGGCTCCTCTTGGTACTGTTTCTCGCGCTGCCTGTAGTATGCATTTCCCAAACTCTTCAACTACTTTATTTATGTCTTTCTCAGTGTTCAGGTTTCTAACCAGTATGCTGGTGCGATGCTTGTACACTGCCCAGTCTGCTTTCTTGTAGTTCCACCTCGAGAGGGTGCTGCTTTCACTTACAAGCTCATTTTCTACAGTTAGAAAGACTGGTCGATGGTCACTGCCACCTAGTTGTTTCCCAACAATTCGTGTAATGTTCCACTCCAGGTCTGGTGAATGAAAAGCCAGGTCAGGTGTAGTTGTAGAGTGCCATGATCTCGAGTAGAAAGTATGTGGGTCGGACGGCTTGTTAACCAAGATGAATCTATTCTCATCCTGCCAGTCTTCCAGTCTCTCTCCTCTCTGGTCCATGTGATCATAGCCCCAACTCTGCGAGTGGCTGTTGAAATCGCTGCACACAATCATTTTTTCTGTTAATGGTAGTGTGTCCAGTGCCTGTGGACGGTCACTTGGACAGTAGTAATTTATCAGATGTAGGTCTGTATAGCCTGTTTTAAGTCCAAGTGTCTGATACTCAGCCCCTTCCATATAGACTTCGATTTGGGAAGCAGTGATGTTATTTTTTACAAGGGTAAGTATCCCACCTTTTCGCCTGTCCTTTCGGTCAGATCGGTAACACTGGTAGCCTCTGATTTTGAAGGCTATATTTTCGTTGAGGTGAGTTTCTTGCAAGCAACATATGCTTACTTTTTCTTTGTCCAGGATGTTTTCTTCTTCTTCTTCTTCTTTGCGTTCATCCGGAGTGATTTTTTCAGATGTGATTGCGGTGTGTCTGGTTAGGCACCCTCGGGTCGAAACCCTCAGGCCAACACATCCGACTTTTAGCGTGCATTTTTGACCAGGTTAGCAATCCTGGGAGACTCTCACTTTTGTGGTAGCGTCCACATCTCAGCTGGTCTAGTTGGAACAGTCGAAGACTACACGGTCATCCCTCAAGTGAAGGCAGGGACAGTCCATAGCATTTTCCGCCATCCTGGGTGGCTTCCATAATTGCAGAGCCGGCACATAACGCTCTGGTGCTGGGTTTACCGAGGGAATCGTCACGTCCTGCTCATGGCTGTTTTAATTCCTCACTTCAATATATTGGGCATTTCGATCGCCCTGGGCCGTTCCTGCACAAACCAGTCAGCTCTGCGGTTGGTTTCCACTAAGCGAGTTTTCGGACATGTGCTTGTCCCTGTACCCATCAGAGCTGTTCCAGGCACGGCGGACATTCGGAAAACTACCTAGTCAGAGCTTGTTCCGAACAAGAGCGGCATTCGGAAACTAGGTAGTCAGAGCTGTTCCTAGCACGGGAGACATTCGGACGAGACATTTCACTCGGACGAAATGCGTAGTGTCAATTTTTAGTTTGCCACCCGTAGGACGACACTTCCGACTTCCGGCGGGCATTTTTTAGTGAGGTTAGCCTTCCTCTGGTTTCGAGACACGTTGGACTGTTGTAATATCACCCACATCTCAGCTGGTCAAGATAGAACGATCAACGATATCGTGGTCTGCCCTCAAGGGAAGGCAGGGGCAGACCATGGGCATTTTCTCGCTATCCAAGGAGGCTTCCATAATTGCAGAGCCGGCACATATTGCTCTGAGACTGGGCTCACCCAAGGAGTTTCCACGTCCTGCTCATGGCTGCTTTAGTTCCTCACTTCCATGTGTTGGGCATCCCACTTGCTACTGATCGCTCAATCACACACCAGGAGCGGTCAGACTGCGAATGACATCCACTCGGTAGGCTTTTGCTTGTGACTTCAGACCACGCAATAGGTTCGCTCGCCGTGCGTTCCATTTCGCGTTGATGAGACATTCTTCCACTTTTGTCTACACTCTCTATGAGTTAGATACAGACAGTTTCCGTAACCCTTCGACTGGGGCACTTTTCTGACTTTTTTGTACTCGCTCACGAGGTAGGCTACATGTGCTGCCGGCTCAGCACCTTACCTTCGTGCAGCAGTGAACGGGAAACGGCCAGGCCCCTTTCATCCGGGAAACTCTCATATCCCCCCAGCTGGGAGCCTTCGAACATGTATCAGACCTGAGCATGTAGCTTGCTCAGTATCATGTTTCTATTTTCCGGTAGACGGGTATCAGCCTGGCTCTAAGATCCGAGGGTTTGTGGCTTAGAGGCGTTCAGCCACAGCCCTCGACAGGGAGCCTTAAGAGTTTTGTCCGGACCAAGAAATTCTGCCTTTGTGCACCTCATTTAATTTTTGACTGTTATCCTCAGTCTATGCCTGCAGAGCAGCAGGTTGTGTGTGTCTCTCTTAGTCTGGTCCCTATCCCATAAGCTGTCCGATATGTAATTTTTCGCCCATCGGCAAGCAAATGGGGTCTATGGGACACGCAAGCTCCCCCACCACGTCAAGGTGGAGACACATCGGGGGAGGGATGTTTTCTAATTCTACTTTTTTGTTGCTGACTCCCTCCGCATTCCAGTGCATTATTTTAAGTCTTAGTTTAGTATGGCCAGCTGTTCTATTCTCATGTCCCCTGGCTCCACAGGACATCTGAGAAGGACCTCCAGTAGTTGGGGTTGGACCCTTTCGAGACATAGGGCCCGGCACTGCACCTGCCTGGGGGTCCAAAGCAGGGCGAGCACCATAACGTTTAGCAGTAGTCGACATATTCCATTTTGCGTAAATGCGTGGCATCCTGATTTCTGTGGTGCGTCTCCTGGCTGGTTGCCTCCGTCTTCAGCACCTTTCCTTTGCTAGAGCAGACTGTGGTCTCACTCGAGTTTAGATGTGTACACACGCACACACGTGTCTGCACATGCATGTATATGTATACACATCTAGAGCACACTGGTTATTTTCCGGCGCCAGATACTCGCCGTCGCCCCTTCTCCTGTTAGTTAAAACAGTTCCGCCACGTGAAGGCCAGGAGTTGGACTTTTGCTGCAGAGGTTATGTATTCACGAGCCATTGGGGTATTTAAGCAATGTTGGGCGCTCACCCCAACACTGCGCCCCGGCAACATACAGCAATTTGGAACCAGTAGTCATATAAGCTCCCGTTCCCGACTATCTATCTGTCTGTTTGTCTGTCTGTCTATCTATCTGTCTGTCTGTCTGTCTGATCCGGCCCGGCATCGCCCAGACCCTGGCGGGGATCTGTCTGTCTGTCTGTCTATCTATCTATGTATCTATCTATCTATCTATCTATCTGTGTATCTATCTATCTATCTATCTATCTATCTATATATCTATCTATCTATAGCCAGGGGACTTAACTTAAGATATAACAATGCTACTAAAGGTTATGTCCCTTGTTTTATATTTTCTTATATTCAGTCATGTAATTACACAATTAAAATTTAGTAAGTAAATAGCTGATAGTACACTAAAAAAAACTATGACAGTTGGTTGCACTGGAATGAGAAGAAGACGTGTAGAAAATTTCATCTCAATTGGATGGACCTTTCGCGAACGCATAAAGAACGGACGGACATAAATACATTCATACATTGCATTTTATATATATAGATTGTGGTCCATCAAAATACTTTCCGCCGAAGTTGAAGATGTACACACCCCGACCAGACAACAACATTACTTTGGAGAAATTTGAGGCTCTAGGCGATTTTGGAATCGAAATATTGACAAAATGATAATATTCCTCCATGCCACCGTCTCAATCCATCCAGCATCATTTCTCTTGGTCTGCCTCTGCCTCTCTTCCCCTCGATCTTTCCAGTTGTCACAATGTTCTCCAATGCCTCTCTTCTCATCATATGACCAAAGAAAGCTGTTTTTTTTTTCTGTCATATTGTATATAGTGTTTCAGTTTCATTAGCCTCTTTAAGACAATCGTTGTTAGTTACTCTGGCAGTTCTTCCTAATTTGTTCATTTACATTCCAAGATTCGTTGCCATACAGGAAAATTGGTTCTATATAGCATTTCGGCACTCTCTTTCTTACAGTCATTGATAGTGACTTTTTGCATGAGATACTCTTCATTTTCTGAAATGCGGCTTTTGTCTGCCCTATTCTGCTCTTAATCTCTGTTGCACATCTTCCATCTGATGTTATAAGTGTCCCTAGGTATTTAAAATTATCCACTTGATTAAGAATTTCCCCTTCTATTTCTATGTCACATTTTGGTGTCACAATTTTCTTTGATATCACCATTGTTACTGTGTTCTTGATATTCAAGGAGAGTCCTTTCTTTGCACTCTTTCTTACTACAATGTCCATCAAGTGTTGTAGGTCTGTTGCATTATCCACCGCCAATACTGTGTCATCTGCATAGGGTATATTGTTTATATTATAACCTCCGATTAGAATCCCTGGCTTCTCTTTGATATCTCTCATTATGTATCATAGACTACACAAAAGCATTTGACATTGTGAAACACGAGAAGATAACATTACTAAAGCAACTGAATATTGACCGTAAAGATCTGCGAATAATAAAGAACATATATTGGCAGCAAACAGCAGCCATGAGAATCAACAATCTAGTAGGAACTACATAAAGATGGGCGTCAGATAATGTTATCTAATGTCTCCTCATTTGTTCTCGTTATACCGTGACCATATAATGAGTTCTACAGAAATATGTCAGGTCAGGGATCCTGGTTGATGGACATAATATAAATAACTTAAGTTATGCTCATGATAGCAACAAGTCAGAACGAACTACGGAAATGATCAATACAAAGATTGTAGAAAGTGATAAAATGAGCCTTAGCTTGAATAATAGAAAGGCAGAAGTTATTGTGATATCAAAGAACCAGATTGTGCCTAATTTAAGCAATTAAAGTAAATGACGTTATTTTGGGACAGGTGCAGAAATTCAGATATCTGGGCACATTGATAACATCAGATGGAAGCAGGTCCGCATGGCCGAATGCTTAAGAACGCGTATTCTTAAACATCCGTTGTGCTGATGCCGAGGTCAGCGGTTCAGCCCCTACACCGGACAGCTGGACTAAAATGTTTTTCTGTCGTCCTTGACTTGGGGACGTAAATTACAAGAACCTCTGAAGTCGGAGTAGGTTCGCCTGATGGTGAGGGACACTGTTACTAGGGAAAGCTAATCAGCAGGCAAAATTCAGACCATCACTACTATAAATAGTGTGTATGGACTACGCTTGAGTTGAAAACGAGCAAGCACAAAATAAAAATCAGAAGGAAGATGCACCATTGAGATCAAGAACAGAATAATAATAGTGTGCATATCCTTTACAGGACATCGCTGTCAACAGCAGCATCTTTCAGCTGATTGTTGATTTCTTGGCAAGATTACGCTCAGTAGTTTGCCATTTCTTTCTGAGCGGCCGGCTCACATACCCCGTAAGTTACCGAAGCTATTCGAACCACTGCTGATTCTCACCGTCGTCACGTTACTTACGAGAGTGTACGAGATTACGGAGAAAAGTTGCTAACCTCTAGGCCAGGAAGCCGGCAAGAACAGAATAGGGCAAGCAAAATCTATATTCTATCAAATTAAGAACATGTTGTGCAATAAGTCCTTGTCCTTGAACGTTAGAAAAAGAGTTCTTGTATGTTACATAAAACCAGTTTTAAAATATGGCTGCGAATACTGGACATTTAGTAAGTTGGCAAAAATATTCTTGAAAACCTTGGAGATGTGGTTTCATAGAAAGAATGCTGAACATTAATTGGACAGCCACAATGAGCAATCGGGACATTGTAAAAGAAGCTACGTCGCAGAGACAACTATCACAAACATCATAAAGAAACAGTCATAAGTTTTTGACCACATTATGAGAAGACAACAACTGGAACATTTTGTGACAACCGGAAAGATTTGTACAAAAATAGCTAGGAGACGACAGCGTGAGAAAATTATTGACAGTCTTGTGTCATGACACGGAAGGCATTCAACGCACGAATTGATCTATGCGGAGATCGTAATTTGTGGAGGGTCATGATCACCCATCCCAGCAGGAAAGGCACTGGATGATGATGATGATGATGATGATGATGATGATGATGATGATGATGATGATGATGATGAGAGTGCGTTAATAAAGAACTAGGGGAGATAACCCGTTATACTTAATTTGTGACTGGCAGTTATTTCTCCTGTTATTGTAATGCTCCTCTTCACAGAAGTCACGCCGTTGTAAAACTTCCTACGCCACTCATACACTTGCTGGACTGTAAAACTTCCTACGCCACTCATACACTTGCTGGACTGTAAAACTTCCTACGCCACTCATACACTTGCTGGACTGTAAAACTTCCTACGCCACTCATACACTTGCTGGACTGTAAAACTTCCTACGCCACTCATACACTTGCTGGACTGTAAAACTTCCTACGCCACTCATACACTTGCTGGACTGTAAAACTTCCTACGCCACTCATACACTTGCTGGACTGTAAAACTTCCTACGCCACTCATACACTTGCTGGACTGTAAAACTTCCTACGCCACTCATACACTTGCTGGACTGTAAAACTTCCTACGCCACTCATACACTTGCTGGACTGTAAAACTTCCTACGCCACTCATACACTTGCTGGACTGTAAAACTTCCTACGCCACTCATACACTTGCTGGACTGTAAAAACTTCCTACGCCACTCATACACTTGCTGGACTGTAAAACTTCCTACGCCACTCATACACTTGCTGGACTGTAAAAACTTCCTACGCCACTCATACACTTGCTGGACTGTAAAACTTCCTACGCCACTCATACACTTGCTGGACTGTAAAGACTTCCTACGCCACTCATACACTTGCTGGACTGTAAAACTTCCTACGCCACTCATACACTTGCTGGACTGTAAAACTTCCTACGCCACTCATACACTTGCTGGACTGTAAAACTTCCTACGCCACTCATACACTTGCTGGACTGTAAAACTTCCTACGCCACTCATACACTTGCTGGACTGTAAAACTTCCTACGCCACTCATACACTTGCTGGGACTGTAAACTTCCTACGCCACTCATACACTTGCTGGACTGTAAAACTTCCTACGCCACTCATACACTTGCTGGACTGTAACACTTCCTACGCCCAAGTCTACACACTTGCTGGACTGTTAAAACTTCCTACGCCACTCATACACTTGTCTGTGACTGGAAAACTTCCTTGACCGCCACTCATACACTTGCTGGACTGTAAAACTTCCTACGCCACTCATACACTTGCTGGACTGTAAAACTTCCTACGCCACTCATACACTTGCTGCACTGTAAAAACTTCCTACGCCACTCATACACTTGCTGCACTGTAAACTTCCTACGCCACTCATACACTTGCTGGACTGTAAAACGTCCTACGCACTCATACACTTGCTGGACTGTAAAACTTCCTACGCCACTCATACACTTGCTGGACTGTAAAACTTCCTACGCCACTCATACACTTGCTGGACTGTAAAACTTCCTACGCCACTCATACACTTGCTGCACTGTAAAACTTCCTACGCCACTCATACACTTGCTGGCACTGTAAACTTCCTACGCCACTCATACACTTGCTGCACTGTAAAACTTCCTACGCCACTCATACACTTGCTGCACTGTAAAACTTCCTACGCCACTCATACACTTGCTGCACTGTAAAACTTCCTACGCCACTCATACACTTGCTGCACTGTAAAACTTCCTACGCCACTCATACACTTGCTGGACTGTAAAACTTCCTACGCCACTCATACACTTGCTGCACTGTAAAACTTCCTACGCCACTCATACACTTGCTGGACTGTAAAACTTCCTACGCCACTCATACACTTGCTGGACTGTAAAACTTCCTACGCCACTCATACACTTGCTGGACTGTAAAACTTCCTACGCCACTCATACACTTGCTGGACTGTAAAACTTCCTACGCCACTCATACACTTGCTGGACTGTAAAACTTCCTACGCCACTCATACACTTGCTGGACTGTAAAACTTCCTACGCCACTCATACACTTGCTGGACTGTGAAACATCCTACGCCACTCATACACTTGCTGGACTGTAAAACTTCCTACGCCACTCATACACTTGCTGGACTGTAAAACTTCCTACGCCACTCATACACTTG
This sequence comes from Cepaea nemoralis, assembly GCA_014155875.1. Classification (NCBI taxonomy): domain Eukaryota; kingdom Metazoa; phylum Mollusca; class Gastropoda; order Stylommatophora; family Helicidae; genus Cepaea; species Cepaea nemoralis. The sequence goes on along the minus strand of JACEFZ010014731.1, from coordinate 5,982 downwards.
CTGGACTGTAAAACTTCCTACGCCACTCATACACTTGCTGGACTGTAAAACTTCCTACGCCACTCATACACTTGCTGGACTGTAAAACTTCCTACGCCACTCATACACTTGCTGGACTGTGAAACATCCTACGCCACTCATACACTTGCTGGACTGTAAAACTTCCTACGCCACTCATACACTTGCTGGACTGAGAAGCATGCATCACTATACTGGACCTTCATTCGCCTATGAATTTCTATAGGTTTCATCCCCTCACTGGGACGCAGAGGTGTTTCCAAGGCACCAGGGCCAGATTATATACTGGCCACAGTGGAGTGCAGAGGGGGTGCGGGGGTGCGACGGCCCCGGGCATCCAGCCTGGAGGGGGCATCCAGTTAGGGAGAGGGGGCAGCACATAGCAGTCGGAGGGGAGGAGGAATGAATTAGGTAAAGAACAATTTAGGGGCATCCAATCAAGGGGTTGGCCTCGGGCATCAAAGAACCTCTGCACGCCACTGACTGGAGAAGACCTACTAACACGTCTTAGTCGTGCGTCCTGGGCAACAGGTCCCTTCGGAGTCCAGGCTAACGTAGTAGGATCGCTGATTCTTCCGAAGTCGGAGAGTATATGCCTGCACGGCGAGGAATCACCACTCTGCACACCAATAAGCCAGACATAGGACAACGGATACTCACGCAAACCTCAGGTCCGGTATGACATCACACTGATGTTGGACAACAGGACGTCTTCATCCGACATACAGGACCTCGCGCTGGAGTTCACAGCCAGCGAATACGAGCAAGCAAGCAAGCAAGCATCCCTTCACTGATCAAAACACACACAAAAAGCGGATATCAGAACGCTGCTCCTCTTCGAAGCATTTCAAAAGTGGGGTGACCATCTCTGAACTGTCATTATGACATCACCGTGTTCGTCTGCACCGAGATGTCACGAGCTTAACACTCTTGACATCCTTAACAACAATATTACATGTTACAAGACAATGGCATGGTATTGTAATTTCTATCACACTTTTAAGGTCTTCAGTTGAAGCCTCCTTGTGCAAACCGTGATGGTCCCAACAATTCACATACCGACGGCAGCTTCCTGCCACGGGACTCGTCTTTTTAAGCATCTTGTAGGAAAAGTAGATCTGTTAACATATTCAACATTCTTCTCCTTCCGCCATCTATCCCTCTTTGGAGCGTATCCTCTCAACAACCCACAGCAAACCGTAGTACCGCCTACGAACAACAGTCACTTTCAAATTATCAGAAATGTGTCTGATTTAAGTCCATCTATCCATCATGTGCCAATAAGCGTGGGCGGTCATTTTCTGCCATCTCACTCGATCACCAGAATCGTGGACCAGCTCCTTGTTCATGTGTCGACCATGCCACGTGGCCAAGCCATCCAGGTATTTACTTCTTGGTCTTTCCCTTGGTCTCTTCCCTTCGATCTTGCCAGTTGTCACCAAGTTCTCTAATTCATTTCTTCTCATAACATGCCCAAAAAAATTTGACTGCCTGCGTCTAATGTCTCTAACCAGTTTACGATCTTAATTTGTTTCTTGAAGGACTTGTTCATTGGTTTTTCTGTCTGTCCATGATATTCTTTGCATTTTCCTCAGAAACCACATTTCCACAGCCATCAGCTGTTTTCCAGCTTGACTGATATAGTCATCACTCTTATTAATCTGAGACTAGGATGGGCCCTAATTATAACTTCTCTTCTGAGGATGAACGAGAACATGACAATGACAACCAAGCCGTCCTATTGTTGATATATCGTATAGGTGCCTCCCTGTGTTCCTCGGGTTGTTCATCTCCGTCTGCGTGTGTTTAGGATCCCTCTATTTCTGTATCATCTCAAAGGACAACTGGCATAATAAACATTCTCCCTGTGCTGTTACATCTACCTTAGTTAATTATAATTGCCATGTCAAAAATTAGTTTTATTATTGCTCATTTTTCATGCGTGTGTAATGCATATTGTTTCTATAGTTGTCATTGTTGTCCAAGTTTAGCTTCATAAGTGATGTCTGAATGAAGTCATGTATGAGAGTCAGAGAGATAAGAAGGACAGAATGTCAGTCAGGCCTGCGTGCCCAATTCTTAACCCTTTGACAATAAAGTTCGTTCGTTCAATAATCAGTGTAGCAGAGGATCTGGCCGACATTCGTCACTCAGAGGAAAAGCAAGACGGACGTTTAATCAGTTTGCAACGGACACTATTAGTATTGGAACTCTTTGCTGGCTGTTGAAGCGATTATGAGAATGCCCCGCCGAGTGCAGGGATATCGGATCCTGACTCAACTCTGCCCACAACTGTAGTATGTTAAGTTATGTGTCAGCATTATTTACAGGCCTTCAGCAACGGTTACTTGATTATCTTCAAGCGGCTGGCCGAGTGGCTAGAAAGCCGGGCTCTCCTTCTGGATACCCGGGTTCAATTCCGCAGTAAGGTGTGGAGTCTTTTCTGTCCGAGGCAAAAAGAAAACTCTAACCTGCACAGTTCGCGGCGACTGCACTAGCCAGGCGGCCTTAATTCATCAGGCTCAACCCCCCCCCCCCCCCCCCCCCCGGGTCGTACACCGCAATGTACTATAGGCAGTAAATGACAGTTATCTTTTTATGTCTGTGAGACGAGATGCCTGAGGAGAGATTTCAACTTAATAAACTGAGACCGAATAAGAAATGTTGTTATCCGACAGACAGTGGGGTCACCATCTTGGGCCATATTTATCGAAAAACTGAAGATCAAATGGTTTGGCCATCTCGTTAGAATGCAACACTGTCAAAGAGCTACGTGAGAGCTTAAAGCTAAGGAGAGCTAACTAGAGCTAGGGAAAAGGACAAGTAACATAACGACTTAGGAGACCAGACAGAAGAGACACAAACGCTATAAATAGCTATAACGGGACACATTTGTGTCAACAATGGAGGGCAACAAGTACAGGTGAGCTGGGGTTACCCAAGAGACTGGGAAACCCACATCACGAGAAGGGACCAAGTAATTCTGGTTACTACAACCAAGTGACCACGTGCTGGAACTCCCAGCACGTAAACTAGCGGATGCACGGAGAGCTAATTGCTCGTGGCTGAACACGGCACAGAGGGCCTGTTCAGACAGAGACTGGACGGCGTAAGGAACAGACTGTATATCCGCTGTGGATACTTTGTAGTTAAGGACAGTATCAATAGTTAGGACTTTAGCTTAGCGTCAGTAGTGATTATTATTAATATCATCTCCTCATTCCATCTTCATAACATACTATGATGTTTAATACCGATGTGGTATTCCGCTCGTGGAGCTCATGTACGATCAGCTCCGAATAAAATGTATCCTTTTGCAAACAATACGAGTTGTCACTTTCGTGTGGTGCAAAAGTAGGGAATCCTTGTATGCCTGTCGCAAGTGAGTTGCTGACAAACACCATCAACTACCATCAGTGGCCCTACATCAAAGATCATCTGAGACGAGACCAAGAGGACGCCCAAAAAGAAAATGGATTGACGACGTCAAAGACATTGTACAATCACACGGAATGACACTATCCATTCCCACCCATTGGGCACTGGAACGCCAATTATTCCTCCCGACGGCACTTGTCGGCAAAAGTGGAAGATGATGATGATGATGATACCCCTTCAAAGAATGTTATTTTCGAACACTTAGACCAGGGGTCACTAAACTACGGCCCGCGGAGAGTATCCGGCCCACGACATCATTTCATCCGGCCCGCCGACGGTACTCTAACTGGCTTTATATAACGTATGGAACGTGAGACGTTGTGATACAATTTAAATGTAAATATTATGATTTAGAATAATAGGAGATCTTCACAAGTGCGGAGACCTCCTGGCTGCTAAGTGTCTTAAATTTTCTATTTTCTATTATAAACTATTGTATCTAGATTTTCTTCTTTATGCTAATGTTTGCTTATTTTGTGGCATCCAAGTCCTTCCCCGGCGCGTGCCACGTATGCTTTGACGTTCCCATAATTTCCATGGCAACACACACACGCGCGCATCTTTCCATCCCCCAGAAGCGTCCGGTTATCAACACAGATCCGATGCTCCAGAAATATTTACTTCTTTTCTAGTTAGTTAGTTAGTCGACAGATCATCCTCGTTGCACATCGAACCATTCAGTCAATAAGTGCTCGGATCCCCTCCTCAGCAAATCCCGCAGCGTGTAGCGGCTAACGACGCCAGTTCTGTGTTGGTTTATCAATCTTCTTTGGCTTCCTGCGTAGTGTTCTTGTTTGGCCACCCCTCTTTTAATTTGCTGCTCTCCGCAGTCTGGCCATTGTTGTAGATTCACAGTCATCACTTGGTTCTCGCAAAAGTCTCACTTCTCGTAGAGCATTCAGAATGTCAGCCTGGTCCATGGCGCGTCCGCCCTCCACAGTAGCCTCACCTGCGAGCTTGTCAGCCCGCTCATTTCCTTGTACTCCCGCATGACCTGGCACGAAGATGAAACTAATCTTTGCCAGCCGAGACCGCTTCAGAGGCAGCAACCATTCTCTTCGGATCGACCCCTCCTCTATCCTCTTGATCATGTTCATTGAGTCGCTAAGGAAACAAGCCCTAGTGAATGTCTGTGTCTCGAGCCATGTTATTGCTTTACTTACTGCCATGACTTCCATGGTCAGGCTACTTGTGGTTTCAGTGAAAGCACCAGAGTCCTCCTTCACAATTCTCCCTCCGGCCCGAGCTGTAAAGGCCCATGAGCTTCTCACATGTCGGACGACCGACCCATCTGTGTAGATGACCGCGTCACCGTCTAGCGAATTCTCGAAAATCAACGCTTGTACTTCAGCCTCAACAGCAGCCGGATTTTCTTGTCTGCATTTTCTATCTAGTTGGATGCAAACTGAAAAGGATGTGCAGAAGTCTGTTGGCACTTGCACCCACTCCTCGCCAGGTTCTAAGTCCTCAAGTGAACACACCTGTTGAAGAATGTCTTCGGCTTGACCCATCCACGACCGTCCTCTTTTTAACCTGCTGCCCTTCACCTTCCTAATTTCACTATGCAGTGGATGTTGTGTGTTTGCGTTAATTCTGAGGTAGGCGCGTGCCCTGCAAACTTGTATTCTCTCTTCAATGGTTGGAAAATCAAGAAGGTAGCGCATCGCCCTGCATGCTGTATCTCTTGTACATCCAAGAATAATGCGCATAGCTTCATTCTGTATCCTTTCCATCCTTTCTATCTGCTTATGGCTGAGAGTCAGGATTGCCATTGCATACTCCAAAACAGACATGACCAGCCCCTCGTACAGAAGACATAGATGGCGCTGCTCACAGTTTGCTGCCGCCATCACCCGCATCGCTGCCAAACCCCGCTTGGCCTTTGTTATCACCTGGTCTATGTGCACATTATAAGCAAGGCTTCGATCAAACCGTATCCCCAGGTAATTCATTGCCTGCGTTCTTTCCACCGTCTCTGAACACAGCATTACAGTTGGTGTTGGATTGTTGACAATATGATTATTCAACGAGAACCAAGTCACTGTTGCCTTTGTTGGGTTGACCATTGCCCCAGCTTCATCACACCAAGTACTTATGCGATTGAGTTCGGTTTGTAGTTCCACAGCAACCTCCTCTCTATCCTTACCCTGACGATACACTAAAACATCATCGGCATACGACAATGTCCTGCCAGGTCCAGTGATCTGCTCACTGGTGATTCTCACTGTGTAGGCGTTGAACAGTACCGGAGATAATGGCGATCCCTGTGGTAGGCCAGGATATATTGTTGTTGGTTCCGAAGTCCAACTGCCACATCTAAAAACTACTTTCCGTTGGTAGAGGGCTGCAGCGATCCAACTAAGGAGGAATGGACTTACGTTTAGTTCAAGAAGCTGAAACATTAAAAAATCCAGTGGTACTCTGTTGTATGCGTCCTCAAGATCAATCGCTGCAGCAACGGTTCAGTGCCTGCGTGGAAACCTTCATAGACCCCCTGGGCAAAGACTGCTGCATTGGTCCAGGTTT
>JACEFZ010014730.1:0-22582 GCA_014155875.1 Cepaea nemoralis | reverse complement strand
TGTTTTTTTTTTTTTTCTCGTTCTCCTCTTTCTGCCTCGCCCCTGTTCCTTCCTTTCTTCTTCTTCTTCTTCTTCTTCTTCTTCTTCTTCTTCTTCTTCTTCTTTCTTCTTCTTCTTCTCTTCTTCTTCTTCTTCTATTTCTTCTCCTCCTCCTCCCGCCTCTCCTCCTCAGCTTTCTTCTTCTTCTTCTTCTTCTTCTTCTTCTTCTTCTTCTTCTTCTTCTTCTTCTTCTTCTTCTTCTTCTTCTTCTTCTTCTTCTTCTTCTTCTTCTTCTTCTCTTCTTCTTCTTCTTCTTCTTCTTCTTCTTCTTCTTCTTCTTCTTCTTCTTCTTCTTCTTCTTCTTCTTCTTCTTCTTCTTCTTCTTCTTCTTCTTCTTCTTCTTCTTCTTCTTCTTCTTCTTCTTCTTCTTCCTTTCTTTCTACTTCTCCACCTCCTTCTCCTCCTCCTTCTAGTCATCCTACTCATTCTCCTTCTCCCCCTCCTTCTCCTACAGCTTCTCCCCCTAATTCTCCTCTTCTTTCTTCTCCTCCTCCTCCTTCTTCTCCTCCTCCTCTTTCCCCTCATCCTCCTTGTCCTCCTCCTCCTTCTTCTCCTCCCCTTCTCCGCCCCTCCTCCTTGTTTTTCTTCTCTTTCTCATCCTCCTTTTCCTCCTTCTCCTCTTCCTTCTCCTCCTCCTTATTCTTCTCCTTCTCCTCCTCTTCTCCTTTTCGTCCTTTTCCTCCTCCTTCTCCTCTTTCTCCTCCTCCTTTTCCGTCGTCTTCGTCTTCTCTTTCTCCTTCTTCTCATTCTTCTTCTTTTCCTTCTTTTATTTTCTAATATATATATATAGTTAATGTAGCCATATATATCTTCTTCTTCTTCTTCTTCTTCTTCAGAGTTCCGAACCATTGAGGTTCTTTGCTGCAGATACAATTCCGTTTCCATTCGTCTCTCTGGTTGACCTTCTCTTGCCATATATATATATATATATATATGTGTGTGTGTGTGTGTGTGTGTGTCCGTGTGTTTGTATGTCGGTGTACATTAGTGTGTGCACGTTTAGGATAGTGCTTGAATTAAAGTTTTCCTCGTAGTGTCATCATCAATTTGAAAATAAACATTAATTCATTGAATATTAATGTGGGTATTAATATATTTCTTGCACATAATGGTGTGTGCCATTGTATTGTAACACATATTTGTATGACATATTGTTGTATAATGTATTAGTATATGACATATTGTTGTATAACGTATTGGTATATGACATATTGTTGTATAATGTATTGGTATATGACATATTGTGGTATGACATGCGTGCTGAATGTTGATTGTTACAAATCTACAGTGTAGCCAATCAGAAGATGGACTGACTCTTGGCATGGAACTAATAAAGAAAACTAACCAAGAAACCAGAGACCAGGCAACCATTCTGAAATAAACACACATCTGCAATATTAACACGTGTTCTGTCCAATTGTTTGCGCTATGATTAAAGCTATTATATGCATTATTATCTTTTTTTTAAAAATATCTTAATAACATATACTTCTCTACTTCGTCGTTCGCCTGAATTGTATGGTTTGGACGTAAATAAGGTATATATGTTTATAGCTTATATTAATGTAATATACAAGTAAATGAGAATATCCTTCAACAAATGAATCTGTGTAATTATTTCGCAACAGTAATAAGATCTGACGGGAGATGCCTTCAAGAGGTTAGAACAAGAATCGAAAAGGTGAAAGTAGCTTTATTAAGTTGAAAATTATACTGACCAATAAACAGATGTCAATTGAAAAGAGGAAAAGTGTCTTAGGGTGATACATAGAGCCTATACTTTTGTATTGATGTGAAGCCCGGACAGTGAGCAGTCAAGCTGAAAAACATCTGATGGCTGTGGAAATGTGATTAGAGATTAGACGTAGACGGTCACAGCCTTTTGGACATGTTATGAGAAGAAATAAATTAGAGAACTTGGTGACAACTGACATGATCGAGGGGTAAAGAACAAGGAAAAGACAGAGAAGTAAATACCTGGATAGGTAAACCACGTGGCATGATCAAGACAAGAACACTTAACTGTAACTGATCTACGACTCTGGTTATCGAGTGAAATGGCAAATTATGACCACCGACGCTTACCGGCATGGCACATGATGAATGTATGTTTACAGCAGAGCTGCCATATTTACTCGTTTCAAATGATACATCAGAATTCTTCGGTCGTTTGCTGACCGTGTTAACTTTGCCGGTGATAATATAATTGTATAACATTTATCATTATCATCATCATCATCATCATCATCATCATCACCATTATCATCATAATCATCTCTACCACTATCAGTTTGACGTGCAAATCTTCGCAGAGAACATGTTTCTAGTTATTACTTTCAACATCATTATCACAACACACAAAGAGAATCTACTACGACCATCAAGACGCATGAGCCCATCTTTGGAACAGTCCTTCTTAGGATGAAGGTAGACAATGATACAAGTGGGAAGTTAACATCAAGCGATGGACGAACATCAATCTGACAGAATGTACAGTCAGGGCGAGAGACACACAGTGTTGGAGATACATTGCAGCCAACCTTAATTGTGGAGACGTCAATCGATTGATGGATTCTTTTGATTACATTAAAAATATGAACAGACGTGCAATAAACCACCAACGACGGAATGAAAAACGGCAAGAAAACAACTGAATCATAATCCCGCGGGTCACAACCCGCAGCTGATTACACAAGAGGCAAATGTGCAACAGATGGAACATGCATCCACATTGTAGTTAACAAGAAAACCGCACAGACAACTAACCTCAAATATAACCTCGGTAATAACATATGGTTGGACCATTGTCTACACATGGAATCAAATTGAATTATCACATCATCATCATCATCATCATCATCATCATCATCATCATCATCATCATCATCATCATCATCATCATCATCATCATCATCATCATCATCATCAACATCATCATCATCATCATCATCATCATCATCATCATCATCCACTATCTGCCATGACATGCAAACTCCCACACTATGTGCAGCGCACTGCCTCCAACTCAATGTATTGTCTGTCACTGGTCGAAATCTGGCACACATAATTCACCGCTGGTCTAACTTCACAGATCATAACTACATTTCCTTGGCAAGACTTTGCAATCACACCCAGTCCCTATTGGCTGTGAGTAATTTACTAGGCAATTTTGTTGCATTTCAGCCACGGTGACCACTCCCCTAACTTACTTATTAAACCATGTACTAGAACCAGGCTATCATACAAGTCAACCACGACGACCTCCTCCCTAACTTACTTAGCATAAAATATAACATAATCTGGCAATTATGCAGGTCAGCCTACCAACTATGTGGCCCCCGTGTCCCTTATGGGCGGTAGTTTTATTGGATTTCCGTCTATACGACTGACAAATCTTCCAGGGACACCAAATACATTTCCTGGAGTAGTCATGGAAGGATATATGCCGAGGAAGGGGACTTATCACCTGACATCATATGCAGTTGACCCAAATTATGTGACCGCCAAATACTGCACTCCAACAGCTGTATCACTCATGGAAAAGCCTCTCCAACACTAACCATACTTTCACCATGAACCGATGCCATCTAATGCTCACATTGCAAGCAACATTAATGTAACAGTCTGTGCATTCTATGACACGCGCGAATACGTTATGTGACATTTACTTGTGCACGCTATGACATTTATTTGACAGAATATGTCATCTACGCGTGTATTCTTTGACTGACATTTACTCATCTCGTCTCATGTTATCGTGTTCCTCTTGTAACTTGCGATGTCGAGGTGACGCTTAAACAGCAGTAGAGTGCCTCGTTTATAGGCTTCGTGTATCGAGATTCTCATAGACTCTTGCTATTCCCGATATATGAACAAATTAATAAATAGTAATGAATAAGTTGCCAATCAAAACAAGAGTTAAATGTGTACTCACACTAGAAAATCCTCCGAAGGAGCAGTGCAAGAAAATTGAATTAAATGTTATTTCATATGTGTATGTTATACAGGGACACATTAGTGAGTAGGGAGAGAGATAAACAAGAGTAAACGCATGATGTTTGAAATCAGAAACTGGGACAGGTATTAACAGAAGATGATGCTATGCAAATTAGAAGACGAGATCGAAAATAGATGGAATAAGCAAACCAACTCATTGAGAAAATGACATCAATATTAAAGAATAAACACGCATACGTAGTTACTAAACAATCTCTTTACAACACAATCTTCCTACCAACTCTATGCTACCAATGCCAAACCTGGACAATGACAGAAAAAAGGAAACGAAACATTACAAGAACGGAAATGAGATTCCTGAGAATCACGGATAATTCGCTAATAATTATGAAGCAAAGAGTTGGGAAGAAAATACAACTCTAAATAGGAGAGAAATGTGGGTTTGACGAAGACAGGGATGTAGTAAATGCTGTGTATATACTGAGAACAGGAATTGAACGTTCTATACAAGTTTTAAAAAAAAAAGACCTACATCTTTGCTTTATTGACTACACCAAGGCATTCGATAGAGTAAGACATGTGTCATCATCTTACTCTTATCTAAATAACGGTTCGGGTTCATACAGGCAACAATACTTTGTTCCCTAGGATATAGAACATTTATTGTATTGAATGTACAGTTGGCGCAGTGGGTTAACAGCCCGCGCTATATTATATTACATATCACAGATAGTTAAACATCAAGCACATAGTTGTCATACAACAATCTAGCACACTATCTAGCCTATGTATATATATCTATGAATATCTATTGAGTCCCTCTCAGACAGGCCTTGTTGTCTCTCTCAAGTCCGTCTGTCCTCTGCCGGTCTCCTCGTGTCCTAATTCGACACGGGCGGTAACTCTGTCCGAGTTCCTCGTGGACCCCGCATTAGGCGGGCCACATCAGTGTCCACGGAATCATGGACTCGGTGACCAGCTCTTTCGAGAAGGTTCTAGATTACTCGGGTCCTGCGCGACTCAATGCTGTCCCTTGGGCTGGAGTTGCAGCCCTCTAATAATATGTATGAAGGTGAGGCGGTGACAACATGTGAACATGATGAAGAAGTTTTAAAGATCTACAAATTGATGGGAAAGACCTAAGACTTGTAATACACATGTATTGGAAAGAACAAGCTGCCAAAAGGTGTGATAATGAAGTAGGTCAATATCACCAATTAAGAGAGGTGTGAGATGGGGTGTGTAACGTCTCCAGATATTTTTACCCTTTTATAGTGAAAATATTTTCAGAAATGCAGCAGCTATGAAAGGAATCATCATTGGAGGACGATACATCAGTAACATTAGATATGTGGATGATACAGGATTGATTGCAGACAATGAGCAGGATCTGCAACATTTAGTAGATGAGGTTATTGCACACAGTGAACAACTAGGAATAGAATTAAATTATAAGAAGACACATATTATTGTCGTCACTAGGAAGAAGGAAATACGACAATGTAATATACAAGTAAATTAGAATTTACAAAGTTTAATTATTAATAAACAAGTGAATCGGTAAAATTTTCTCGGAACAATCATAACATCTTATGGGAGATGCCTTGATGAGATTGGAACAAGAATCGCCATGGCGAAAGTAGCCTTTTGCAAGATAGAAAACCTACTGACCAATATAAAGATGTAATTCGCAACGAGAAAAAGAGTGTTGAGTTGCTACATGTAACCTATGCTTTTGAAGGGACTTCAAACATGACCAATGTGAAAACAGGCTGAAATTCATGTGAAGGCTGCGGACATGTGATTTCTGAGGGAAATGCAAAGAATACCATAGAAATACAGAAAATCCAATGACCAAGTCCTACAAGACACAAATGAAAATCGTAAACTGATTAGAGAAATTACACGTAGACAGACACACGATTTATTTGAACACGTTATGAGAAGAAATAAATTGGAGAGCTTGGGGACAACTGGTAAGATCGAGGAGAAGAGAACAAAGGGAAGGCAGAGATGTAAATACCAGGATGGATTGGCCACGTGGCGTGATCGACACATGAACACTGAGCTGATCCACAACTCTGGTGATCGAGTCATATTGCGAAACAAGACCGCCCACGCTTATCGGCAATGCACGTGATGATGATGATGATTTGACGGATACTCAATGTTTTACATGGTGATTATAGCAGCGCTAGATTTTATTAGAAAACAGAAAATTAACTGGTTCGACCGTAGGCTACCAACTGAAAATATCGCAAGCAATGATGTACAGACCAAGTGGAAAGAGAAGAAGTGACCGACCATGTAAACGGAGGACAGGTAGAATAAAACAGTCCATGGGAATCTCATTATATGAAGCTCATAAACGGGCGCTCCCCCGCTGTTTATGCTTCACCTCGATTCGGCAAGGTACCAGTAGGATTCGAATGGGATAACGGGTCCTAAAATAGGCGCCCCTACTTAAGGAAAGAGCGCAAATGAAACGGTCTCTTTCCAACACCAAGTCTTGAAGTTAACTGGATTCGATGCCAGAGAGTAAAGTTCTACATTTGAAATGGGCAGCCAACAGCCTTAATTTGCAAACAGAAAAATCACAAAGTATAATTGGTTGAGTCCATGCAATCGGTATGTACCTCCAATGGTTTGGTTTGAATCTAAGTTGAAACTTTCGCCATTCCCGGGGATAGTTTTGTCAAGCGACGAAAATGTGATAATAACTAGTGGCTTAAAAATCTCATCTCATCTCATCTCATCATGTTCCTCTTGTACCTTGCGGTGTCGAGGTGAAGTATAAACTTCGTGAGAGTGCCCGGTTATGGGCTTCGTATATCGACATTCCCATGGATTCTGTTATTCCCTCAGTCCAACGTTTACGTGGTCGGCCTCTTCCTCTGTTTCCATCTGGTCTGTACATCATTGCTTGTTGTGGCATGCTGTTGACTGGTAGCCTACTTGCATGGCCAAACCATTTGACTTGCTGCTTTCTAATAAAATCTAGAGCAGCTTTAACCCCTACTTTAGTCCTGATTTCTTCATTTCTGATCTTATCTCTTCTTGATACGTTGAGTATTCTTCTCAGAAACCTCATTTCTGTTGTTGTGATTTTTCTTTTCTCTTTTTCTGTCATTGTCCAGGTTTGGCATTGGTAGCAGAGAGTTGGTAGGAAGATTGTGTTGTAAAGTGCTTTCTTAGTAGTTATTGATACATGTTTGTTCTTTAGTATTGGTGCCATTTGTCCAATGAGTTGATTTGCCTTATTGCACCTATTTTCGATCTCGTCTTCTGATCTGCCATTTGATGATATTATACTTCCTAGGTACTTGAAGCTCTTTACTTGTTTCAAGGGATGTTCGTTTAGGTGAATTGTTGCTGTTTGTTCTTCTTTAGTTATAGTCATTACCTCTGTTTTGCTTGTGCTAATTTTCATGTTATGTTCCCTACACATTTCGTTTAGACTATTCATGTGGTCTTGTAATTCAGCTTCTGATTTTGCTATTAGTGCTTGGTCGTCCGCAAACAGGAGTTCTCTAATGGTTAGATTTGCAGATGGTTCTTCTTCTGTGTTCTCGTCATGCGGTATTCTTGCTGTCTCTGCTTGGCTGGTTTCTTTACATATGTTGTCTATATATGTTATGAACAAGAGAGGGGACAGGACACAACCTTGTCGTACTCCAGATCTTATGGTGAAGGGTTCTGAGTGTTCTCCAGTTGCTCTCACTATGCATTCACTGTTGTTGTATAAACTTCTGCATAGGTTTGTTAGATGTGTACTCACTCCATATTGTTTAAGGATTTCCCACAGCTTGTTTCTATCTACCCTATCAAATGCCTTTTCTTGGTCGACAAAGGCTAAGTAGAGTGTTTCATTGAATTCAATTGATTTTTCTATAAGTTGTCTAAGAGCAAAAATGGCGTCTGTGCATCCTTTGTTTTTCCTAAATCCAAGCTGCGTTTCGCTTAGCTGGGGTTCTAAAGTAGTTCGTAATCTTTTTTCAAGAATTTTGCAAAATATTTTCCCAGTATGACTCAACAGTGAAATGCCTCTGTATTGTGTGCAATCTCTTTTGCTGCCTTTGTTTTTCCAAATTGGGATAATTATGGCATTTCCCCAGTCTCGTGGTGTCTGTTGTTCTACCCAAACATGGTTGAATAGTCTATGTAGCCAAGCTGTTCCTACTTCCCTTGCTGCTTTAATTAGTTCATTTGGTATTTCATCCTGTCCTGGTGATTTGTTTAATGGGGCTAATCTGATGGCTTCTATAATTTCTTCTTTTAGTATGTCTGGTTCTAGTTCCTCGGTGACATCTGTGTAGGTCTCTTGAATTCCTGTGACATCTGATGGGATGTTGAGAAGTTGTTCGAAATACTGCTTCCATCTTATTAGGATCTGTTTTTGTTCACTTATTGGTTCTCCATTTTCGCTGTTAATTATTTCAGTTGGGTCAAAGGGTTCTCCTCTGGTTCGCATTGCACTTATCTTTTTGTAGAAGTTTCTGGTTGCCTCCTTGTAGTTTTTATTTAGGGTTTCTCCATACTCTTCCCAGTCTTTTTGTTTTTCCCTCTTTACTATTCTACTCACATGTCTTCTCGCTATTCTGTATTCTCTGTAATCACATTCCTGTTTGCTCTTCAACCACTTTTTATATTTTTCCTTTTTTTCTTTTACCGCTTTCTTTACTTCTGCGTTCCACCAACTTGTTATTTTCTTTATCCGTGTTTTGCGTTTTTTCGTGGTTCCGCATGTTATTTTTGCAGTATTTAAAATGCTTGATTTGAATATCTCCCATTCTTCTTCCACTGTTTTTCTTTCCGTAGGTAATTTTACAAAGAGTTCAGTTAGTTCTTTCTCATAATTTTCCCTTACTGCCTCGTCTTTAAGGTTTTTTAAGTTTACTGATTCGCATGGCATGTATTTTCCTGCTCTTTGTCTTCTTCTTCTAATGGTTCTTATTGTGGCAACGACTGCTTTATGATCTGTGTTTATACTGAAATTGGGCACTGCTCTTGCATCTAATATATTTCTCTTTCTGTTATTTCTTGTTAATATAAAATCAATTTGGCTTTTAGTATCTAGATTGTTCCATTTATACCAGGTGTATACTTGCGAATCTTTATGTTTATAGAATGTGTTTGTTATATAGAGGTCGTGTTGGCTGCAAAGCTCTATCAGTCTACTTCCGTTATCATTCCTTTCATTTTGCTGATCTCCAAATGCTCCCAGGTGTTTTTCTATGCCCACTCTGTTATGTCCTAGTCTTGCATTGAAGTCTCCCATAACTATGATGTTGTCCTGCTTATCTATTTTGTTTAGCACATCATGTATGTCTTCGTAGAAGTCCTCGCATTCTTGCTCATTATTGTTTGCATTACATGGTGCGTATATCTGTACATATGTTGTGATTGTTTGTTCTTTTATTCTCACTGTTATGATTCTTTCTGATATATATTTTATTTCTAGTATTCCTCTTGCTAGCCGTGGTTCGATGACTATTCCCACACCGTGTCTTGCCCTTTCTTGCTGTTCTACTCCAGAGTAAACAAACGTGTAACTGCGGTGGAGCTCCTTGCATCCTTTCCCTTTTGTTCTGGTGTCCGCTATTCCCATCAGACCAATATTCCTCTTCTCCATTGTTTCTATAAGCTCTTCTTCTTTACTATTGAAACCACAGACGTTCATTGTGCCTATTTTTTGAATCGCTGATCTATCTCGTAGTCCATTA
The DNA here is from genome assembly GCA_014155875.1 of Cepaea nemoralis. NCBI lineage: Eukaryota > Metazoa > Mollusca > Gastropoda > Stylommatophora > Helicidae > Cepaea > Cepaea nemoralis. The sequence goes on along the minus strand of JACEFZ010014730.1, from coordinate 12,863 downwards.
ACATTGCCGGGTCGATAGCCGTTTGGGTCAGTCCGTTTATACTTCTTGGTTTTTCTACGTTAAAAATAAAGTCTCTTAAAAGTCGACAGGGTCGACTTCATTGCACCGGGTTTTATCCCATATGGCTCAGTCTCTTTAAGCAACGCCGAAAGCGTCGCACAAAGCATGAACTCCGTAGCTCCAGCGAAGACTTTCAATAGTCTCAGAAAAAATGCACTCATGAACCGAATGACGCGGCCTGGAATTGAACCCACAACCTTTGGAGCCCGAGCCAGAGGCTTGGCTACGGAGACTCTGAGACTCGCTAATAATAAGTAATATTCAGCTAGTCCGATAAGATATAGAGAGTAGCTATAGTATGTCCAGAAATGAATGCCGTCATTCACGATCAATTATATTGAAAACTGTCTGTTGCATCGTTATGAAATTTTTCCAGCCGTCTTATATTTACCCCCACCCAAGGAATATGTCTTTGATAGGTCCAAAAACAACTTATATCATTGAAAGCGGCGACATTCCTTTGATCTTTTGCTGAACAACTAGTGATTTCTCGCTAACGAAGTTATTTTTACGGTAATGTGAGACATGTCAATTCTGTTGACACACAAAGGCGTATCCGGATTCTTATGAGAGTGGGTGCAATGAAAAAATTAGCTTAAAATCGACAGGGTCGGCTGCATTGCACCGGGTGTTTATCCCATATGGCTCAGTTTCTTTCCGCAGCGCGGAAAGCGTCGCACAAAGCACGAACTCTGTAGCTCCAGCGACGACCCTCGGGAGTCTCCGAAAAAATGCACTCGTGAAATGAAGGACGCGGCCCGGAATCGAACATACAACCTTCGGAGCTCGAGTGAGACGGCTTGACCACTTCACCACGGAGAATCCCGAGAGGGGTGCAATGTGTAATATTAGTAAAGACAGAGAATTTACAGAGGCACGGGGTAAATAATTTGTAAATTAACAGGAAAGTAGAAGGAATATATTTCTTACCTTATTTTTCATTTCCTTCATGTTTCTTCAGCTGATGCTGATGCTGTAATGTTTAAGGCCTGCAATTCGTCTGAATAGTTGGAGCAAAATATCCCAGTAAGTGTGTACGTAGATTAAGGTCTGCGATCTGCTCATACATTAATCTGTGTCGGACGATTCCAGTAGGTTGATGATTGCTCTCGGTTGCATAAAAGTCAATCCATCCTTTCTCCAATAGTCCTCTTCCTCTTTCAACACATGGTCCTGACGTTTTTTCCAGTAACTTTTATCAATATTTAATAGCGCGGACAGACAGACAGACAGACAGACAGACAGACAGAAAGGTAGGTAGGTAGGTAGGTAGGTGGGTAAGTGGGTAGGTAGGTAGGCAGAAAGATAGGTGGGTGGGTGGGTGGGTGGATGGCTGTCTGGTTGGCTGGCTGACTGTGTGGGTGGGTGGGTGGGTGAGTCGGTGGGTCGGTGGGTCGGTGGGTCGGTCGGTGGGCCGGCCGGCCGGCAGGCAAACAGGTAGGTAGATTAGATAGATAAATAGATAGATAGATAGATAGATAGATAGATAGATAGATAGATAGATAGATAGATAGATAGATAGATAGATAAATCAAAACAAATCAAATCAACTTTATTAGGGTCACAAATTGGGCGCGCAGGCCCGTCTTACATTCGGCCCTTCCAATCACTCGTCTTTCGTTCATCATGAGCATTATACATTTACATAGGAAGAAAAATAAACATTGTGAAATGAATGTTGTAAACATAAACAAGGCTAATAGATAGATAGATAGATAGATAGATAGATAGATAGATAGATAGATAGATAGATAGATAGATAGATAGATAGATAGATAGATAGATAGATAGATAGATAGAACGAACGAACGAACGAACAAACTTTATTTTCAAAGGGTTAAGAATTGGGCACGCAGGCCCGTCTAACATTCTGCCCTTCTATCACTCTCTTCCATACATTATTTCATTCACACGTCATTCAAGGCTAACAGAGAACAGCAACAATATAAAACTTATGCATTATAAAAGCATTGGCAAAATGCAAACATCAAAACTACACGATACAGTAACATTAGCTAATGGTCAGACACTTATTAGCCATGTGGAATATACTGGCCTACCAAAAGGGGACTGGCTGTTATACTAGGGTTTTGTTATTATTATTATTATTATCACTATTATTATGGGGGAAGGTAATCCGTACTGAGATAGTGTTCGAGTAATTTGCGATTATATGAATAAGGATTGGTGATGTCTTTTATTTCTTGTGGAAGATTGTTCCACAGCTGAGCTGCAGAGTACGTTAAGCTTGTTTTGTATAAGTCAATCCTAGGCTAAATAGATAGATAGATAGATAGATAGATAGATAGATAGATAGATAGATAGATAGATAGATAGATAGATAGATAGATAGATAGATAGATAGATAGATAGATAGATAGATAGATAGATAGATAGATAGATAGATAGATAGATAGATAGATAGATAGATAGATAGATAGATAGATAGATAGATAGATAGATAGATAGATAGATAGATAGATAGATAGATAGATAGATAGATAGATAGATAGATAGATAGATAGATAGATAGATCCCCGCCAGGAGCCGGGCCGAGCCAGCTAGTTTATTTATATAATCACGTTTCATGAAAGAACCCACAGTTTGACGACACCTCTGAACCTACCCCATATAAATTCCCTCAGTCTGCCAAAAGCAAAACCGCGCAGACAAATTTCAAAAATTTGGGGGCGTGTCTTGTTGAAACGGTAATACTCTTAAAATGATGGAATGAATGCGGGGGGCAATAAAATATACACCGCGTATAACCAAACATTGAAATCTGCTGTACAATCTCAAGAACAAAAATTATTTTGTTGGGTGGACATAATTATAAGGTTATATACTAAATCTCATCATTTTCCCTCAATTGGTTACTGAGATATTGAATTTTATATTGAGGCAACAAAAAAAAACTCACTATAATGTTTGACTGATTCCAAACCAGGATCCTTAAACTGGCATTTCTAGCATTAAATAGAACGGGAGGAGATTTAACAATGTATGTAGCAGAACGAACGAACGAACGAACAAACTTTATTTTCAAAGGGTTAAGAATTGGGCACGCAGGCCCGTCTAACATTCTGCCCTTCTATCACTCTCTTTCATACATTATTTCATTCACACATCATTCAAGGCTAACAAAGAACAGTAACAATATAAAAGATATGCATTATAAAGACATGGGCAAAATGCAAACATCAAAACTACACGACACAGTAATATTAGATAATGGTCTGACACTTGTTATTAGCCATGTGGAATATACTGGCCTACAAAAAGGTGATTGGCTGTTATACTAGGGTTTTGTTATTATTATTATTATCTCAATTATTAAGGGGGAAGGTAATCCGTATTGAGATAGTGTTCGAATAATTTGCGATTATATGAATAGGGATTGGTGATGTCTTTGATTTCTTGTGGAAGATTGTTCCACAGCTGAGATGCAGAGTATGTTAAGCTTGTTTTGTATAAGTCAATCCTAGGCTTCGGAATGTGTAGTATATTTAAACGTTTACTGTGTCTAGCATTATATTTAAACAAAGGCCAAAGGTAATTTGGGGCATTCCTTTGCAGGATTTTGTGAATTAGTTTAGCTTTATTGAAAAGCAGGCGTTTGCGGAATGGTAGTAACTGAAGGCGTTTATACAGGCTAGGATTGTCAGATAAATGTTTGCTATAAATTAGACTCATGGTGCGTTTCTGGCAGACGAAAACGGAGACCTCTCTAGCTCGCAAGATTAGAAATACACGCACGGGTCTTCAGTATGTACAAATGGCAGAGTAGAAGTGAACGTTGACAGAATTCAGTGGAAACGCACAAATGCATGGATTCAGATTGGACCGCGGGGAGCTGTTAGGATACTTAAGTTGTTAAAACATAATATAAGTGAAATGTTTTTAAAAGAAAGAAACATTGAAGAGTCGCAAAGAGGAACATAGCAAACAAAGCCATCTTCTTCATTTAGACGTGGCTTAGGAATTAACCTGCTTCACGAAAATATGCATGCAAAAGTTAAAGTAAGATGTTGGTATATAGGTTAGCTTGTATTTAATGAGAAATTAGCCGCCAGGAATATTGATAGTATGTGAGTCATTTGTAGTCACAATGACTCAAGGTAAATTGGATGAGCCTTCGTTGAAGAAACCCACTTTTTCAGCTGTGAGTATTATGATTAGATTCATATAGTGTGTATATTAGATATCTATATAATGAAAGCTGCATGAGTAGCACATGATGATGATGCGATTAACAAAGGATTGAATGGCCTGCGGTAACCAAGGCTGTTGCAGGTGGACTGTACAGTCAGGAAGGGGAACGAACGAACAGACTTTATTTTCAAGGGTAACAAATTGGGCACGCAGGCCCGTCTTACATTCGGCCCTTCCAATCACTCATCGTTCTTTCAACAACAGTCCATAGGAAAAAACATTGTCACATGAAATTTGTAAACATAAACAATGCATATTACTATGTTATGTGACACATCCACAACCCACCCACACATCCCCCATTCACTCCAACTCCTCCACCCAACCACACACACATACAATCCCCCACCCATCCACCACATCCCTACACCTACACATCTCCCCACCCACACACACCTCTCACCCACCATACATCCCATCCACCCACACCCCAAGCACACACATATTCCCCAACCCACACATCCCCCACTCACACACATCCACCCACCTACTCACATCTCCCCACCCACTCACATATCCTCTACCCGTCCCATTACCCACCAAAAATCACTCACCCACATATCCTCCTCCACCTACACACCTCCAACCACCCAACCAAACACACATTCCTCAGCCACACATCCCCCACGCACACACACACATCTCCCCGTCAACTCACATATCCCGCACCTACCCACACACAAATTCCGAACCCACCCACACAATCTCCCATCTCCCCCAGCCCACTCACAGATCCCGAGCCTACCCCTACAAACATCCCCCACCATCTCCTAACCTACACACACTCACCCACCCTCATATCCTCTACCCACCCACACATCCTCTACCCACCTAACACATCCTCTACCCACCCACACATCCTCTACCCACCCATCCCCCAATCAAACATCCCTTAACCACACACCCTTACTCATATACAATCACCCACCCACACATCCTCTACCCAACCACACATCCTCCACCCACCCATCCCCCAGCCACACATCCCTTAACCACACACCTCTATGCATATACACACACACATCCCCACCCACGCACAATCTCCCCACCCGTACACACATCCATACCTACCAACACCTCCCCCATCACATCACAAACACACACCTCCCATCCACGCACAACCCACACACACATCCCCAACCCATACACATCCCCAACCCATACACTCATCCCCACACACACATCCCCAACCCATACACTCATCCCCTCACACAGGCAAGGAAAGGCAAGGTACATCATCGGGCAGCTATATCATAGTCCTGTCCACAATCAATGACATGAAGCTGAATTAGAAATATGGTATGAATGTGTTTATGTAGCTAGCTTCCCATGACAAGAGGGTGAACCTATGTATTAATATTATGACGTATTGAGGTACAACGAATCCTGTGTATTTATATTATGATATATTGAGGTACTGAGATGACTCACACTTAGTTACAGTTGGTATGCAGAATGACATGTAAGAAATACAGCAAGGTATAAGAGAAATACACCCCCCATCCCCCATCCCCACCTAGAAAATGAATAAAATGTGGGAATTCCATAAGCCAGCAGCCACAGAGCATTGGACACGATGTACCCTGAGATGGCTGAATATGTCATAGAATCCACAATGAAATAGAAATGGCTGCGGATGATATTTTGGTGCATTTAAAGTGTGGCTTCACGAAGGAAGCAGTCAGGGATTTGGGGTACTTGTGACTGGGGTTAGTGAAGAAGCGGAGGGTGCCAGAGGATGTGAGACACCTCAAGTATGTTATATTATGCTTGATGCCAAATGGCTTATTATAACACAATAATGACACATCGGTAGTGATTGTTGGTGTTCTGAGACGTAGAAAGGAACTGTGAAAGGAATAGATATGTTTAGGAACCATAAAGAGAAGAAGGGAACTGTACACATCAATGTATTAGGCTGGAGCATCCCAATGCCCAAAATAAGGCATTAGATCAGGGGTCGCCAACACAACACGAGGCCCGCGGGCCACATGCGGCCCACCGGGGTCATGTTGTGGCCCGCGGAGCTAGGTCAAACGAACGTAAATGTTAACTTTGTTGTACATATCACCAAAAGAACATTACATCATGAGTCGTTGTGACATATTTCCAATATTTTATGCCTATCAACTACGCTTGGATTCCCTATTAAGCTGTGTATTCAGAGGTCACAATGTTAATTCGAGGCCAAGCCCAATTGTCTAACCATAACACTTAAGCCGCCGGGACGTTTGAAGTTAACAGGAGTTGGAAACTGCGTCCACACGACTGTCGCTTGTCGTCCCGGGAGGACAGTGGAATTAACAAGCACACCTTTACAATCCTTATACTTGGGAATTATTGATAGACTTTTGTCTACACTCCTCCGTTCTGTCTTCTACTCTCTCTCTCTCTCTCTCTCTCTCTCTCTCTCTCTCTCTCTCTCTCTCTCTCTCTCTCTCTCTCTCTCTCTCTCTCTCTCTCTCTCTCTCTCTCTCTCTCTCTCTCTTATTCCTTCATAACATACCCAGACAACAGTTTCATACAACAATTAATAAAATATTTAATGCGGAAAACTATGTCAGTTGTATGGATTGAATGTGTATATGTAGTTGATAGTGTCTTCTATTGTGAGTGCGAGATAGGACTCCGGAATTCGTATGTACCGTATCATATTTCCCATCTTTATACGGCCATGCAACAAGACATCACACATATATGGACAGCTCTCACCCTGGATGCTCTGCTCCGCTTGAGTCTGGCCGTATTCCAATATTGAAAAAATGTTCACAGTCTGATCATCATAAAATAATGCGATTAAGTTAAGTCTCTGACTTTTACAGATTTCCTTTTTTGGAAGTTAGTAACATCCATCACTGAAACACATCACCACTGGATAACACTGTCTGTATAAAGACTATATATGTTCGACACACTGTCTCTTAAGTACTTAACAGTTTTTGTATACATGTAAACTGTTCTTGAGTTCTTTAATGTTTCTTTTAGGTTAGTACCCAATTCAAATATATTTAGCCTATGTCGCTCTGCCTTTATAGAATGAAAGTCCTTTCCATGGTTTTCAAAACCTGGATACAGAGTTCACTTATTTTCCATTCGTTATGTCGGCCCACGATTATTGACTGGTTATGTTTTAGTTGTTCTAGTGAAGTACTTTCTCTGCACAAGTGAAGTAACTTTCTTATCTTCTCTGAGTATGTCAGGAGTTTTCGTGGAACCTGTGGGTGATATATAACCTGGTGATATTAGTCTGCTTCAGACTAATTCTTATGTGAGAGCATGCTTCCAGCCGTACTTAGACGCTTTCGAATTATACTCTGACATAAGACAGATGAGTTCACTAAAGTCTTCATGATTAGCTAAAAGAAGGAAATATTAACAGCAAAGCACAGACACCTAGTTCCCGATGCTATATTCCTAAGCTAAAGCTAGATTACCTTATATAATCTATGTTAGTCCATGAATCGAAATACACAAGCACATAAGCACCAATGTCCCATCACCTCTAAGCAATTAGGGACCAATATTTCTATTCTAATTAAGGACACATAGATCCATTTTACGTCCAGTTTGGTAGCACATTAACCACAAAAACAAGTTTCCAACTATTTATACCTGGGTCCAATTCTCCGTTCCCTTTTGATGTCACTACATCAACAATCGAATTTGCCGTTATCAAAGGTTTGTGAAATAACGTATTCGTTCGTGGCTGCTCCGTCTCGTCTTCTCCGCTGATTCCCGCTTTCCCAAACTCTCGTGCATCAAACAGTTCCAAAGCTTTGATCAACGTCTTCGTGTTTTCCGCAACCCGATGTCTCCGATGTCTCCGTGTTGTTAGTCAGGTAAAATCGGCAGTCAATGACCCCTGATGACAACTGTATCTGTCGTCTATACCATTCGGTCAATAACCTTCACTTTGTCCTCCCCTCAGTCTGAAGTACTTGATTGTTTTCCATCCTCATACATTGCAATCAATTGTATAGTAAAGTTTATCGGGAAATCACTAAACTCGCAGTATCCCGTGACATAGGCCCCCTCATAAGAGAGAAGACCGCGTCGACTCTTCCTCACGGGAGTTTTGATTCCTATGATCCACCAACCTATTCCTCTTCCTATGGAGCTGGATGTCTAGATAGGAAATCCGCTCCTACATTTTCCTTACCAGGGATGTACTCCACTGTGAAGTTGTACGGCTGTAGTAACAACGACCATCGCATCAACCGTGCGTTGAGCTTCTGCGAAGTAGCTAGGAACATCAAGGGTTGATGATCTGACTGTACCCTCACATGGATCACCTCCTTATCAAGTAGGCGATCTCACTGACAGCCTATTATACTACTCATGACCGACACTAGTGTTGGCACATTGCCCCTGTACGTCCGGTCGACCTACTTTCGACTTGCGTAATCGACGGCTCACAATACAGACGGATCGTCCCATCCTGACTGTAACACTGTTTCCACGTCCTCTTGGTTTCCCCATGATTTGCATCTGGGGATGTTCCGCCTCGTCCCCGTTGGACAGAATCGTCTTCAACAAAAGTCCTGGACTTTTCCTTTCAGGACCATCTCGGGCGATATTGGATCTGGTCAACCAATCCTCGGTTGGAGTCCTGGGTATTTCACGCCTTTTCCGACGTTACCCACCCCTTCTGAACTTGGTTACTAGTGAAGGTTTCACTCTTGTCCTTTCCCTGACGTGTGATTTCCCTCCTCCCTTCGTTGGGTAAATCTGACCTATCACGTACTTTCCCATATGCCCTCCTATGTAGTATTGGCGATCTCTGGTCTTCGTCTGGAACTGTAACCTTTTTCTTAATGGCTGCCATCACCATAAGGTGCGAAGCTTTGCTCTCGGATCTCTCCTTATATTTCTTAATGAGATGCCTAGGGAGATTTTTCAGTTTTCCCAGGTCCGGATTTTGTAAATGTTTTTGGACACCACCTTTACCACAGGATAAGGTCCTTTCCATCCTACTTGGAGTATATTAGTCTCTTCTGGACCCCATACATCCACTTGGTCTTCCACCTTAAGAGCTATTTTAATCTTAGTCCAATTGTTGGGTGGTGCTTTCTGACACTCTGAACAAGACTTCACTAACCGGCGTACATCTCCGGTCATTCCTGGCCAGCAATAATGGCCGGAAATCTGCTGCAATGTCTCTCTGACACCCATATGTCGATTCTTGGCCATGGTGTGTCCACTCTGAAGAATGTGAGGACGGTGGGTCTCTGGGACCACCCACTGTTCGTGCAGTGTGTCTCCTCTTCCAGCTCTCCGATAGAGCAGTCGATTCTTCAGAAAGTACTGTCCCCGTTTTGGTGGCTCAGCACTTCTTTGTAGCTTCCTGTAGCAAGGAAGCAACGTAGTATCCTTCCTCTGGGCAGTATGCAATTCCCCTAGCACAGAGTTGTCGCATAGTGTCTCTGCCTCTTCTTTCTTCCCTTGAGATCCACTGGCTACGGCTCCCCTGTGGGCGGGCTGTTTGGGCACCCCCAAGAACACGTATATCGTACCAATGATCACTGGGAATAGGGAGTCAGCTAATACAGCTGCAGGAATAATGCCCGTGACGTACCTGGACTTAAACTCCACCTTGGCGATTGGCAGCGTCATGGTAACAGCACTCCTCATTGCCGGCTGTATCTCAATGGTCTCCCGTGTAAGTTGGTCTGGCCGTACCAGGCTGGAATCTATCACAGCTTCCCCGTCCAAACCTGTATCGTAGAGACAAGCAACCTGCTGGCCATTGACTTCAATCAGTCCAACCACAGGCGGCCTCTCTTGGTCCAGAATTCCTTCCACGACCTCGACGTTTTCGGTGGCACTTGTCCTTGGAGCCACGCGGCAGGCCGCGAAGTGAGAGCTTTTCGTTTTAGTTCTGCAGTCTTTTGTGTTGTGAGAGGGCGACTTGCAGATCGAACACCACTTCTCAGACCACTGTCGTGTTGCTTGAGAGTTGAGTGGGCTCTGTCTTCCATCCTATTTCTTCTCTGGACTCTCCGTTGAGTGCTTCATATAAGGTTCCACTTTTTCTCCTTCCCAGTTTTTAGATTTCTTTCGGTCTTGTTTCTCCTGACCTTTTGTGGTTGGTATATTGGTTTCTTTAGCTTCCCCATGGACTTCTACGAATCTTTCCGCTACCTTATTCACAACATCAAGCCGTTCCGCCACTTGTTCTCCTAAAAATGTCTTCAGTGGTTCTGACATTTGCTGCCGCATCTGGTCGACTACCATCAGCTCTTCCAGACTCTCATAGTCCCGCTTGAACTCTGCCAAATCCATCAATATTTGGAGGTATGATTTCAGCCTTAAACTGTAGGCGGCGAATAGCTCTCCCGGCTCTCTTTTTGCCGATCGAAACTTCTTCCGATACGTTTGTGCGGTGATCTCATAGTGTTTCATCAAAGCTGCTTTTAATTCTTCGTACTTGTTTTCATGTCCTGGTGGTAGGCGTGCGTAAACCTCGAAACCCGAACCTCTTAATCCCTGGGATAATTTAAGATTCCATCGGCTTCTATCCAGCCTCATAGCGACTGACATGGCTTCAAAGCGATTCGCGTATTGGTCAAATCGTTCTTTAGACTCCTCATAAACAGCTAAGGGAAACTTCATTGCATGGTACCCATGTCCACTCATGTTGGTTGAACCATGTGAAGATAATCCTCCTTCTGTTCCATCTATTTCTCCCTTAGTTTGTGTTTTTAGTTCTAGATCTCGCATGCGGTATTCATGTTCTCTTATCGTGTTGGCCTCTTCCGCTTCCAACTTGGCCTTTCGATCTTCCCTTTCTGCATGGCGAAGTTCCCTCTCCCTCTCCTGTATGTAATCGGTTAGTGCCGAACCAGATAAACCAATTTCTTCCCCATTTGCCCTTAGTTCTGCTGTAGTTAGTTTAGGAGTGGCCATAGTTAAAGAAGGTGAGTCAGCAGGTTGACTAAAGACACCTCAAGGCAGTAAGTAATTACTCACTTATATACATTTAATTTTATTATTATATCTATTATCTATGTCTATCTAAATATTTATTTATCTACGAGACCACACAGTACACCACAACCAATCTCTCAACCACAAGAGGAGATTTAGGATAAAGACTTATGTAGTCGTGTAAAAGTGTGCACAAGTATGTAATGTGTCTTAAAACCTATCCACATTCATCCTGTCTGGACTGTTATTTTCCCGACAATAATGTCCCCAACACCAATGTAATGTAGTCCCAAATATATAATGCAATATCACATGGACCTGCTCACATTTAGTCACTATATATATATATATATATATATATATATATATATATATATATATATATATATATATATATATATATATATATATATATATATATATATATATATATATATATATATATATATATCCCACAGACGTGCTCTCATTTAAAATCACCCTCTGTATATATATCTTAGACGTGCTCTCTTTTACTGTCACCATATATCCAATAGACGTCCTTCCATTAAAAGTCATCAATATGTATACTCATATGTATATACCAATATGTATATACCAATATGCATACACTCCGCTGCTCCACCATTTAATGTCGTCTGTCGTCCCGGGAGGACAGTGGAATCAACAAGCACACCTGTAAGATCCTTATACTTGGGAATTATTGATAGACTTTTGTCTACACTCCTCCGTTCTGTCTTCTACTCTCTCTCTCTCTCTCTCTCTCTCTCTCTCTCTCTCTCTCTCTCTCTCTCTCTCTCTCTCTCTCTCTCTTATTCCTTCATAACATACCCAGACAACAGTTTCCTCCAACAATTAATAAAATATTTAATGCGGAAAACTATGTCAGTTGTATGGATTGAATTTGTATGTGTAGTTGGTAGTGTCTTCTATTGTAAGTGCGAGATAGGACTCCGGAATTCGTATGTGCCGAATCATATCTCCCATCTTTATACGGCCATGCAACAAGACATCACATATATATGGACAGCTCTCACCCTGGATGCTCCGCTCCGCTAGAGTCTGGACGTATTCCAATATTGAAAAAATGTTCACCGTCTGATCACCATAAAATAATGCGATTATGGTTAGCCTCTGAGTTTTACAGATTTCCCTTTTTGGAAGTTAGTAACATCCATCACTGAAACACACCACCACTGTCTAACACTGTCTGTATAAAGACTATATATGTTCGACACACTGTCTCTTAAGCACTTAACAGTTTTTGTATACATGTAAACTGTTCTTGAGTTCTTTAATGTTTCTTTTAGGTTAGTACCCAATTCAAATATATTTAGCCTATGTCGCTCTGCCTTTATAGAATGAAAGTCCTTTCCATGGTTTTCAAAACCTGGATGCAGAGTTCACTTATTTTCCATTCGTTATGTCGGCCCACGATTATTGACTGGTTATGTTTTAGTTGTTCTAGTGAAGTACTTTCTCTGCACAAGTGAAGTAACTTTCTTATCTTCTCTGAGTATGTCAGGAGTTTCGTGGAACTTGTGGGTGATATATAACCTTGTGATATTAGTCTGCTTCAGACTAATTCTTATGTAAGAGCATGCTTCCAGTCGTACTTAGACGCTTCCGAAAAGAAAACTTCTGACAATAGTAAGAAGAAAAAT
>JACEFZ010014728.1:0-21809 GCA_014155875.1 Cepaea nemoralis | reverse complement strand
TTGTCCCATGTCTGGCTTATTGGTGTGCAGACTGGTGGTTCCTCGCCGTACAGGCAGACACTCTCCGACTTCGGAGGAATCAACGATCCCTACTGACTTTAGCCAGGACCCCGAAGGTACCTGTTGCCCAGGACGCTCGACGAGGACGCGTCAATAGGTCTTGGCCAGTATATAACCCGGCCCTGGTGCCTTGGAAACACCTCTGCGTCCCTCTGATGTTTGTGATACATTGTCTGTGCGTCTTGGCTTACGTCAAAATGTCCAGAATACTCATTGTGGTTGTTCTATAAAACTATAGTATCCAAAACATCTAGGGATTTTATTTTCGCTTGTTAACAATTTGTCAAGGATTGGCAGCCGTATGTTAGAACTGGTTTTACCTAACAACAACTACCATGCAGCACACAGCAGTTAAAGGGCTGAGACGAATAAAGTCGGTTACCGCACGAGCCTAGGAAAGCACCGTAAGGTAAGCTGTGAATAGGGCGCAAGAAAAGATGCAATTCCAAACAGATATTTCAGAGGGGAAACACCACCAAAAGTTGAATAGATTCAGTCAACAGCCTGATGATGTTAGCAATAATAACGAAATTTACTAAGAATCCTCTAAAACGTCATCCGATGCCAACCATTTCTTCTTCGTATTTTTCTTTAAACGCCATTATTTTGAATGTATTTTCCTGGAAAGAACACTTTCTCCTTCATTTTGAAATCTGTTAATGCGATCACACAACTCCATACATGATTATCACCAATAACAAATAAGAATGTCATTCATTTCGCCCCACACAGAGATCACGTTGTTAAATATTTAAAGCCTAGTTTACATACAATTTACAGACCGAAATCAACGAACTATTGACGCCAGCGATACTGAAAACGAAACTACTGAGTCTGCGCCCGCGGATATTAGCAGTTTTCAAATTAAACAGTGTTACGAACCAAACATTGAGAAAAACACTTGAAATTAAACATTTCATTTGACAGGAAAAGAGACCCTGGACAAATAGGCGTTCCGAATACCTTTTTCGGACAGCGAAACATTTAATTAAAAACCTGTTTTGTTCAGGAAAACCGGGACGTCTAGCAACCCTACCTCAAGGTTGTAAGATAATTCCCACACAATGAAGTAATCAATATCATGTTGGCTACAAAGGATTATGTTGCTGCTGGCCCAGAGCTCATGTTTTGAAATCCCTATCCTGGGAAAGATTTGTTACAAACTGACCTAAGCTCCCAAGTAGACCCAGCCTAGAGTAGGTACCAGAAAGAAAAGCTAACGGCGTGATATTGAGAACACCACACACAGTGTACGGATTGGTTCAAAAAGTATGGGGCCAGCACCATTTACCCAATACACCTCCAGTTTTGGTAAAATATTGTTCACTAACTTACAGTCTGAACAACTAAACTTACCTCTAGTCTTGATACCAGCGAAATCAATAAGTGTTTCTCCACCCACGTTACAAACAACAAGCTATATAGGAAGGCAATTATTGATTCCCGTTTCTGTAATACGTCATTATAATGAGTGCAGTGATTGGTCAGCAGGCAAGGCTGAACTGAAGACGCAAGAACTGATTCACAATTGTCGCCAAGTTATGCACTGTCTACACGACAGGCTCTGTGCCAAGAGGCAAAAATAAATACCTGGGGGTTGATAGCGAAGGTTAATGGACGGTGTTTAGTGCAGGACAGTCTGGTGCATGATTCCACATCTAGTATGAGAATGGAGGTAGAGGCGGTCACTGCAGCGTTCTGCTGGCTGGAAGTAACGGACTCACAGAGCAAACTGAGAATGGCGAAGACAGGCGTGCTTCGTGTAGTGTGTCATGCTTTCATTAAAAAAAAAAACATCAGATAGGGAGCATCTCTTGAACCTTTTCCCTAGGACAAGCTCGTATGTTGAGAAACGTGCAGATGAACAGACTGGTTAGTTCTGCACTGTTGGGTGGGGTACTGGTGCATGAAACTGCAAAAGTCTGTAACAAATCTCTCCCAGGATAGGGGTTTCAACACATGACCGCTGGGTCAGCAGCAACATAATCCTTTGTAGCCAACATGATATTGATTACTTCATTGTGTGGGAATTATGTTAGTTAGTTAGATAGTTAGTCGCGGTTCCAACTTCACGGCAACGGGTCGTCCCTATATTGCTCCGTTCCCGTTCCAGTGAATATCACACAAAACGCTCCTCACTGCCCTATGTGAACAATGGAATAGACAGGAATGTCGGCAAGCCAACAGCCCGCACAGGTACACTGTGCATAATGCCGCCGCCAGAATGCCAACACAAAAGTCCTCCACGAAAACCACAGTTCATCGTCGATGGACACAGCAGTCACCAGAAAGACTTCATTGACCCAGGGTTTTATCCCATATGGCTCAGTCTCTTTCCACAGGGTGATCCACCGAAAGCGCCGCACAAAGCACGAACTCCGTAGCTACAGCGACGACTCCCAGGAGTCTCCTGAAAAAAGCACTCGTGAACCGAAAAGGCAAACCAGTCAATTCAGCAACAACCGGCCGTCATCGTTCCGTTTAGCTCACGCTAAAAAAAAACAGCGGAATAGATGCAAAAGCATTCCATGCGAAATTCACAGCTAACAGTGTCATGCCACGCACTCACTCAGTAGCAGGGCGACGGAACCATAGCATCCTTAGTCGCCTCTTACGACGTGCATGGTAGGCAACAGTGTTACTATTCTTTGCTCCCCCGTATGGGCCCCGGCAAGACACGGGAATTATATGTGGTCAGCAACCTTTAGGATCATGTGTTTAGTGTGGGGGATAGATACATCATCATTGCCTGGAGAGAATGGTCCGGCAGGGAGTGACCAGGGGATCAGGAAAAGGCCAGATGAACATATAATCCAATTTCAGCTGGTACCATCAGTATTGGACTCTTCGCTGCCTGTTGAAAATAAGAACGGAGAACGTATGGGTATTTTCCATGTGCTGTGATGTCGGTTCTGGGCCCAACTCATTACATCACCAGGATAGACTACTGTTAAGTCTCGAATTCTGTGAACCAAAACATCGAAAGTGTTTCATTCAAAGTGAGGCATACCATTTTAAGCCGCACTCAAAGTGTGATACACCACTTCAAGCCGCACTAAAAGTGAGACACACATGTCAAGCCGCACTCAAAGTGAGGCACAACATGTCAAGCCGCACTCAAAGTGAGACACACCACTTCAAGCCGCACTCAAAGTGAGACACACCACTTCAAGCCGCACTCAAAGTGAGACACACCATGTCAAGCCAAAAGCAGAGGTAATTCTAGAAAGAAAGTCTAGGCTGTAGACCATTCAGAGAAGATCAGACTACGTCACTATATCTTCTAAGAAAGCGTTGAGTTCACATCTGTCTGTTTAAAAAAGAAAAAAAAAACGCATTCAAATATTAATAGAAAGTGTGGAGTTCAGTCACGTTTTTAACGTAAAAAACAAACAGAAAAAAAACACACACACACACACATTCACACGCTCGCTCGCTACCCCCCCCCCCCCCCACCACCACACACACACATACTCACACACACAAACACACACATACACACACACACACAAACACACACACACATACACTATGGACTGAATTGTTCGATGTGCAATGAGGATGACCTGTCCACTAACACACACCACACACACACACACACACACACACACTATGGACTGAATTTTTCGATGTACAATGAGGATGACCTGTCCACTAACACACACACAAACACACACACACACACACACACACACACACTCACACACTCAAACACACCCACACACACACACACTAACGCGTTGTTTATCATACAGTGATATCTGTGTTTTGGTTTCGCCTATTCCTAGAATCATTGTTTCAGTTTCAGTACAGGATTATTGATTGGCCCAGGTAAAGGGGTGTCTATAAGTGTGTTTACTTTTGTCTGCCCCAATATAAAATTCCATATCTCAGTAACCAACAGAGTGAAAATTATGAGATTTAGCATATAACCTTATCATCATGTCCACCCAACAAAATATTTTTTGTTCTGGAGATTGTATAGCAGATTTCAATGTTTGTTTATATGCGGTATATAATTTACGGGTCAGAGATTAAGTTCATAATTTTAAATGTATTAGCCAGACAATCAGAGTTCAATGTTGAATATTCTGCTCGTTTCACGGGATTGGCCTTATGCCAAGAACCCCGCGCTGTTTAAATTGGCAGTCTTCAGAGGTGTCATCAAAATGTGGGTTATTTAATGAAACCTGATTTTTTTTTTTCGATCTTACGACTTATCGCTAACATTGAAATGTGTGAATATTTTTTAATGGGATTGAATGCGAAATTGTGTACATTTCAAAGCATCGCTATGAAATTGTACACATATTTTTGTCAAGACGCGGATAGCAGGAAAATGTTTTATACTATTACAAATTCCGAAAAAAGAACAGTGCATGCATTGGGTTTGAGTAAACGGTCATTTCGTCGATGGATGCAAGAATTTGGGTTTAAACCACCACGCAATAACCAATCGGTAGGTAGAAAGGTTATTGTAGACAGCTTTTAGAAGGATTTCATAAGGCGAGATAATATAAAAATGCTTTAAAGAGTCGCTTAAAAGTCGACAGGGTCGACTTCATTGCACCGGTTTCTATCCCATATGGCTCGGTCTCTTTCCGCAGCGCGGAAAGCATCGAACAAAGCATGAACTCCGCAGCTCTAGCGACGACCCACAGGAGTCTCCGAAAAACTTAACTCGTGAACCAAAGGATGCGGCCCGGAATCGAACCCCCAACCTTTGGAGCCCGAGTCAAAAGGTTTGGCCACTTCGCCACGGAGACTACTAAAATTATAAAAATTTAGAATTTTATATCCAGGATTATCCAGCTTTATAAAAATGCTGGATGCCAAAGAAACAATGGCTGTATGAAAACTTAGGGTTTGGTTGAGAAAGAACAATAACATAGAGCTATCCAAAACTACTTTGTGGAAAATTATAAGGACAATATCTTCACTATTTGAAAGTACAAGGGAGGTAGAAATATTCTTTGCGAGCAGCCGCATTTACGAGCCACGAGAAGCAGATACCTACGTGAATAAGGGAAATGCGCAAAGAAAATTATGGCATAATGTATTTAGATGAAATGTGGATCAATGCGCACCACACAAGTGATAAGGAATGGCAATCAGTGGATAGACAGATAAAGCGATATGTGCCCAGTAGTATAGGACAGCTTTTGGTCATGGCCAATGCTGGTAATACGCATAATGGCTTACAACAGAATGCTGGGCTCGTGTTCGTATCAAAGCAGACAGACAATAGAGATTATCAAAATCAGATGAATGGTAATGTATTTAGAGATTGCCTCGAGAATACTGTGCTTCCATTCTAGATAGACCATCGTGTCCAATTATGGACAATGCATGATATCAATGTTGTTGCCCAAGAAGACAAAATACCTACAGCATCGAACACAACGGGAGAAATAAAGATATGGTTTCGAATGGAAAACATACCATTTCCAGAAAGGTATTTCTAGCTAGAATTGTTGTCCCTTGTAAAACAGACGCCAAATAGCAAGACATATCAAATCGACAAGTTGATAGAAGAGCATCGTCATGGGTGCTTGAGACTTCCGCCGTACCACTCTCATTTTAACCCTATAGAACTTGTGTGGGCTAAAATTAAAGGACAATACTATATTTAAATTGTCTGACGTCAACATACTAATAAAGTCCGAACCATTAAATATTGATAAAAGTTACCGGGAAAATGTGAGGACCATGTGTTGAAAGAGGAAGAGGACTATTGGAGAAAGGATGGATTGAATTTTGTGCATCCGAGAGCAGTCATCAACCTACTGGAATCGTCTGACACAGATTAAAGTCTGAGCAGATCGCAGACCTTAATCCGCGTGCACGCTTACTGTGATATTTTGCTTAAACTATTCAGACTAATTGCACGCCCTAAACATTACAGCATCAGCACAGTGTCAATGGCAACAGTTTGTATTCCACAGTGATGAATTTTCAATTCCGTAAGCCCTCAGAGGTGCAAATAACTGGTATTTAAAACACACACACACACACACACACACACACACACACACACACTAAACGCTTTGAATACCAACAGAAGAGTAATATTGCGGTGGAAATTACCATATTGTGGCATAACAAGAAACGTAAGAGCAAACACGCTGTCAAATTAGGGGACAACACACGTGCATACGAATCAATCCATAAACTTCAATGAAAAGAGGAACAACATCTTGGTCGTTAAGAAGAAAGCCCACTACAGAGACACTGACAACTATTTTCATAGTGCAAAACAGGTAATCATGTTCCGCCTCTGAACAATCTTTCACGAAGACTCAAAGCGGGTCTATCACCCATGTGTACGCGTGAATAAACTACACAGACAGCTGAACAGATCCTTAAAAATGGACACATGATGACTAAATTGCGGTATCATTTCTGGTCACTCCATGGTTCTGGTCACTCGCACAGCTATTTGGAAGCTTTCACGAACTCAATATGAAAAGCTAAATGCATTCTAGTAACATGAATACTTGTGTACAATTATTAACCAACAGCTGAAGAAACAAGAAGGAAATGAAAAATAAAGTACGAAATATATTCCTTATACTTTCCTGTCAATTTACACATTATTTACCCCATGCCTCTGTAAATTCTCAGTCTTTACTAATATTACACTCGGGAGTCTCCGTGGTGAAGTGATCAAGCCGTCTGACTCGGGCTCCGAAGGTTTTATGTTCGATTCCTTCATTTCACGAGTGCATTTTTTCGGAGACTCCCGAGGGTCTTCGCTGGAGATACGGAGCTCGTGATTTGTGCGACGCTTTCCGCCCTGCGGAAAGAGACTGAGCATATGGGATCAAACCCGGTGCAATGCAGTCGACCCTGTCCACTTTTAAGCTACTTTTTTATTGCACTCACCCCCATACGAATCTGGCTATGCCTTGTACTTGTGTCCTTACCCGAAATAACGTGGTTTACTGAAAGACTAGTTTGTTAGCGTGAATTCACTACATTTTCCCCAAAACATCAAAGAAATGTCGCCGCTTGCGATGATTTAAGTTGCTTTTGGACCTATCCAAGACATATTCCTTGGGTGGGGGTAAATATAAGACGGCAGGAAAAATTTCATAACAATGCAACAGACAGTTTTCAAAATAATTGATCGTGAATGACGGCATTAATTTCCGGACAGACTATAGTTGGTCATGTGTCGAAGTACACTTGTTCCTGCAGCGACGCGCTGTCGTCATTTGGAGGTGACAGGTTCGAATCCCGGTTGGTAACTATAGCTTTGAAATTTTATGTGTGTCCTCTAGTCTCTACTTCTTTCTTCTCCTGTGAGCGCCAAACAATACTATGTGTGTTTATTTATGTGACTATTACTTATAGTTGACACGTTGGTGTAACGGTTAGGAAAGCTGAGCTTACAATGGTATGGACCGTCTGACGAGCGTTGAATTCGTGGACTCGCCGCTCGCTACGGGTAAGAGAATTCTCCTCCTATTTTAGAAAATAAATAGAATTTTAGAAAACCGAGCACGCAGTTCTATGCAGCCGGTTTGGGAGGGCTGATAAAATGACGGGATATGTTGGTGGAAATTATGTTGAAAAATAAAGGGACAATGTATGTATAAAAATAAACTGGTTTCAAGTTGTTATCATATTTAGTTATTTTTCTACATCTATTTGTGACTAACTTATTGACCTCCCCTCGTACCGAATATTACGGGATATATTTTTTCGACATTGTGATTACTAGGATACGAGAAAAAGATTGCTGCATAGAACATTTACATTTGAATGGTTGTGAAACGTGGACAGACACGCTGAGAAACATCTAATGGCAGTGGAAATGTGGTTTTTGAGGAACACGCAAAGAAAAGCATGGGCAGACAGGACAACCAATGAGCAAGTGCTACAAGAAACAAATGAAAAGTAGTCTATGTACCTTTCGACTGCAGCAGGCCACCATGCCTCTCCACATCTTGCGATTTACATCGGCAAGTATCAGTTCGTGTGTTGGATTCCTTGCATGCCATGACACACGACCGTCAAAAATTGTCACTTGCTGCCTTCCTCTACCACTCTTTCCACAAATCTTTCAAGTTGTCAAAACATGTTCCAGTTGTTTTCTCCCCACAATGTGGCCAAAAATAATGGCTGCTTCTTTAGATGTTTGTGAAAAGTTGTCTTTGCGACTTGGCCTCCCTCAAAACATCCACATTACTCATTCTATCTGTGCAAAGAATTTTCAACTTTGCTTGCTTGCTTGTGTTCGTTGGCTTGAGCTCCAACGCGAAGCCCTGTATGTCGGATGAAGGTATCATGTTGTCCAACATCAGTGTGATGTCATACAGAACCTGAGGTTTGCGTGAGTATCCGTTGTCCCATGTCTGGCTTATTGGTGTGCAGACTGGTGGTTCCTCGCCGTACAGGCAGACACTCTCCGACTTCGGAGGAATTTTCAACTTTGATTTATAACACCATATCTCCTAAGCTTCTAGGCATTTTCGCTTGTCTACTAATTGTCCAGGAATTCGCAATTATATTTTAGAACGGATTCTATGTAACAACAGCAACAATGTAGTACACAGTAGTTAAACGACTGAGATGGAGAGTCGGTTACAGCACGAAGCAAAGAAAGGACTGTAAGGTAGGTTGAAACAAGGCGCAAAAAAGATACAATTCCAACAAGATATTTTAAATGGGAAAGCCCACCCGAATTTGTATAGATACAGTCAACTGCCTGATAGTGTTAGCAATGACAACGACATTTTCTAAGAATCTTTCAAACCGTTATTGTTGAGCAGATCCATGACAACCATTTCTTCCTCGTTGTTTGAAACACCATTCTTCTGATAGACTTCCGGTCCTCAGCATGGCAGATAGGCAGTGAAACGGTTAAGGCCTCTGGGCGTTTATGCTCGTGGCTACCGTTGCATTCGCATTTTCCTCCTGATTGGACCGGCAGTTTACGGTTCCGTCGACCTGCTACTGAGGTTGAGTGCGTGGCGTGACGCTGTGAGCTGTGAGTTTCGTATGAAATGCTTTTAAATCTGCCCCAGGTTGTGGAGCGTGATCTGCATGTTCAGAGCAATGGCGGATGGCTATGTCTCAGAATTGACTGGTTTTGTGTGCCTTTTGCAGAAATGTGTGGCGGCTTGTCTTCTGGTTGACTACAGCTTCTTTTGACGATGAACCGTGCTTTCGTGGAGGACTGTTGTTTTGGTATTTTGGAAACGGCATTATGGAAACGGCATTATGTACAGTTGCCGTTTTCTTTTACATCTGCCCGAGGTGTTGTGGTGTGATCTGCATGCTCAAAATGACGTAGCTGGCTAGATAACATCTAGAAACGGAACATCAACATCCAGAAATGTCTGCATGTATGGCGGCGGGTGTGTCGCAGAAGCGGCCGGTTTTCTTGCCTTACGCAGAAATGCGTGGCTGCTGGTTTTGCTAGTGACTGCCGATTCCATCGATGATGAACTTTGTTTTCGAGGAGGGCTTTCATAGGTCACGCGGTTCAGATTACGCTGACGTGGTTGTCTGTATGGCGCGACTAATCGTTCTACTACCCGCTCGTTGACCTGTTGTATGTTTGAGCTGGGTTGGGGAATGCGGGTCATGATCGCCACATGACCTCTAACCATGATGAAATAGCTAGTGTAGAGGGCGCCGTGTTAGTTATGTTGTAGTCATTGTGAGCTATAGTCTGCGAAGTCAGAATACCCGTGATATACATATACAGTCTCCTCACACCACTTATAGTTTTCTACGTATTGAGGCCTGGTCAGCTATTAAAGACATGGCTGTAAGTGTATTACAGCCATCTTGTTTTTATGTAGGTGTTTTAATACTCGTCCGCTAGTGTGGATTGATATTTTTTAAATTTTAATTACCAGGTACCAAACGGGGATTAGACTATCTCGACCTCTTTCACTGTTGTTCTTGACTTTTTTCTCTGCTCCAGGACTTTGACTCTGTGACTGGTCCCCAGGACTGGGGTTAGCATTTGGTCCATCTCTAGTATACGTCGCTCAAAATTCTCTCGTTCTCTGATTACATGGTGCCAGTTACCATTGCGTTCTTCGGTGTCACCGCTATGAACTGTCAAGAAGTGAGGATCTGTTGCAGAATTAACCTAGAGAGGAGAAAAATTACATTGAAACATATAAGGCTTCAGCATCTAGTAATTCATGGTGAAATAAAGAGTACCAGATAATTGAATGTATCATTAGACATCGGAGCTAGCACACCTGTACTTGGAAACTATGCTCATGACCGTTACTATCTATACATACCTTTCTCGATGGGTGTTGTATTTCATCTGCTGCGACAGAGGGGCAACTTCGGAATCCAGCTGTAGGATAGTTTTCATTCCACAAAGAATTGATTTTCTTGAGAAACTCAGAGTCTGGTTCATGACCGCTAGACACAGGTTCAATATTTTCATCTGAAGAAGAATCGTCAAGCAGATCAAATGTTGTCTCATGTGGGTCTATGGTTGTCTGACTATAAGAAGTAGGTTTCTTGCAGAACAACATGTCTAATTTCAGAGCTGGGATGAAGAAACAAGAATCACCAGTCTTCACAATAGGTAACGTAGAAGTTGTGCTACTTTTGTCAAAACTTGCTTGCTCTGGTGAACTTTGGTAGATATTATTTTGGAAAGCAATGTCTATATTTCTCTGAGCGTGCACCAATACTAGTCTTTGTGAATGAAGCTTTTGCTCTGTGTCACATGTATTGTGAGTGGAGTCAGGAATGTTTTTCGTTTGCCGGGGTTGTACTTAACGTTTTCGTGTTTCTCTTTGACGTTTCTTTTGGTTTTTGGACGAAGGGTGTCCTCTCTTGATCATTTTCTACGTGTTGACAACATGGATGTCAACTTTAAAATGCTTTGTAAGGTTGAGTGGGGTGTAATCTCATAATCTGTGAGTTTGGGTTCCATGAACACTGCTGGCCGTAATCCTTACCTTCGCGTCTCAACTGTACCCTTACACATGTGATCGACTGTGACACCGTCTTTAACAGGCTTTAGTCACATGCTTCGATTGTATACCTTAGCCATATGACCGGAAGCATCGCCATATTTGATCGGGTGTGAGAATTATCCAAGTGTCTCGGCTAGTATCGTTATGTTGTCAGGCCACTTTGAGTCATCCTCCAGTTTTCCCCAAAGACATGTCTGAACACGTTCACGTACGTTCACTCTGTTGACATAGCCCGTGATGCGTCACCCAGTCGGTCACCCTTAGCTGATGCTGCTGATGATGAGCTGATGATGATGATGATGATGATGATGATGATGATGATGATGATGATGATGATGATGATGACGATGATGATGATGATGATAATTTGTTTGTTGGAGGTGGTGGGTGATGATGTTGGTGGTATTTCCTGCTGAGAGATACTACAGAAGATCATGGGTGCCGGTTGTTAGAAAGACAACGGCAACCTTGCCTACGCAGAATGAATTGTGGGGTTGACTGTGATGTCCTGTAAATACACTCCATTACACCTTGACCGCAATATGTAATAGCTAGACACTTAGCTATAGTACGAGGCCTAGCTTTGGTCGTGAGATGATACGACAAATCATGATAGCACACGAACACCCAAACAATGTTGGGCCTGTAAATCCAATGCATTACACCTTGACTGTGATATGTAAAAGATAGACACAGCTATAGTACAAGATCTAGCTTTGGTCGTAAAGTGACACCGTAAAGCATGGTGGCACACGACCAATCAATCAATGTTGGGGCTGCATGCGACGTCCTGTAATTGATAACACACACAAGCGCATGTACATACATGCACGCATACGCACGTGACATGACGGCCGTTCGTTCAATAAGACAGCAGCAATCTTACCCAGCAAACACACCACTCACCGAATGCTGGGTCTGACTGTGATGTCGTGTAATTGATAGCACACCCCCGCGCGCGCACACGCATACATATACACACACAGACGCGCACAAATATCCCGCGTGGCCAAGTCATCAAGGCAAGTTCGTATATATACCCATTGGGACAACCTACCTGCAGCTATAGAAACACACACACACACACACACACACACACACACACACACACACACATATATATATATATATATATATATATATATATATATATATATATATATATATATATATATATATATATATATATAAATTCATAGATACATACATATCTATTTATATTTAATATTTCAAACCATATGTATAACGGCTTCGTATAGGTATATTTTTATTTTTTATTTTCTCTGTGCAAATATTCCCTTCACAATCGCAGTTGTCTTCTGATCGCTAACTACAATAAGCATTGAAGAACGTCGACATTAATTGAATATTCCCGAGGCGTTCTGCTTGACCGGTATCGGTTAATCTCGCGGTCGCTGGTCATTGTATTTCTCGCGGGGCGTGCTGGCTCAGCGCGTGATCTTTGCCTGGTCGCGCAGGTAAAGTTGGTGGTCAGGGGAGCTTAGTAAGGACAGCCGTAAAGTGGAGAAAAGAGACACGAATCGATTCCCTTGGTTTAATTCTATTTATGTTTGTAAAAAGGGACGTTATTTGTTTAATAATATTACATGTATTAATAATTATCTCGGGAAGTTATGGATTATTTTAAATGAGGATTAGAGTTTTTTTTTAAATTGACATACCTATTCTCCAATATACATACAAGAAATTTAGCCGCTTACTTATCTTTTATGGTATATTTTGAAATAAAATTGTATGTGTATCTAGTATATTGTTAAACCAGATTTCCACCAAGCGCTTAATGTTGATACATGGGTACTATGGAAACATGCCGAATTAGCATACTGAGCCTTGCAAAAGGTTATTCATGTGGTCATAACTTGACGTACTCGGGTTAGCTCGAGTGATGGAATAAATCATTTCCTGTCATATTGATTTCGGTCTCCTCAGCGAAGGGGCTCATATCTACATGACTGGAGGTCGCGCACACCGCACAGCACACGCACACACACACACACACTGGGACTCGAACCCAGTTGCCCGACAACTATTTGGTCTACTTATATAAGTATTCCACATGACCGCGGCTTGTCTCGTTGTCCGCCCCGCCCGCCCCACCACCGCCGCTGTCACCGCCGCCGCCTCGCCCCTCGGGACCGGAAGTGGTCACCCAGAACCAAGAAAATACCCGCCAAAATTCAAAAGAAAAATGTGGTTCCCGAAGGATTCGCTTTTTGACGTCAGAGCAAAGGATCATGACTTTTTATATAGTAAAAAATGACGTCATCAGAAGGATTCAGATCCTAAAATGATACTTAAATACCTCCCCCCTTACTACTAACGGACTCAAGAGCATGATGAGAAGGGTGAAGACAGGCGTGCTTCATGCAGAGTGGCATGCTTCATTAAAACAAATGAATGACAGGGAGCATCTCTTGAAGCTTTTCCCTAGGATATGATCGTAAGGTAGGAAACGAGCAGATGGGCAGACTGGTTGGGTCTGCACTGTTGGGTGGGGTACTGGTGCGTTATACTGCAAATGTGGTCAGCAAACTTTGGGATCATGTGTTTAGTTTGAAGGACGGATACATCATCATTGCTTGGATGAACACATAATCATATTTCGATTGGTACCATTAGTATTGGGACTCTTCGCTGGCTGTTGATGATGAGGAAGAAGAACGTATGACAATTTCCTGAGTGATTTTATGTCGGTTCTGGACATAACTCATTACATCACTAGACTAGACCATTGTAAGTCTCGAAATCTGTGAAAATAAAACATCACAAGTTTTTTCTCTCAAAGTGAGGCCCACTAATTAAAGCAGCACTCAAAGTGAGACACACCATGTCAAGCCCCAGGGAGAGTGAAACACACCACTTCAAGCCCCTCCTAAAGTGAGACACAGCCTTTCAAGCCATTCTCAGAGTGAAACACACCACTTCAAGACCCTCCTAAAGTGAGACACAGCATTTCAAGCCATTCTCAGAGTGAAACACACCACTTCAAGACCCTCCTAAAGTGAGACACAGCATTTCAAGCCATTCTCAAAGTGAGACACACCACTTCAAGAAGCACTCAAAGGGAGACATACTACTTAAGGCCGCGCTCAAAGTGAGACACATCACTTCAAGCGGCACTCAAAGTGAGACACCCTACCTCAGGCTGCACTCAAAGTGAGACACACCACTTCAAGCCGCACTCAAAATGAGACACATCACTTTAAGCCGCACTGAAAATGAGACACACTACTCCAAGCCGCACACAAAGTGAGGCCTACCACTTCAAGCCGCACTCAAAGTGAGACACACCACTTCAAGCCACACTCAGAGTGAGAAACACCACTGCAAGCCGCACTCAGAGTGAGAAACATCACTTCAAGTCGCACTCAGAGTGAGAAACACCACTTCAAGCCGCACTCAGAGTGAGACACATCAAGTCAAACCATACTCAGTGTGAGACACATCACTTCAAGTCGCACTCAAAGTGAGACTCATCACTTCAAGCCGCACTGAAAGTTAGACACACCACTTCAAGCCGCACTCAACGTGAGACACATCACTTCAAGCCGCACTCAAAGTGAGACACATCACTTCAAGCCGCACTGACACACCACTTCAAGCCGCACTCAGAGTGAGAAACATCACTTCAAGCCGCACTCAGAGTGAGACAGACCATGTCAAGCCGCACAGTGAGACACACCATGTCACGCCGCACTCAGAGTGAGACACACCATGTCAAGCCGCACTCAGAGTGTGACACACCATGTCAAGCAGCACTCAGAGTGAGACACACCATGTCAAGCCGCACTCAAAGTGAAACACACCAAGTCAAGCCGCACTCAGAGTGAGACACACCACTTCAAAACTCATTCGAATTGTGAATAGAGTTAAGTGACGTTTTCAAAGTAAAAACAAAATACACCCACCCAAGCACACCCACCCACGGAACACACACACACACACACACACACACACACACACACACACACACACACTAACACACTAACGCGTTGTTTATCATTCAGTGATATCTGTGTTTTGGTTTCGCCTATTCCTAGAATCATTGTGTCAATTTTAGAACACGCTCATTGATTGGCCCAGTTAAAAGGTTTATTTATAGTAGACCTACGTAGGTTAACACGTTGGTGTAACGGCTAGGAAAGCTGCGCTTACAATGGCACATGCGGTCGGACAAGGATTCTATTGGTGAGCTCGTCGCTCGCTACAGGGAGAGAGACACCGATCACCTATTCCTCCGTGCACTCAGGCCTATAACATGTGATGCTCCGATCACCTATTCCTCCGTGCACTCAGGCCTATAACATGTGATGCTCCTAGTACATTACAGACAACAACAATTTCCCCTGGTCTCTGGGTAGTGAGATGGGACGCCCGTGTGTATTGTTGCACACGTTAAAACTCCCTTGGCAGTTGAAAATCGAAAAAGAGTAGCCTAACGGCTGTACCCGGGCAAAATTTTGAGTTTAAAATCTACCCACAGTATTTTAGAATCCTCGCCGGTGCTACGGAGTTCATGCACTGAGCTGAGTTTCTCCGGACTCAGGCTTGAGTTAGGAGTAGAAGGAGCACTTATGGGTCTCACCCGTGTGCCGTGATGTTGATCCATCGACTAAACTAAACTAAAGTAAATGTCAAAGAGCCGCATGTAGGCAGATATAGAAGAGAGGAGTAAAACTAAGGAAGAGGACTAAGACAGGATAGAGATCATATCCCTATCTAGGAAATAGGGAATAGAAGGGACAGAAGCAGTAGGGAGAACTGTGAACAGTTCTCCGACTGGACACACACGTGTCCTAAAAGGGGACACGGCAGGACATGATCAGGAGTTACCCAGGTTAGAGTGGGGAAACCATTACCACGAGGAGTATCCATTAATAGTGGTAACTCTAGAAGAGTAAGCTATTGACAAGTCACTAAACGCGTGCTGGATTACCTGCACGCAAACCTGCTGACGCACGAAGGGTCACCAGCTCGTGGCTGGACACGCCACGAAAGTCGAGCAGACGGGGACATGACAGCGTAGAGGACAGATCGTAGTATTCGCTCTGAATACTGTGTTGTTTATAGGACAGTAGAAATAGTGGTGACTTAGGCTTAGAATAATACAGTAGATATTACCATATATAACGTCATAACGTAAAATTGTCATGATGTATATGATTGTAGGGTGGTAAATATAATAAATTAGAATAAGGACAGGTTTCGCTAGGGGTATTCAGTATGAATGGGGTCTAAAACCCAAACACGCCCTCTATAGGAATTAATATATTGGCTCGTAACCCCCAAGTATTGAACAAGGCAGAAAAGGGTGCAAGTTCAACACTAACATAAAAGAAATGTTTCCCATAGAAGGCTGGGAGATCCGGGAAGTTCTACCACAGACACCCGAGTACTAATCACTCTACCCAGAGGGTGTGTCTATGTGTAAGTGCCCACGCCCCACATTTAATCTCCCACATATATATAAACAATGACAAGTATCCACTGTCATGCACATCCACAGTATTATACAACAGAGGGACAACAACCCATGTTAGACGCAACAACTGGATTACATTGACAGAGGAAAAACAGCCACTGTTAGACAAAAACAGTACAATGATTCACTGTATCACATAACAGTAACAATAACTCACTGTATCACATAACAGTAACAATAACTGGACTATAAACATCAATTTTGGAACAACAGGTTAACAATGAAGTAACTGCAAGGCTTGGTTAAACCAAACAAACAAACAATTGTATTGTGGAAACATTTGGGTTCTGGAAAACCTGTTGGCTACAATATGACATATACATGAACGAAATTATTCATATTCAGGCAATGCACACAAAGTATACACCCAAAATAGAAGTCCCCAAAAATATTTCCCCAAAAAAGGTTCACATCAAATACATGTGTCAAACACAAAACAAAGTAAATAATCCATACAAAGAAATAGATAAAGAAAATCTATCTAATCTGTCTCTAGAACTATCCTATGGGCTGATGATGACTCCCTCTCCTTCAATATCCACTAGAAAAGTCTGGCCATAATCACACTCTCTATAATCCAGGAAAACAGCTGCTTTGCATATATCCACTATTCAGAAAAATTGGGGATTGCACACACCCACACCCAGAACTTTCACTTCTGGATCATATATCCATCGCGAAAAACATGTAGGAGTAATCCATATGAATCCAATGTGGATATACTGTAATCTCTCAAGTCACAGTTGCTAAGTCACTGGGCTAGGAGCGTTCCAGGGTGATATAACAGACAGGTATAAATAAGTCTGAAGCATTCTGGCGTGGCGTGACACACAGGAGTCCATGTGATTGATTCGATCAGGATCAGGCACAAACACTTTCAGTATCTCTTTGGATGAGGAGTGACATCACATAATCCATTAGAATTTCCTGACAGAACTAACTTGAATGGGGCATGAATATTCCAGCCCCTTTCTCTGGGTTAAGATGTAGGTTATTCTTTCTTCAGCTGAATATACGACTTGATTGGCCGGGAGTTGGTATGGTGCTTGATTATCCATGTCTGGGATATGATGGATGAGAAGATTCAAAGGAAGCTGGGAGTTCACACAATCAGTTGGTAAATCCATACTGGTAAATGATGGTGAATTCCAGACTATCCATGAGCCTCTGGAATATGACAGTTGAATGTGGAATTAGGCGGTGACTTTTAGAAGAGGTTATACTCTGTATCCATCTAGGCCAGGCATGCCTCATGTCTTTGCAGACATTGAAAAGCTTAAACACCGTCTTTAAGTTCCCAGAGGTAGGGAATCCACTTCAGCATATTTAAAATCCGTTAATTATCCAGGCATTGACATTCAGGTTCAGGGTGAGTAGCAGTAACCAGCACTCTTTGTAGAATATTAGAGGAGGCTGATATCCCAGTTTCCTGCCTCTAAATCCAAACACGTTGACTATAAATCCAGTGCCACGCATGGTGACTAGTGCCAATATTCCACCGACATCTCTAGCGCCTATGTAGAGTGAAGAAGAACAGGGTCGATATAGATTAGTAATACAACCCAAACATTGATAATTGTATCATAATAAAATCTACATTCTTATAACAATGTATCATAATAAAACATACATTCTGATAACAATGGATCATACTAAACCATACATTCTGATACCAATGTATCATAATTAAAATTAGAGGGAACAAAAGGGAGAAGAAAGAAAGGTGACAATAGTTGCCTAGCACTTGTCGCCTACTGTAGAGTTTTGTCTCACTCCAAATGTGAGTGAGATATCCTATTCAATAGGTACATTTCTTCTGGACTGATACTGGAGCTTCCTGAGGGGTTACGCACCACATAATCCATCCAAACATTTTGATAGTACCGCTGTCACACCATGGAAAAAGTTCATGAGACACTGTCCTCATGTAAACAATTCATAAATCTCCTTTCCATAGTTACAAACAGCATTATGTAACTACCACTGACAAATGGCAAAAAGGCTAGCTACCACTCAGTCATCTCCTCTTGCATCATCATCATCATCATCATCATCATCATCATCATCATCATCATCATCATCATCATCATCATCATCATCATCATCATCATCATCATCATCATCATCATCATCATCATCATCATCATCATCATCATCATGTGTTTGTCCCCAATGGGGGTGAAGTTAAAAGATCTACTTCAGCAGTAACAATCATGAGCATAAAAGGTAATACTCATAAAAGAGAAATCATGGGAATCTTTTCCCATACACTTGAGATTATGTATATCATACCACATGAAAATCCCATAACATCATTTATGAAAATAAAAGACTACAAGACAATCTCTGTGTATTTACAACCAGGTAAACCAAAAGATTAACTCCTAAGTGCATGATAAAGTCAAGCGAGAATATCTCTCTCTCTCTATCTAACAACCTATTAAAATTGTACACAAATGTGAGATAGTAATATTTTTCCATCATAAGAGCAGAAATACAAAATAGCACTCAAGAAAAAAAAACCCCTTTATAACACAGGACCAGTTTTGAAAAATAAGCATATAGGAATAAAGTAAGTTCACAAAATCATCTCAGAAGAATGACTCATAGCAAGATTATATTGTAAGCTTTATGAAGGCTGACTGGACAACATGGCGATGTACAGGCTGTGTGACGTAAACCAACATTTCAATGAAAGCGATTCTCCTAATTTTCACACACACAACTTTCAATCATGATATTAGTTGCCTCACAGCATTTATCCTAATACATAACATGATATGTTGTATATAATATAATGCCCACCTAAAGCGCAGAGAAGACGTAGCTTAATAATTATCCCATTAACAATGGGTCACCCGCTAACGTTGAAGAAACATGGCGATTGACCAGACCGCTTTGTCTACCAAGCCTTTTGTCTAGATTAAGCCTAGTGTTTCCGGGCGCGGCCAATCAATTGTCTTAAAACGAAACGAAATTTCGTTTCGTTAATTATCCGTCGGGCTTTTTAATAGCCTCTACTCTTCAGATAGCGTGTCCTAGCAACGTCTGCTGGAAAAGACTGCGAGATGATGACATATATGTCACAATGATCCATATGGTTATCAGCTCTCAGAGCTATTGTGCAACTAGTCCAGAATAAATTTATATCCTTTTGTACGACGTACGAGTTATCATTCGTGTGGTGCAAAAGAAGAATCCATGTGTGCCTGTCAAAGCTAGGTTGCTGACAGGCAGGATTATATTTGGTGTCAGAAGGTGGGGCTTAAACCACGTTCAAGCACTTATTTTTGAACCATTAACCCACATAAATAGTATATTTGAAAGTATATTTGAGAATAGGATTAGATTTGATCCATATTAAGTGTCAAAATTATTTGTGAAACATCAATCCACATAAGTATTAAAATTATATTTGGTGTGAACTTGTACCATTGTGATCTACCCAAACTACGATTGTGATAATATCGATTTTTGGTGTCTTGAAATTGACCTGTGAAAATGACGCACCGCGCTCACATTGAAATGTTTTGAAAGCATCGTTTAAGAGCAGTGCGATCATTATTTTGTATACGTGTATTTCATTATTTATGATTGACTCGATAAGAGTGCCCACAAGAATTATGGAGGGATTATTTTGCTTATTCTAATTATCTTCATTATTTTGATGATTATTTTTGAAGATCTTATATTTTTGTTTCGATTATTCAGTGAACTTACCCACGAAATAGTACAATGTCAAAAGTACAGTTAGTACAAGGAAAAGTAGACTAGTGTGCAGATTACGATCAGAAAATATAGCTCAGTCAGAGACATCAGAAAGCGAAGACAAGACGACATAGACCGACATTTGACAATTCATTGACGATTCATTCATTCAATCACATCATTCATATCAATCATATCACATTTGTGTTTTCGATATCGGAAAGAATGGGAGACTAAAGTTATTTACTATATTGTATTTTGTAACACATGCAATGTATTAATTGCTGCTGCTCTACGGAACAGGAACATCGATCGTAGTAGCGAGCCGATCCATCTTGTGTGCGAGAAAGAAGTGTGACATCCCAAGTGGCCGAATTGTCAGAAAATCAGATGAGTATCTTTACATATTTTGATGATATCAATTAATGAATGCATCTTCTTTTTCCAGTGCGATACTGTAAATTTTCATACTTATTGATTGCAAAGTGAGTTAGTCGTACCAATTGTGTGATATTTGGTGATATAAAGTTGTTTGTAGTACCAGTGGTGTGTGAACTTAAATTTATACAATGTCAACACTCAGGCCTATAACATGTGATGCTCCGATCACCTATTCCTCCGTGCACTCAGGCCTATAACATGTGATGCTCCTAGTACATTACAGACAACAACAATTTCCCCTGGTCTCTGGGTAGTGAGATGGGACGCCCGTGTGTATTTTTGCACACGTTAAAACTCCCTTGGCAGTTGAAAATCGAAAAAGAGTAGCCTAACGGCTGTACCCGGGCAACATTTTGAGTTTAAAATCTACCCACAGTATTTTAGAATCCTCGCCGGTGCTACGGAGTTCATGCACTGAGCTGAGTTTCTCCGGACTCAGGCTTGAGTTAGGAGTAGAAGGAGCACTTATGGGTCTCACCCGTGTGCCGTGATGTTGATCCATCGACTAAACTAAACTAAAGTAAATGTCAAAGAGCCGCATGTAGGCAGATATAGAAGAGAGGAGTAAAACTAAGGAAGAGGACTAAGACAGGATAGAGATCATATCCCTATCTAGGAAATAGGGAATAGAAGAGACAGAAGCAGTAGGGACACGGCAGGACATGATCAGGAGTTACTCAGGTTAGAGTGGGGAAACCATTACCACGAGGAGTATCCATTAATAGTGGTAACTCTAGAAGAGTAAGCTATTGACAAGTCACTAAACGCGTGCTGGAATACCTGCACGCAAACCTGCTGACGCACGAAGGGTCACCAGCTCGTGGCTGGACACGCCACGAAAGTCGAGCAGACGGGGACATGACAGCGTAGAGGACAGATCGTAGTATTCGCTCTGAATACTGTGTTGTTTATAGGACAGTAGAAATAGTGGTGACTTAGGCTTAGAATAATACAGTAGATATTACCATATATAACGTCATAACGTAAAATTGTCATGATGTATATGATCCATATGGTTATCAGCTCTCAGAGCTATTGTGCGAGTGAGAAATGGGAACTTTTCTTTTAAGCATAATAAGAATCACACATGTTGCAAACGTTACTAATGTCACTATTGACATTAATCATAGAAA
>JACEFZ010014727.1:757500-1027228 GCA_014155875.1 Cepaea nemoralis | reverse complement strand
CCCTCCATTATTGTTCTCTCCAAACTTTCATGACGTTTCAAGTGAACAAAATATTTCAATTTTCTTTGTTTTATCGTCTTTAATAGCCAACCTTCTTCAATATTCAGCTTTGAAGTATGGATGCATTTGTTCTTTTCTTACCCAAGATATTCTTAGAACTCGTCTATAACATTTATATTCAAAGGCATTTATGCGCTGTTCAGCTTGTTTAGTAAGTGTCCAGATCTCACAGGCGTATGTTGCAATGGGAAAGATGCATGCTCTTAAAAATCTAATTTTTGTAGTTCTGTCTGTCCCATTCCATAATTTATTCAGTTGTTTTAGTCTTTGAAGAGCAATTGATAGTCGTCGTTTAATTTCTTTCATTGTGTCACCGTTGTTGGTAATCAATGACCCAAGATATTCAAAATTTTCCACCACTTCCAAACAAATACATACACAAAATACAACATATAGTCACAGAGAAGACCCTCCTGTGACTACATTAAGGCGTAATGATGGGATGAGAAGAATAAAAAGATGAAAAAATTAGAGCAATGGAGAGAAAATGAAAATTTGAGAAACAAGTGTTCCTGCTTACTTGAGAATCCCAAAATGTGTATAGGGTCTCAATGTCTCAATAGATGTCTCACTACACAATTTGGGATTCTCATTTGGTTCTCGTGCTGCCTATGTTAAGATTTCTAACCAGTATGCTGTCGCAATGTTTTTCAGTCTGCTTTTTTGTAGTCCCACCTAGAGGGGGTACTGCTTTCACTTTCAAGCACATTTTCTACAATTAGAAAGACTGGCCGGTGGGCACTGCCACGTCGTATGATGTTCCTCTCCAAGTCTGTTGCATGAAAAGCTAGGTCAAGTGTAGTTGTAGTATGCCATGATCTCGAGTAGAAGGTAGATGGGACGATTGGCTTGTTAGTCAATATAAATCTATTCTCATTCTGCCAGCCTCCAGTCTCTTTCCTGTCCGGTCATTTTTTTCCCCATTGTGTGTGGATTGCAACTAGTGCCTGGGGGAAGTTGCTTGGACAGTAGTAATTGATTAGATATAGATCTGTATTGTCTATCTTGAATTTAAGGGTTTCTACTCCGCCACTTCCATATATACTTGGATTTGGTGAACAGTGATATTATTCTTTACAAAACACTTAGATAGCCCCGAAGTGCTCATCTATACTGATGGATCTGTTGTAAAGCAGCAGAGAAGTGCGTGGCATTTACAGCCCGTTCAGCGGGCCGAACCATTCAAGAATCCAATGGTGCCCACTCTATGACCACGAGCAGCATGACGATGGAGGTGATGGCAGTTACACAGGCTTTCATATGGCTGGAATCACAGCATTATACCAACGTGTGTGTATTAAGTGACTCAATGAGCATGATTCAGAAGGTCGAAGCTGGATCTGTACGTAGACAGTGGACTGAGTCGCTGCGGAAGTCTGTTGTCTGTAGTCACCTTCATCTTCGTCCCGGGAGTCGAGGGAAATGAACGAGCTGATAAACTGGCTGGCTCTGCACCCCCTGCAGATGGCCAGCCCATGGATTGTGCCGATGTTATTAACGCTCTTAAAGATATGGCGAGAACAGAGGACTTTGATGTCAGTTAATCCACATCGCTGTCCAGGATGAAAGACTTGGGAGTAAGAATCGGCACGGCCAGACACGAGAGGTACATTGGGAAAACAAGGTGCCTTGTCAACCAACACAGGACGCTGATGCATATGCTTGGGGGAGGATCTGAGCACCTATGGACCTGTCCGGAGTGCAATGTAGATACCCCAACTGATAACTGATAACTGAATATTCTTTACAAGGGTCAGTATCCTACATTTATGACTGTCTTTTCGGTCAGATCGTTGACACACGTTGCCTCTTTATTGTGAAAGCAATTTTTTCATTGAGGTGAGCTCTTGCAAACAAGATACATTTACTTGTTCATCCAAATTGCAAGGTGTTTTCTAGGTCTGTGTTGTTTGTTTGTTGTTGTTGTTGTTGCTAGTAACTCCCTCTGCATTCCAGTGCATTATTTTCAGTCTTTGTCTTGTATGGTGAGATTCTCTATTCTCATGTACCTTGGCTCCACATGGCATCTGGGAAGGACCTCCAGTTACCATGGTTGGACCCTTTCGAGGCATAGGACCCCGTACTGCACCTGCCTAGAAGTCTATATAACAGGGCAAACTTCATAGCATTTTGCAGTTATAAACATTTCCTATTGCATTTTTGCATGCCGTCCTGATGGCTGGTTGCCTCCTACTTCAGCACCTTGTTTCCTTGGGTAGACTGGGGTGTTACTGG
This sequence comes from Cepaea nemoralis, assembly GCA_014155875.1. Lineage (NCBI taxonomy): Eukaryota > Metazoa > Mollusca > Gastropoda > Stylommatophora > Helicidae > Cepaea > Cepaea nemoralis. Next base: position 1,024,933 of record JACEFZ010014727.1, on the reverse strand, counting down.
AGTTTAGATATGTACGTACGTATGTTTGCTTCAAGGAGTTAGGTGGCAAAAAACGTTAAAGGTGATCAAAGTCTCTAAACTTCTACATTTACCCCGATGCAAAAAGCATTAACTGTGTAGAGGTAATTGAAGCCCCAAAACTATAATAATGCAGCCGGGCATGAACAGGAAGCTCAATACATGCAAGTGAAGGTAAGCTGCGATACACAGAATGTGCCCCTTGGGTGCGCCCACTACCAGAGTATTGTATTGGTGCTACAGTTGTGGAGGTCCCATGTTCTGCCCCTGCCTTCTCTTAAGGCTGACCGTCATGTATGCAACTGTTCTTGATGGGCCTGGCCTGTTTTTACTTGGGGGCAGGGTGTGAGCAAATGTGTAGATGGAGAGTGAAGATTATTTCCCCACTATGAGGCCTCTGAAATTAACTGGAGAACCTAACCCTGACAACACAGGTGGAAATGGCTTTGGATGTTTAGCCATAGACACAAATATGCAAACTGTTGTAAACAGGCAAAGACAATTACATCCAGAAACACATCAAAATACATATTGGGAGAATTAAAGAAGGCGCAAAACAAGATATGCTCTTTATCTTGTGAAATGCTGCGACAAATAAACAGTTCACATTTAAAAACATGTTCAACATAATGTAATTAATTCACTTTCTATGTTTGTTTCAGCGTGTGGCATAACTGTAAACTAGCAAGCATGGATGTCAAATCAACGCTACCCCATGGTCTACGGAAATGTGATGGAAACCGGTGGAATAGAGATGATTACAGTGATTTTACTATTGTGGTTGAGGGCACACCCTTCTCTTGTCACCGCTTTATTCTGAGCGCGTGTTCTGGTTTTTTCCATGGTCTGTTTCGGTCACAAATGAAAGAATCTATTGAAAGGGTAGCCAAACTTGATACAATGACAAAAGAGACATTTGAAATAATCATCAACTCGATATACAAAGGTACGGACGGACTCACTGAGGATACTGTGTTAGATGTGTGGTCTGCTACAGAGATGTTACAGATTGATTACTTGATTGATGATTGTAAACAGTTTGTGATGCACAATCTAACTGTTGACAATTGTTTCTGTTTCCTAAATCAGGCCATGACATATTCAGCTCAAGAAATTATTGATAGATGTCTGGTTATTATTAGTAAAAACTTTGAGCAAGTTAGAAATGCTAAAAGTTTTCTCCAGCTTCCTCTTGATTATTTTTACAAAGTTATTGAAAGTGATATCCTGGCAACAAGCTCTGAAGATTCTGTGGTGGATGCCATCTTGACATGGATGGAATATAAACCAGATCCAGAATACTGTTCATGGCTTTATGCAGGTAATACTGATATTGTATTTATCCAATTGCAATTACAACTATTTCTGAATGCTTTTGAGAATGTTCTTTCTACTATTGTTAAACTTCTGTTCAGAGGGTCACGGGCTGATACGCGGAAAATCATGGATGGATCTAGATGAGGACACAATCAGTGAAGTGTGTATGCTTGAGAACATTGGAAGATGAGAGGAGTGGGTCAGAATGCCATAGAAAAAAGTCAGTCTTGTGCAGTGTCATAATGACGGTAGTGAGGACATTGGCCGACAGGATGTGCTGAATGGGAGGTGCAACAACTGATTGACAATTAGCGCCTAGGCAATGTAATCGTCTTCTTGGACAGCTCTGTGCTAAGGGCCAAAAAATGCAGCAGCACTGTTCCATTGACCCACAAGAGCACAGTCGATGTTGGTGTAAATGATTCAGATTACTTATAACTCATAATTCTACCACAAATCAGCACACATATTAACACAAATGGCTAATGAGGATATTCAACTAGAATATAAAGCATATATAGTGTCATTGGTTGCTTGGACCTCTGATCAGGTTTTCGTTAGGATATGTATAATGTTAGTCGTCAGGAGTCACCAGTAGCATGTAACGTCATTTTTGATTAGTAATTGTGGAACCGCTGTGTAGAATTATCGATTGATTTCCCCTGTATAAGATTAGTAATTCTGAAACTATGATGCTACATACTGGCTCCTCCGATGTACCGATTGGGACAAAGTGTTCTAAATAGCTATATTGAATCAAGCCAGCTGTGCTGATACCAATCATGGACATCTAGTAATATGGACTACCTGTGACTTCACAGCTGGTCATTGGTGTGGGGAAGGAGTATAAAATTGATTAGATTGGTCAAGGGAGATGACTGGTAGATGGGGTGGGGTTGTAATCAATAGTATCTAGGTGGTGCTGGTTTGTATCTGATGGTTCAGGTGTAGCTGGGTAGGGCAGAGGTATAATCAATAGTAGTTGGTTGGTGCCGGGTCGTATCCAGTGGCGGGGTGTGAGCATTGTGGGGGGAGGGGGGGGGGGGTTGAGTTGTCAATGTATTTATTTGTCTTTTCCCCGCGCTTTGTTGATTTTTCTCTTCTTTGGTCATGACCATTGGTGGAGTGGGAGAGGATGGAATCAATTTTAGCTGGATGGCGCTAATGTGTATTGTTGGCCTGAAAAATGTCCGCCTTGTTTTAGTGTGTGAGAAACTTGATTCCTCTCCTTCGCCGATTAACTAAGGTCGTATAGGTTGAGATGAAAATTGTCTAATGTGTGCTGATTGTGAGTCGATTAGTTTCGGCTAGACCATTTTAGGTGTCTATATTCTGCTAATGTTACTAGCAGTCTTTTGCATTTGTCTTTTATGGTTGTAGGTATTGTGTTTAGGAAGATTGTGCTGTATGTGTCAGTTGTCTAGATTGTATATGTTTCTATTAGTTGTATTGCAGTCTGTGTGGCTGTGGTTGTTGGACATTGTTGGTTTCATGTTGAAAAGTAGTCAGTATGTTATTTCTCTGGCTTTTGTGTGTGATGTCTTTGTTGTGTGACTTAGTGAAAGTACATCTATAGTCTTTAATGCAGTATTTGTATCCTCTTTTTGGGCGCTTACCAAACCCGACACCCCACATTGTGCCAATTGCTTCGGGCTGAAGAGCACAGTTGGGAGGTTACAAGCCTTATCCTGATGTGAGGAAATGCAACCTAAAGACAAAATGTTATGGCAGGGCAGACCAGGCCCTAAGCCTTGGCAGCTGGTGTAGGATCGAAACTTCAAGAGCGGACAGTTAGAGCATTGCTTTGCTGATCCGGCAGCATCTGCATATTATCTTGTTCCAGATGTATTGCTGTTATACTTCCTCTGGAATGAACTAGACAGACTGAGAGAGGGATCATCATGCTGCATGAGCAACACATGATCTCTATACTTTAGCCAAGGCTTTGTGCTATGGAGAGGTATAGCTCCATCTCTGGTCTTAACCAGTCTCGGAATCAAAGCGAGAGGTAACAGTTATGGGTTATAAGACCTTGTCAATTGACGTAGGCATGGGGCGCCACGGGTTGCCTCTGACGGTGGGAGATACATACAGGTGTCACTGATCAGCTACTGCCCACCTCAAGCTCGGCAACCCCCGGTCAATTGGGTGCTGATCCGCCACAGCCTGCCTGCTTCAGTGGGTGCTTGGGGCTATGACAAAATCTGAATCGGAGGCTGTAAAACCAAGATACCAGGTATTACTGAAAAGAAAAATAGAAACCTCAAGCTACAGCTTGCAACCTGGAACATAAAAACCATGTGTCCAGGATTTTCCACTGGCCCGGCAAAAATTGACGTTGTGAGAAAAACAGCTGTGATTGATGCCGAACTCAATCGTCTTAACATTGATATTGCTGGCCTGCAGGAGACTCACCTCACTGAGGAAGGGTCACTCAGGGAAAACGATTACACCTTTTTTTTGGAAAGGTAGAGAGCAGGCAGAAAAAAAAGGCAAGAAAGTGTGGGCTTTGCAGTGAAGATTTCGCTACTGGGAATGATTGAAATTCCAGCTGGAGGTAACGAAAGACTATTATCCCTGCGCTTGGCAACCTCTTGTGGTTTTGCCACCATTATCACTGCATATGCACCGACACTCACTTTCTCTGATGATGTGAAGGATTTGTTCTATGAGGAGTTAGACTCTGCGATCAAGGCAGTTCCAAAATCCGACTACATTTATATGCTCGGTGATTTCAATTCTCGTGTGGGCAAGGACTTGAGTTCATGGCCAGTGTGCCTTGGAAAATACAATATCTGTTGCAGGAATGAAAATGGGCAACGGCTGCTGGAGAATTGAACCAGAAACGACCTATGTATTACAAACTCCTTTTTTAAAACAAAAAAGCTGCATAAGGTCACATGGAAACATTCAAGATCTGGCCATTGACATTAGCTGGACTTCATCATCATACAGAGACAACATCTGAACCAAACATCATTAACTAGAAGTTACCACAGTGCTGACTGTGATACGGATCATTCTTTGGTTGTTGCAAGGGTTAGACTGAGACCAAAGAGAATCTACACTGCTAAACACAAATCTAGCCCCAGGATTAATATTATGAACACCCACGATCATGTGCACATAGACCAGGTGATAACAAAGGCCAAGCGGGGCTTGGCAGCGATGCGGGTGATGGCGGCAGCAAACTGTGAGCAGCGCCATCTATGTCTTCTGTACGAGGGGCTGGTCATGTCTGTTTTGGAGTATGCAATGGCAATCCTGACTCTCAGCCATAAGCAGATAGAAAGGATGGAAAGGATACAGAATGAAGCTATGCGCATTATTCTTGGATGTACAAGAGATACAGCATGCAGGGCGATGCGCTACCTTCTTGATTTTCCAACCATTGAAGAGAGAATGCAAGTTTGCAGGGCACGTGCCTACCTCAGAATTAACGCAAACACACAGCATCCACTGCATAGTGAAATTAGGAAGGTGAAGGGCAGCAGGTTAAAAAGAGGACGGTCGTGGATGGGTCAAGCCGAAGACATTCTTCAACAGGTGTGCTCACTTGAGGACTTAGAACCTGGCGAGGAGTGGGTGCAAGTGCCAACAGACTTCTGCACATCCTTTTCAGTTTGCATCCAACTAGATAGAAAATGCAGACAAGAAAATCCGGCTGCTGTGGAGGCTGAAGTACAAGCGTTGATTTTCGAGATTTCGCTAGACAGTGACGCGGTCATCTACACAGATGGGTCGGTCGTCCGACATGTGAGAAGCTCATGGGCCTTTACAGCTCGGGCCGGAGGGAGAATTGTGAAGGAGGACTCTGGTGCTTTCACTGAAACCACAAGTAGCCTGACCATGGAAGTCATGGCAGTAAGTAAAGCAATAACATGGCTCGAGACACAGACATTCACTAGGGCTTGTCTCCTTAGCGACTCAATGAACATGATCAAGAGGATAGAGGAGGGGTCGATCCGAAGAGAATGGTTGCTGCCTCTGGAGCGGTCTTGGCTGGCAAAGATTAGTTTCATCTTCGTGCCAGGTCATGCGGGAGTACAAGGAAATGAGCGGGCTGACAAGCTCGCAGGTGAGGCTACTGTGGAGGGCGGACGCGCCATGGACCAGGCTGACATTCTGAATGCTCTACGAGAAGTGAGACTTTTGCAAGAACCAAGTGATGACTGTGAATCTACAACAATGGCCAGACTGCGAGAGCAGCAAATTAAAAGAGGGGTGGCCAAACAAGAACACTACGCAGGAAGCCAAAGAAGATTGATAAACCAACACAGAACTGGTGTCGTTAGCCGCTACACGCTGCGGGATTTGCTGAGGAGGGGATCCGAGCACTTATGGACTGAATGGTCCGATGTGCAACGAGGATGATCTGTCGACTAACTAACTAACTAACTAACACCCACGATCCTGATAAGTACTTTGAGTTCCAACAGTAACTTGAAGACGTTTCACTTATACATCAGAAAATTTTACAGCAAGTGAAATGTGGGGTAAACTTCAGGAAACTCTTTATAAGACAGTGGTGGGAGTTTACGGCACTGTGGATCATAAGAGGCAGGACTGGTTTGCGGCAAACAGCCAGACACTGCAGCCCTTGATTGATAAAAAGAAGATAGCTCTCTTAAGAAACAAGGAAAGAACAACGCGCAACACTCACAGTGAGCTGAAGCAAGCTAGGAAGGATGTGCAAAAATCTGCCAGGCAGTATGCAAATGACTATTGGATCAAGTTATGCGAGTCCATTCAAAATGCAAGTGATAAGGGAAACATTAGAAGCATGCATAAAGGTATAAAGAAAGCCCATGGTCCAATGATCAAAAGAAGTGCACAACTGAAAACCTTAACTGGAGAAATTATCACTGATAAGAAACAGCAGATGGGTAGTGCACTATTTGGAGCTTTACTCAAGTGAGACCAAACTATTGGATGATGCCCTCAACGCTACAGAAGCGCTACTGACACACTTCCTACCATAACAGAAGTTAAGTGTGCTATAAATGAACTTACATCTGGTAAGGCTCCAGGTGAGGATGGGATTCCAATAAAGGTTATCAGGAGTGGGCAAGACACGCTCACTCTACAGATCCACCAGCTTATAGAGCTATGCTGGTGAGAAGGACAAGTCCCACAGGATTTCAAAGACTCAAGCATCAAAACATTGTACAAAAACAAGGGTGATCGGAGCAACTGTAACAACTATAGGGGTATCTCACTTCTGTGTATTGTTGGGAAAGTATTTGCCAGAATTGTTCTGTTTAGGGAAGTCAAGTCTACCCCAAATCACAGTGTGGCTTCCGACGGAACCAGTCTACCATTGATATGATATTCTCATTGCGACAAGAAAAATGCCAAGAACAGAATCAGCCACTGTTTATTGCCTTCATCGACCTCACATAGGCATTTGATTTGGTCAGTTGTGAGGGTCTGTTCAAGGCACTAAAGAAGATTGGCTTCCCACCAACTCTTCTGTCCATTGTGGAATCGTTCCACACAGGCATGAAGGGTATAATCAAGTTTGATGGTGCAACTTCAGAAGAGTTTGAAATCAAGAATGGAGTTAAGCAAGGTTGTGTACTATCCCCCAGCCTCTTTGAAATATACTTTTCACTTCTACTGAAACATGCCTTTCATGATCAGGATGCCGGTATATACATTCACTCACGCTCAGATGGCGGCCTCTATAATGCTCAGAGATTGAAGGCCAAGACCAACATTTGGAGGGTACTAATCAGAGAGTTGTTTTTTGCAGATCATACTGCAATTACGACCCACTCTGAGGAAGAATTACGTTTACTATCTGCATTCTCCAATGCTTGCTCTGAATTTGGTTTAACAATTAGCAAAAAGAAGACACAGATTATGTCACAAGGTGCACATGGGGTACCATCAATTTTTATTGATGACGCCGAACTAGAGATAGTAGCCTATTTTACATATCTAGGATCAGAGGTAAATAGCAAATTATCCCTAGATCAGGAAATCAACATCAGGATTGGTAAGGCAGCAACAACAATGAACAGGTTAAGAGAGTGGGAGAACAGGAAAGTTACTGCCAAAACAAAAGTCCTTGTCTATCAAGCCTGTGTCCTTAGTACTCTTCTTTATGTCAGTGAAGCCTGGACAACTTGCTCACACCAAGGGAAACGTTTAAACAGCTTTCATATACAGTGTCTGCGAATAATACTTGGTATTAAGTGGAAAGACAAAATCACAAATACTGAAGTATTGGAAAGATTGGTTTGTGTGACAGTTTATTCCATGCTCAGTCTTTGTAGACTTAGATGGAAAGGGCACATTAGGAGGATGGATGATGGTTGAATACCAAAGGACATCTTTTTCGGTAAATTACAGATGGGTAGGAGATCTCAGGGTCGGCCTCTACTACGATACAAAGATGTGTGTAAGCGGGACATGATTGATACAGGCATTGATAATGCACATTGGGAGCAAGTCGCCGCTGAACGTGTTGCATGGAGGGCAAGTATCAGAAATGGAATAAAGACAAAGGAGAAAATGATTGCAGTTAAGTCAAACACCGAATGTGCGAGACGTAAGATGGTGCATGATGGTGAAAATGACCATGTGTTCACATGCATCCACTGTGGACGAACATTTACAGCGCGAATTGGCCTTAGCAGTCACATTTGCCACCAGCATGGGTTGTAGTTATTATGCCTTTTTGAAGCACAATGTAACAAACTATCGTCTGTCTAGACTGCAAGGTGCCAATGATCATGTATCCTCTTTGATTCTCATGTGAATGGTGGTGCGTGTTGTTCTAATAAGTATTTGTATGTCTGATTGGTTGTCTGTTGTGTTAAATGTTGGTTGCCTTGTATTGCTTGCATACATGTTCTGTAGAATTGTGTTATTGTGCTGTAATAATGTGGTGATGTGTTGTCCGTTAGATTGTGCTGTAATAATGTGTTGTCCGTTTCCCTAAGCCAGTATATTCTAATTGCAATGTAGTATAATGCTAGTGAGTGTTGGTCTGGATGATCGATGATGTGTCCTATATGGTTGATACTTAATACTTGTTTTGCTAGTCCTTGTTTTTGATCTTGTTTAGTTTTTTGTGTTGTATACTGTGAATTGTGTTGCTGAAGATGAAATGTCTGAAGTGTTTGCTTATGTCTGTGATTGCTTGTTTTGGGGGATCTAACACTGTAGCTAAATATATTATCTTAGGAATGATGAAGGTGTTTACAGCTGCACTTCTTCCAACAATTGTTGATGTCTTTTATTTGTACCTATGTAGTATGCCTGTGCCAGTCTCCCTGGTCTAGAGGTTACACGACTTTCTCCATAATCTTGTATACTCTCGTAAGTGACATGATGTTGCGAGAGAATCGGTAGCGGTTCTCTCCGCGTCGGTAACTTATGGGGTATGTGAGCCGGTCGCTCAGAAAGCAATGGCAAACTACTGGGCATAATCTTGCCAAGAAATCAACAGTCAGCTGAAAGATGCTGATGTTAACAGCGATGTCCTCTAAAGGATATGCGAACAAAAACAAAGTATGCCTGTAATTTGTGTTGTCAGTATTGTCTTGAGACAAGAGTGTTATGTATGAAATGTTGCAACAGTTAGGGAGTTATCGTTTTGTGAAAAGCTTCTTGGCAGACTTTTAGAAGGAAGTTGTCTAGGGTAGGAAAGAAGTGCTGGAAGAATTCAACCGTGAGTCCATCTAGTCCTGGTGTGTTGTCTATGTCTATTTGATTGAGTGCCTGTGTTATGTCTGCTAATGTAAACTCTGTGTCTAGTAAGTCTTTATTTGTGTCAGACAGTTTCATTGTGTAAAGCATTGGCAAATCTCTCACGCAAGATGGCATAAGCCGCTCAGAAATTTGACTAAGATGCTCAAGCATCCTATTGAACAATTCTTGAAGATTGCCTGTTGTGATAAAATGTGCTGGACGTGTATAGTCACTGCGTTCTTCTGTCTCTTTTGTTTGCATAAGTGGCATTCGGCTATCTGTCTAGATCTGCATGCTTCTACTTGTACTAATGTACTATTGTAATATTTGAAAGCAGCCTGTATGTGATTTCTCTTGCTTTGGGGGTGATGTATTTGTTGTGTAGGTTGGAAAAAGTGTGTGTGTATAATCTGATAAGAAACTTTTATGTAGTGTTTTAATCCTGAGTTACTACAGCTTTGTGGCGCTACTGGTTTGCGCCATGAAAAGAGTGTCAAATTTAGTGGTCCACTCAAGGGGATATGTTGAACCTGAAATATGATAGAAGTCATTATTTGGGAGACAATGGCTACGGTCATCGACCAGTATGGTCACTGCTAGGAAGGAAAGCAATGGTAAACTACCTTCTTTACAGATGCCAAGAATATCATTACTGCAGTCTTATCGATAATCAGAGAAATGGCGTAAATGGGTGCTTCATAGGAGCAGCCCCGCCCGGTAGAGGTAGTCATATGCACCAGGTGACTCTAGACCATCAGCAGGCGACTGAGTGCAAAAGAATATCAATAACTCCATGGAAAGATGAACATAGACTATCATTACAAATCCAGACAAAAATAAGAGGAATATTTGACAAGGAAGAACAGAACAGTGTGCAGCGCAGAACAGCCACTCTCAGCTTCCTTGATGAAGAATACCCACAGGACCTCTGGATCTAAGTCCTACACAGATGGGTCAGCACAAAATGCTGTTCGAAATGGAGGAGCGGGAGTGTACATAGAATAACCAAATTATACTAGGGACACAGCCAGAGTTCCAACAGGAAAGTACTGCCATAACTATGATGCTGAAATTGAGGCAATCAAGATAGCAACAGAGAAATTACCAAATACCAGCAATGGTACACAACCTATGGTGCTTGTAACAAGCTACGTGGAGGGTCCCAAGTAACTATGTAACAATATTTCAATATTATTCTATAGCCCTGGCTGGGATAGGTCTTTGCTTGCCAACCCTCCTCCGTTTCCCCCGGACTCACTGTCACTCTCTCTTTCGACCTCAGGACCTATTTCCTGCAGGGTCGTTCTGGCTGACACGCATACAACATGACGTTCTTCAACATATTTGTAATTGTAAATTTAATAACTCAATACATAACAGCACAGAAAAAATATCTGGCGATTAACACATAAACATCTACACACAATCTAGAGAGAAAACTAGTCCATACAATATCAACACAAATATAAATATCCTAGATCATCGTTTTCCATATTGTCCCATGAATTCACCACCACCTCACAGCAAGTTCCCTGGTCTTTATTTCCCGCGTAGGTTGTTCGAACAACAAGGTTCCATCGATCCAGGATTCCAAGTTTCCGTGGCATACACGAATGTAGTGTGTCCAATGATTAGGGAAAGTGCCCTGGGATCACGGGGTACAATTTTGGTGGGGAAATACTCAAGGAGAATAAATAGGATATATGCCCGGGTGTGTCAGTGACTTAGGCGGGATTTAGCCCAGAATGCAAACATACTCGATCCCAGCTCAACGAAAAGCCTGCCGAGGTGTTCTGAAAGTATTTGTTCGGGCCCGCCGTGGTTCTATCTGGTATAGCCCAACAGCAGCAGGGACTTCCTAGTAAACATAATGTTCTATGTTGATGCTCTGTCGAAACTTCCGGCTATATTCGCCGTCAAAAGAAGGATCCTGTAAAGTTAAAACAATTTTGAGAGCCTCTGGTGTAAACTTCATATACAGCCGGCATGGAGATTCCAATGGTCTCAGCATGTCGGTTGCCATACATAAAATACATACAATTACCTAGTATTCAATTATCTTCATACCACACTCCTCTCCACACTCATACCATGCCTTTATTAATATTGGGCACATACCTTCTCAGGCTTACCTCTCACTTGCAAACCTTGCCTTTCTCACTACAAAGCTATTGTGGAGTAGTGTGCGTAATTATGTATGTTTCCTACTCTTAACTAATCATAATAGTGGGTCTGTATGGACCGCAGTGCATCTCCCTCCCCCATCCCTAGCAAGAACAGGAAAGAGGAAACTACCCTGTCCGGCTGCCGCTCTTGTCTGAGCTGTCACCGCAATGTATCGGCCGTGTCTCACATAACCCATACATTCAGATGAGTTCAGGTTCTCTCAGGGAGACAGGGAAGTCCATTTATACTCCCAACATCTTCCTATCGACCAGGAACCACCCGGTCCACCTGCCCCCCCCCCCCCCCCCCCCCCCCAATCAGCCGAAAGATGAAAGAGATAGCACAGTGGATCGCCTCTTCTGGCTCAAGAAGATATAACTCAGATGGGTGGAACCGGTCCCCACGGAGCCCTTCCCTCCCCTCGACATGCCATAGCTATAGAATGTTTATATTCAAATGAAAGAGAACACTAAACAGAGGTAAAGCCATAGGAAGAAGGATAACCCCGATTTGTTCCCCCGCCATGCCCAGATCTAGACGCTTAGCCAAATTGGCAAGACTGCCGTTTCACCAATTCGTCTCATTATTTGAGACGACCAAGCTTAATATGCCCATGTCTGGCAGGACCAATTAATCTAAATTACCTTTCATTCCCCAGCAGTAGGATGCGGCACTTTATCTGTAAAATTCTTTAAAACTTCAATACATTGTGCCGACAACAACCGACAAGGTTGACAACGGACATTTCACGCCAACCATTACCCTAGGTCATATTTGGTGCAAGGCGTGCCATTGGGTTTTCCCGAAGAACAGATAGATTACAAAGTATTCGTGTCAAATGCTCGGGTTATGAAAGTAACCCAGAGAATTCCACTCCGAAGGAATTGAGCGGATAGGTATGAGGACATGGGCCACTGGGGTTTCGCTACATAGGCCCCCTCTTAAGAAAGTCGAACCCTACGAACTTTCAACTGCCAGAGGTTCTGTTAGAATTACCTCCCCCTCACCTTCGACCATAGGATGCCGTGACATAAAATCCGCTCCCACATTCTCCCTTCCGGGGATGTATTCGACCGTGAACTGATACGGTTGTAAGAGCAATGACCATCTCATTAACCTTGCGTTCAGTTTCTTGGAAGTTGCCAAGAACGTCAGAGGTTGATGGTCGGACTGCACTTTGAACGGTACTCCATACAGATAAGGTTGAAATTTCTGTACCGCCCACACTAGAGCCAAACATTCCCGTTCGACGGTGGAGTAATTCCGTTCCGCGGGTAACAGTTTTCTACTGGCATATGCCACCGGACATAGCACAGTAGGATCCTCTCGCCCTTCCTGCAACAGAGTTGCTCCAATCCCTATGTTACTCGCGTCGGTTCTTAGAACAAACGTTTTCTCCAAATTTGGGAGTTGCAGGACTGGCCTATCCACCAAAGCCTATTTCAGCTTCCCATAAGCCTCTTCACAGCTCGGGGTCCAGACTATAGGATCTGGCGATCCTTTCTTCAGGGTTTCGGTTAACGGTGCCCCAATTTCGTTGAACTTCGGAATAAATTTCTGGTAAAACCCACACAGAGACAAGAAAGACCTAACATCCTTTTTGGATTTAGGACGTGGTGCAAGTCTGACCTTCTCTACATTCTTTTCTTCCGGTACCAAACCCCCCGGGGTAATAGTATGTCCCAGAAATTCTAAGGAGTGATAGCCAATCATGCATTTGGCTGGACGGGCAGTTAACCCCTCCTCTTTCAATCTTATGAAGATCTGTTCCAAGGATTTCAGGTGATCTTTCAGATTGTCAGACGCGATGAGAATATCATCCATAAACGAGACGACAGAGGGATCCCTTAAAGGGTCTAATAACTTTCTCATCATGCGTGTGAACACACTGGGCGCATTGCTCAGCCCAAAAGGCATCACCTTAAATTCGTAATGGCCGCTCGGAGTACTGAAAGCGAGCAAGGGCCGAACCTCAGGCTTCACAGGGATCTGATAATATCCCCGGCTTAAATCGATTTTTGAAAAGTACTTTGCCCTATTTAATCTGGCAAACAGTTGATTTGTGTTTGGTAACGGCTCCACTTGGAATGTCGTACAACTGTTTAAATGCCTGTAATCAATACATAAGCGGTGCTCCCCGCTTGGCTTCCTCAACAAGACAACCCCGGCATTATAAGGAGAAGTCGAAGGAGTTATGATGTCATCATCCAGAAGCTTCTGGATTTCGGCTTCCAGGGCCTTCTCTTTCGCAAAGGGCACTGGATATATTTTTTGGTGAATGGGGTCTTGGGTAGTCAGAGTCATATCAAACTCGACCAACCCTGTCCGCCCTGGACGATCGGTAAGAATCTGTTGATGGGACTCCAACAAACGGATGACCAGTTCTGTTTCTTCAGTCGACAGATCAGGATTTATATGTACATCCTTATAGGTTTCCCCAGGTTGTAAAGGATACTCCCTATCCGCGTCTTCACCCGATTCAGTTTCCATCGCGACCGCCATAGTCATGAGTGGGAGAGAAGTACCAGCGGATCGTTCCTCATATTTTTTTAGGAGGTTAATGTGGAAGATTTTAGATTTCCCCCTGATCCGGATAGCATAATTGGTACGGGACACAACCCTTTCCACCGGGAAAGGCCCCTGCCAACCAATCTCGAGTTTATTGGAACCTACTGGAAGTAACAACAGAACCCGATCCCCCACTTTAAGAGACCTATCTTTCGTCCTTCTATTGTAGTAGGCCGCGTGTCTCTTTCTGGCCGCCCTCAGATTCTGAGCTGCCAAAGCCCAACCCGTCTGGAGTTTCTTCTTTAACTCTTCGACGTATTTATATGAGGATACAACTTCTTCGGAAGTTTCTTCCTCTGTCCAACATCTCAATAGGGCTTCTAAGGGACCCTTGATTGGCCTCCCGAATAGTAGAGTGGCTGGTGGCAACCCGGTCGACCCATGGGGAACCTCCCGATAGGCGAACAAGGCGGCTGGGATATACTCATCCCATCTGTCTGGTTTCTCTTGAGCCAGCTTCTGAAGCATGGTCATCAATGTACCATTAAACCTCTCTACTTGCCCATTAGACTGAGGGTGGTACGGGCTTGTGTGAATGTGGTTAGTCTGGAAGATACGAAAGACTTCTTCCATCAGCTTACCACAGAACTGAGACCCATTGTCCGTTAGGATCTGGTTGGGAAATCCCAACCGAGTAAAGGTCTCCATCAGTGCATCAGCCACTCGCTTAGAGTCGATTGTGGCCAAAGGTATCGCCTCACCCCACATGGAACAGCAATCCACCATCGTGAGAATGTACTTATTCCTCTTCCTAGTCCGAGGAAGAGGACCAACAAGATCGATGGCAATTCTCTCGAAAGGAGAGTTCATAATGGGCATGTCACCCAAGACTACCGGAGCCGTCCAGTGTTTTGGTGCCACACGCTGACACTCTGGGCACGACTTGACGTACCTACGCACGTCTCCAGTCATCCCTGGCCAGTAGTAATGGCAGGAAATGCGCTGGAGAGTTGCCCCGACACCCATATGTCCACTGAAAGAAATGGTGTGTCCCATATGAAGAAGCTGTTCCCGATAAGCCTTAGGAACTACAAGCTGTCCATGCTGGCGTTCCTCCACTCCGGCTCTCCGGTACATTAACCGATTCTTCATATAATACTGACCCCGTCTTGGTGGGTCAGAACTTTTTGGCAACTGGTTGAAGCAAGGTTGCAAAGTAGCATCCTGGCTTTGAGCAGCTCGTAACTCCCCAGGCAAGGGATTCACGATCAAGGCTGGCGTCTGCTCATCCGATTGAGATCTGGTTTGCATCGCCCCTACGTACATGGGTTCGGTTGGAATCCCTAGAAAGACGTAGCGACAACCCAAGATCATTGGGAAGATAGGATCGAGCAGAACGGCTGCCTGTATAGTGCCGGTAACATATTTTGATTTGATGTCCACCTTCGCAATTGGAAGAGACATCGCCACCGCACTCTTTGTCGCCATTTGAATCTCAATAGATTCCCCGGTTAACTGCTCTGGGCTCACTAAGTGTGATGAAATTACAGCCTCAAACTGCAGATCTGTGTCATAGAGACACTCAACTGGTTGTCCGTTCACAAGTATCGTTTCTACTACTGGTGGTTTCTCTGAATCTTTGTTCTCAAGACCCCTCCCTTCTACCTCCTTGTTAGACCCTTCCCCGGTTTCTACAAGACAGGCAGCATAGTGAGAGTTTTTCTGTTTGCGCCGGCAATCGGCCGTATTGTGTGTGGGAGATTTGCAGTAGGCGCACCACTTTTCACTCCACTTTCTTTTAGGAGATCCAGGTGGACTCTTACCAGAGGGTTTCTTAATTGGAACTTTATCGAAAGGATCCTCCTTCTTGGTGTGAGCTGTTTTAGGGTTCTTCTTCTTTACAGACCATGTGTCTGGTGGTCGGGGATTGGGTTGTGACAGTTCCCCATTATCCCCATGAGCTAGCACATACCTTTCCGCCAATGTGTTGACTATGTCTAACCTTTCTGCCCCATTTTCAAGCAGGAAGGTTTGCAATGGCTTAGGCATCATTCTCTTCATTTGGTCCACGACCACTAATTCTTCTAAACTTTCATAGTCGTTAGCAAATCCAGCCAATGACATCCACTTCAAAAGGTAAGACTTAAGTCTAACGCTGTAGGCTGCGAACATCTCTCCTGGCTCTCTCTTGGACTTTCTGAACTGCTGACGGTATGTATGGGCTGTCATCTGGAACTTTTTCAATAATGCTTTTTCCAGAGCCTCATAGTCATTCTCCATACCAGGTGGCAACCTTGAATAGACCTCGTACGCGGTCCCCCTCAGGCCCTGCGAGAGTTTCAAGTTCCATTTCCCACGTTCCAGTCCCATAGCCAAAGCCATTGACTGGAATTTTTGAAGATACTGGTCGATCTTCTCTTTGTGTTCATCGAACGGGAGCAAAGGGAACTTCATTGCCTGGTATGGACCGCCACTAGGAGTTGTTGAGTCAGGTAGAACTGTGCCTCCCACTGCACCCTCGCTTTCCTTGGCAGTTTTAGCTCTAAGCTCCAACTCCCTCATGCGGAACTCATGGTCTCTGACGGCCTGTTCTGCTTCCCTTTTCTTAGTTTCGCTCTCAGCTTCCATTTTCTTAGCTTCGCGGCGGTCAGCTTCTATTTTCTTAGCTTCGCAGTCAGCTTCTATTTTCTTAGCTTCACGCTCGATCTCAAATTTCCTAGCTTCGCACTCAGCCTGTCTGAAGTCTCTTTCAACTTCCTGAACATATTTTTGTAACTCTACACCATCGTAGCCCATCTCTCGACCTTTAGCCTGTACTTCGGCAACATTAAATTTAGCGGATGCCATCTTACATTCAGAGGGTAAGGGAAGAGATAATTGTATATTAAATTTCAATCTCTAGTACACAACTGGTTATTTTACCTGACCACACCACGTCGTATGTCGGTCAGTCTGTGTCAGGAAGAGTATAGACAATAGCCAGGTACGGTAGGCAGAACCTATTGATAGTAGACAAGAATATCTGTCCCCTATCACTATATCAGCCAGACCTCCACCAGGATTTCAAATATCCCGCGACGTGCCCCCAGAAATTCTAACAAGCTACGTGGAGGGTCCCAAGTAACTATGTAACAATATTTCAATATTATTCTATAGCCCTGGCTGGGATAGGTCTTTGCTTGCCAACCCTCCTCCGTTTCCCCCGGACTCACTGTCACTCTCTCTTTCGACCTCAGGACCTATTTCCTGCAGGGTCGTTCTGGCTGACACGCATACAACATGACGTTCTTCAACATATTTGTAATTGTAAATTTAATAACTCAATACATAACAGCACAGAAAAAATATCTGGCGATTAACACATAAACATCTACACACAATCTAGAGAGAAAACTAGTCCATACAATATCAACACAAATATAAATATCCTAGATCATCGTTTTCCATATTGTCCCATGAATTCACCACCACCTCACAGCAAGTTCCCTGGTCTTTATTTCCCGCGTAGGTTGTTCGAACAACAAGGTTCCATCGATCCAGGATTCCAAGTTTCCGTGGCATACACGAATGTAGTGTGTCCAATGATTAGGGAAAGTGCCCTGGGATCACGGGGTACAATTTTGGTGGGGAAATACTCAAGGAGAATAAATAGGATATATGCCCGGGTGTGTCAGTGACTTAGGCGGGATTTAGCCCAGAATGCAAACATACTCGATCCCAGCTCAACGAAAAGCCTGCCGAGGTGTTCTGAAAGTATTCGTTCGGGCCCGCCGTGGTTCTATCTGGTATAGCCCAACAGCAGCAGGGACTTCCTAGTAAACATAATGTTCTATGTCGATGCTCTGTCGAAACTTCCGGCTATATTCGCCGTCAAAAGAAGGATCCTGTAAAGTTAAAACAATTTTGAGAGCCTCTGGTGTAAACTTCATATACAGCCGGCATGGAGATTCCAATGGTCTCAGCATGTCGGTTGCCATACATAAAATACATACAATTATGGACAGACCAGAACAAGTCATTATTCTGCGCCTCAGAACAGGACATAATAGATTACGCAACCACATTTATACAAAATTCAAGATTGATGAAACAGCCATGTGTACATGTGGATTGGCGTCTCAGACAGCAGAGTACATACTCCAAGATTGCCCAAAATATAACATATCTAGGCAAACCTGGCCTAGAGAGACGACTGTGGAAGATAAACTCTATGCCCCGCTGTGTGAACTAAAAAAGACAGTTAAATTCATACAAGAGACAACATTGCAGTTATAGACATATTTCAAGTGAACGAAAGAAGAAGAAGAAGAAAAATATTGAAAGTAGGAACTTGGAATGTAAGAACTATGAGTGGGGATGGAAAATTTGATAACATTAAGTTTGAAATGAGAAGATTAAATATTAACCTGTTAGGTATATGTGAGACTAGGTGTTCAGGAATGGGCATTATAACATCTGAGGAATATAGAGTAATGTATTCTGGTGGAGAGAAACAACAGCAAGGAGTAGCAATTATAATGGATACAGAGAGAACAAAATTGATCAAAGGATATTGGACTGTATCAGACAGAGTGTTACTGGTGAAGTTGAGTGGAAGACCTTTTGATATCAAGGTCATACAAGTTTATGCACCAACAGCAGACAGTAGTGATGACAGCATTGATGAATTTTATAATGATTTAGAGAAAGCCTTCAAGAAATGCAAGAATTTTGAAGTAAATATTGTAATGGGTGACTTGAATGCCAAAGTTGGAAATCAACAGGACGGATGCATAGTAGGCAAGTATGGACTAGGGGAACAGAATGAAAGAGGTTGCAGAAACACAGTTGCAGGCGATTTGGAAGCAGACTCCATTGTGCTGATTTTCATATAATGGTGTTAGCCTCAGTCGTTCAGAAAGCAATGGCAAACTAGTGAGCGAATATTTGCCTAGTAAATTTTAAACAGCCAAAAACAAGCAGCTGGGGTTGAATGCGACGTCCTGTAAAAGAACATGCAACTAATCTCTTTTTTTTACTTTCTCTAGACAATTTCATCAAAGGTATTGGGTTTTATCTGCCCCTGGATATGTACTCTATGCTAATGTCACAAACCTCAATGGCTCGTTGTAGTCATCACTCTATGCTAATGTCATAAACCTCAATGGCTCGTTGTAGTCATCACTCTATGCTAATGTCATAACCTCAATGGCTCGTTGTAGTCATCACTCTATGCTAATGTCATAAACCTCAATGGCTCGTTGTAGTCATCACTCTATGCTAATGTCATAAACCTCAATGGCTCGTTGTAGTCATCACTCTATGCTAATGTCATAAACCTCAATGGCTCGTTGTAGTCATCACTCTATGCTAATGTCACAAACCTCAATGGCTCGTTTTAGTCATCACTCTATGCTAATGTCATAAACCTCAATGGCTCGTTTTAGTCATCACTCTATGCTAATGTCACTAACCTCAATGGCTCGTTTTAGTCATCACTCTATGCTAATGTCATAAACCTCAATGGCTCGTTTTAGTCATCACTCTATGCTAATGTCACAAACCTCAATGGCTCGTTTTAGTCATCACTCTATGCTAATGTCACAAACCTCAATGGCTCGTTTTAGTCATCACTCTATGCTAATGTCACAAACCTCAATGGCTCGTTTTAGTCATCACTCTATGCTAATGTCACTAACCTCAATGGCTCGTTGTAGTCATCACTCTATGCTAATGTCATAAACCTCAATGGCTCGTTTTAGTCATCACTCTTTGCTAATGTCAGAAACCTCAATGGCTCGTTTTAGTCATCACTCTATGCTAATGTCACAAACCTCAATGGCTCGTTTTAGTCATCACTCTATGCTAATGTCACTAACCTCAATGGCTCGTTTTAGTCATCTTTTTTGAAGCCCTTCTTCACGCTCCCTTTAATCTCTGCTGTTTCCCTTCATCTTGTCTGGCTTTGTAAACTGTTCTTATAATACCTTTTTGTGTCATATCCTATTTACAGGTCATTGCATTCAACACCAGCATTTTTTCAGCTGCTGTTGAGGTCATGGCAAGTTTTTACGTTCAGTAGTTTGCCATTGATTTCTGAATGACCGGCTCATATACCTTTCCGTAAGAAACCAATGCGATGCGATCCGCTGCCAAATCTCAAGCAGCTGATGTTTTTTTGTGTGTGGGTACTTTAAGACATGATAGTCAGTTTGAAATTACCGTGGCAGATTATTTAAATTAAGGTGGGTACATATGGAGCTGTATATTTCAGCTTTAGTTTATAATGTGTGATTTCTGCAGCATACACCTGGCGAGGTGAATTAAACAAATACCCGGCAATGTGTCTTCATTATTCAAATTCAATACGGGAAAATGTTATTTTGAGTTTAGACTGTGTTGAGATGTGGTGTCACATCTAAGTCCAAGAAAGTGGCCTTACAGTTTGCATCTTCTTATTTTTAAGTACCCATTTGTTATTTACTTACATACCTGTATAGATAGATGCTGTGTAGGACAAAATTCTCCATTCATCTCATCTCATCTCATCATGTTCCTCTTGTACCTTGCAGTCCATTGTGGTCAGTAAATCTCCTAATCAGACATCTGTGCTCTAGGTGAGGTTGCTGACATTTGAATGCTTTGGGAAATTGAGCAGTTATAACTAACTGCACTCCAGGAAATATTACTTGGTTAGGTCTAATCGTAGCAGTTTATATTTGTCATTAGTCGTTAGTCGCAGCTGTAACTTCGCGGCAAAGGGTCACCTCATAATGCTCCATTCCTGTGCTAGTGAATATCACACAGTACTCCTCATTGTCCTTTGTGGAGCAGACAGCAGTCCTGAAAAACCAACATAATTCACAGGCATGCACGCATAAGGCCACTAACAGAATGCCAACAACAGTCCGCCACAAAAATTACAGTGCATTGTCAATGCAAGCAGCAGTCACTAGAAAAGCAGCAGTTTCACATCCATTACTGCATAAGGCAAAACCAGCAAGTTCAGCAACTGGCCGTCCGCCATTTTTCTGAACATGCTCTATACAATACAAACAACAGCGAACAGATGTAAACAGAATGTAAAAGCATTCCACAAGAATTTCACAGCTCACAATTTCACAGAATTTCAGTAGCTATACAATGGAACCATTATCTGTGCTGTGCTAAATCATAACCTGATGACATCCTATTGTCCATCTCTGCAAATGTAAAATGTCCCCTCGTTTCTGAGTTCTGTGAGAGAAATAGTTCTGCAACATCCCTGTGGAGATGGGTCTCTATACCAGGGTCATTCTGGTTCAGGGTTCTGGTGACCCGAGTACCAATTTCCCAGACTTCCACCAGCAACTCTAGAGCATCATCATCATGTAGCAGGTTTGTTGCAGAACTGTGCTATCATCAAGGACTGTCGGACAATGTCTCCGCCTCTTGACATGTTTACCTAACCCATGCAGTGAGGAAAATGTAGTTTAATTTGTACTTAAAAATGTAGTATAAAAGTTATTAATAAATAAATGGTGCAATATTCCCATCATGGAGATTGTCGTCCTTTAAATAGCAGAGAATTATTACAGGTCTCACATATTTATTGTGTACTTTGAAATTACATTTCATGTACTCATACAGATTTCTTCATTTTTGTTATGTCAACTAACTATACCTATACTGGTATATCGTGCTATTTGGCAAATGTTTTAAAGGTTACAGTGTATATTGTGTTTTGAAGATTTCCTACAATTGTCAAGTGATTGTTATTTTGTGTTGTGATTTTCCACAAATGTCTATTTATTGCTTTAGTATTATAATTGTATAGGGAGACTTATATAAACGTCTGATTTTGATATATATTATAATCTAAGATGTTTGTAATCACAATTTTAGGAACTTTGGATGCAAAAGCTGATGTTATAGTAAAGGAAAATGTTGATCGATCAGCAGCGTTTGTTATAAGAAATGAGGAGAACAGCAGTATCTCAGAAGGTTGTGAAAACAGAGTGGATCCTGAATCAAACATAATAACGTCAGGAGGTAGTAAAACAATGTGCAACAAGAATAGCACCCCCCAGACAGATTCAAAAGAAACAAATAGAAAACAACATTTTCTAAAACTGATTTCTGCATGCAGATTGTTCATAGTAACACCAATCTGTCTTGAAAATCTACTGGAGAATCATTTAGATTTATTAATCAGTATTGGAGCATACAACATGGTGCTTAATGCGCTGAAATATTCATTAAGTGTGGCGCTGCGTCACGGGGCATGGCCTGAGGCAGCTGTGCACAGAGTGTCTAGTTCTTATAAACATGTCATGGTGTTTTTATCTGGCAACCAGTTCAAGGCCTACAGTTTGGACGCTGGCAGAGTTTATGTATTCGCTAAAGTGCCTGGAGATTATTCACGCGGTAATAACATAATAGTCTTTGACAATAGCTTGTATTTTGCTTATCAAAGCATTGATAGACACAATATAGTTAGTACGATGACAATGCAGAAAAGCTGGGTGCCTGTCACTGGCCTGAATATATATCCACAAATGTTACTAGCACATGGCAATTATGTTTATGATTTATACACAGGTCACAATAAATTCACACTGAATCGCTGGTCTTCTGCCCATGGTCATAGTACATGGATGACACAGACGTGTAATTTAACTTTATTCAGCAGTATCATCAGATTTCAACTGTACATAGTTGTTTTAATTACAGCAAAGTCTGGGGATAATGTAACTGCTCATTGTTTTAATACAGAAACCAACAATATACATGCATTCAAAACTGCAATGGGTGAATTTGCCTACAATATGATCAGTTTCAGCAGCAATGAGAATGTTTATATCTTGGATGTGGATGGGTCCTTATGGAAGGTATTCAGCACAGACATGACCCCTGTAGACTTTGTGTTGGTCACAAAACTCTGGGACTCCTTCTTTAATTGCCGCCTCAGAGGTTGTGTGCTATACAGACAGAAGCTTTATATATTT
Source organism: Cepaea nemoralis (assembly GCA_014155875.1). Classification (NCBI taxonomy): domain Eukaryota; kingdom Metazoa; phylum Mollusca; class Gastropoda; order Stylommatophora; family Helicidae; genus Cepaea; species Cepaea nemoralis. The sequence continues at coordinate 1,002,257 of JACEFZ010014727.1, read as the reverse complement.
TATCAAAGGTCGTTTGGTAAGAAACCAAACACCTTGCTGACATTACTTCCTGGGATATGTGAAGACATTATAATGATCGAAATCAATAGCAAGACAGAATGTTTGCCTATGGTTCTGCCTGGATCATGGCTTACTTCATAGCACTGTTATATGTACGAAATGTTTCTCTTGAACATACTCATTTGAATTTCTTCATTCTGCGAAGTCATTTTCTGAAGCCATCTACATTCTGGCCCTGGGCTCAGGTCCTTGTGCTGATAATTGCATCTCCAGTATCACCAATGACCTTATCTTGCACTTGCGACTGTTCCTTTATTATGTGTATGTCACAAACTACTTCAGGTGTCTGAGGTCTCGGGATAGTGGGTCAGACAGAAGATACAACTTTTATTGTTGGTATAAACTAACAAATGAACAAATTAGGAAAATCTTGGAAGCAACAGAGATGTGGTTCCTGAGATGACTGTTGCAAATTCCTTGGGCTGCCAGAGTAACTAACGATGATTGCCCGAAAGAGGCTAATGAAACTAAACAGTATATTCAACAGGAAGAAAGAGACAAACAGCTTGCTTTGTCATATGAACAAACGAACGAACAAACTTTATTTTAAAAGGGTAACAAATTGGGCACACAGGCCCGTCTTACATTCGCCCTTTCAGTCACTCATCTTTCATTCATCAAATGTGCATATTAGATTTACGTAGGGGGAAAAAAAAAACATTGTCAAATGGATTTTGTAAGCATAAACAATGCATATTACGCATAATACATTCACATGGGGAAAAAACAAACATTGTCAAATAAAAGTTGTGTACATAAACAGTGCATATTGCAATGTTGTGAGACACATCCCGCAGCCACCCACACATTCTGCAGCCACCCACACAACCCCCACCCACCACACCTCCCCCACCCACACACACATACCTCCACGCACTCACACAGACCCAGGCAAACATACATGCCGCCACTGATCCCCCATCGACACACATTTCCCCACCCACACACACACACACATCCCATAACCGACATGCACACACCCACCCACATATTCATATGATGAGAAGAGAGGTATTGGAGAACAATGTGACAACTGGAAAGATCAATGGGAAGAGAGGCAGAGGCAGACCAAAAGAAATGATTCTGGATGGATTAAGATGGTGGCACGGAGGAATATCAGCAGAGTTGATGCAGAACACCAAAGACCGAAATCTGTGGAGAGACATGAACGCCTACGCCAACTGGCAGAGCACTTGATGATGATTATAAACCAATATATTATTGTCTTCAGCTCATGTGTTTATATGCAGATGGATTTATTCTTCATTGTGTGCTTCTTTCATACATTTTATCAGCAATCTATTGGGTATAATACTATTATATGTAACCTACATTTTGGTGTAAAGACAACGTTATACTATGTGAAAAAAGAACACTTTTATTTCGGTGCTATTTCAACCATAGACAGTTATTTCTTGCACAAATAGTGTTGCATTTGTTACTTAATATGGTTTTGAACTATTGATAGTTATTACTTTACGTCCACTGTATTATAATGTTAATAGTTTACATTAGCAGCTGACTGGAACAGAAGGAGCAAATTTAATCGTATCCATTTGTGTTCATTTACTATTAAATTTGTGCTGCGTAATCTCCTTTGACTACAATGGCTGGGGCATATAGAAAGAATGGAAGATAATAGGGAAACAAAACTCGCTTACACTCAGGAAATAAATGACCGTAGACACCGAGGTAGACCAAGAAGACGGTGGAGAGATAATACATATACAGACCTACAAGCACTTGGAATCAACGACTGGCAAGAGAAGGTCCACCAGAGAGACGAATGGAGAAGGATTGTATCTGCAGAAAAGAACCTCAATGGCTCGGAACGCTGAAGAACAAGAAGTAGTAATCTCCTTTTGCTACATTACAAATATACCATTGTTGCTTTCTTAATGTTGATTTATGTTGCTTTGGGATTAGTGACACGCAATTTCACAATTGCCCGACTATCGGGTCAAGAGTTCCAAATCAGCCTTGGTGATGTAGAAGCATAAATTTGATGGTATGAGAGCCAATACATGCCAGGGTTGGTTACAACGTATTGGTAGGAATGTACATTAACTTTATTTATAACCTGATTACCGCTTCATTGTTACATAATAACAGATGGGTAGATGAATGAAGAATAAACAGAAGTGCTAATGAATAAATAGCCCTGTATTTTCTTAATGTACAATCTGCATATGTAGTCACTGTGTATTGTTTGTAATCAAATACATATCTGTGTTTGTTGTATAATGCGATCAATGTTTGCAATTCCTCTTCATTATTCTATGGTGCATAGACATGGCTAATGAAGAAACAAGGTGGGTGTAACACTTAAGGTTTCCATATTTGGTTATGTAGCTGATATGATGGATTTTTAGTAGATGATATGAGGGAATTTTATGTAGACGATAGGGGGTATTAATGTAGACCATAGGGGCTATTTTATGTACACGTTAGAGGTAATTCTATGTAGACGATGGAATCGATTTTATGTAGACAGTGGGAGGGATTTTATGAAAGAAAGAAATAAGGTATTACAAATCCTGGAATTATATAAAGTATTACTGAATGAGATCAAGGTCAAACAATTAAGCCATATCAAGACACATCTAAAGGATATGCTGGACGGGAGGCATAGAAGAAGAAGCCATATTACATGTGGGCACACATCAGCAGATGCACCAGAAAAAGTCTGTACAAGTGCACATTGAAGACACAAGACAGACCATATCGAAGAATCGTTACAGGTGACCTGCAATGCTGAGAGGGCGTGTTAGCAAAATGGATATGGAACTGTAATGATGATGTCATGAGCACGGTTGGGTGAGGCTTTGATGCCTGGGCTCGTCACCTGCTAAGGAAAGGAAAGATTGGCCACATCTTCCTCTGTGCATTTAGGCCTACAACATGTTGTGTCCCTAGCGTGTGACAACTCCGCAACAGGCAAATCATTACTGTAATAATTGTTGTGAAAGGTATTGAGCATAGAGCACACACAAGGGTTTGATATGAATCCCCAAACTGAGAGGGAAGACCAGGAGAACTTTCAATCAGAGGGCAGTTGGAATGATTAGCAGTATGACTCTGCACTGGTTGTTGAATGAGGGGTATGAGCACATGTCGGAATGTCCTCAGTGCATTGATGTCGGTTCTTAGCTCAACTCAACTCAACTATTCTAATTATTATACATTAAGGAGATAAAACGTGATGATGATGGTTGTCGTCAAAAATCCCAATAAGTGTTTAAAGAGTTAAGAATATAAGTAATAGAGCTAAGACAGAGTCTAGTAGGGGACACCAGACAGGAGAGACACCAGCGCTATAAATAGCTTCAGAAGGGGACACACTTGTGTCAACCAAGGGAGCGTTGAGTACAAGTGAGCGAGGGTTTCCCCAAGACATTGGGAAACTTGCCTCTACGAGTAACCGTGGAGTACCCGGTTACTCGAGTTAACTGGCCAGCGTGCTGGGACACTATGCACGCAAGACTCGCCAGCGCACGGAGGATACAGCGTCCGTGTTTGAACACGCAATTAGAAGCGTGAGGACAGACCAGGACTGAGACGACTAGAGAGTAGACGTGTTCCTTACGAATGCTATAAGTTTCTAGACAATAGTGATTGTTAGGCTTTAGATTTCATTCAGTGATTAATAGTATCATTATCACCACTTCATTACATCTATGTAACGTACCATGTTGTTTATTGTAAATGAAGTATGCCGCTCGCAGAGCTTGTTTATGATCAGCTCTAAATAAATTGCATTCCTTTTGCAAATGACACGAGTTATTATTTCGTGTGGTGCAAAAGTAGGGGAGTCCTGAAAGACCTGGCACAAGCATGTTGCTGACAGGCAGGACCCCAATTGGTGTCAGAAGTCCCTGAACCAACGTCAACAGGCAATTGGCATCAGAAGTTCCTGAACCAACGTCAACAGGCACCATTCGACATTATTTCTGTGTTAAAATATCTGAAAGTAATGTAAATTATTTTTGCATACAATGGCAGAAATAATTTAGTTTTGTGAGTAACGTGAGTGATTCACACCATTACTACGTGATAATTAATATCATACCATTTGTGGATCTTGAACCACAATGAAGGAAATTTAAGAAAGTGTGTTATTCTACGAAAATTTAAGAAAGTGTGTTATTCTACGAAAATTTAAGAAAGTGTGTTATTCTACTGAAAGTAATGAAAATGTATACAATTATGAAGTTAAATTATCAAGCAAACCATCGTGTACATTTCATTTTGTGTGATACAGCCATTAATGTCACCATTCATCATATTCAGTTAAATATTGGTGCAAAATAAGTTTTTTTTGTACAAAGTAAATATATTAGCTACTGAACGGAAGCCTTGGAACGAAGTTATACCAAACAAGATAGAAAGTGAAGACAAGACAACATTGACTGTCATATGACGAATCATCTTACGAATCATGACTATCATTCAGACTATGATAATATTCATTCATTAACATCATTTATCATTATCTAAATCACATTTTTCATTCATCAGCTGCATGGAATATAAACATGTATTTACAGCTAATGCATGTTTCTAAAGTATTGATGCTCTACTAAACAGAAGCATCCGTTTTGTTCTCAAGTCGATCATTTTGTGTGTCCGGAAGACAGCGGTGGAACATTCCAAGAGCCGTATTTTCCAAAGAATTAGATGAGTATATTTTCGAAATATTTTGGTATTCACTATGTTAATCATGCATCGTTTTTTTTCTTCAGTGAAATTGTAAATAACTAACACATAACTACAAACCAATTGGGTAAAACTACTGTGATATCATTGTGAAATAATATAAAGCTACAAAATGGCATCATTAAGTGAGTGTATCCAGGCAGGCAAAGAAATGGGCCACACTGGAGAGAAATTAGAGAAGTGGGCGGATCAAAAATATAAAGAAGAAATAGCTCGAACAGAAAAGAAGGCTGCTCTAGAAAGAGACGAAAGAGCATTAGAAAGACAACACCAAAAAGAGATGAAACAAGTAGAGGAAGCTACCAAACAGAAACAGCTAGATTTAGATCATGCCAACAAACAAGCAGAGGAAGCCACCAAACAGAAGCAGATACAGGTAGATTCAGAAACTAAATTAAAGATGAAGGAAATGGAGGTAGACTCAAACATACAGATAGCCTCTAGCAAACAAAAGAGCCAGGAAGAACAGAATAAGTTTAGTAAATATAAAGGCCTGATCAAACCATAGGGCGTAGGAGATTCAATCTCAGCATGGACTGAGAACATAGAGTATCAACTAAAGACTCAGAAAATACCATTGGAGGACTGGGCAATGATCTACATGAGAAATCTCAGTGGGGAGCCATTAAAGGTGATAGAATCAATACCTACAGAACTAAGGAACAATTATCAGTACATTCACTATAGGATCATGCAACACTTTCTGCTAGATGCCACTGGGTACCAAATTCAGTTTTCCCAAATAAAGCCAAAGGCAACTGAAACCTTCTTAGATTACATCTCTAACGTGCAAAGCACATTTAATAAATGGACTAGGGCGGCGAAATTGGGCAAAAACTTTGATAAATTACAAGATCTCATGGTAATGGACAAGGTGATATCCACCGTCCCTACCCCTTTTGCGAAGTTTCTACAACAATCAGATATTGAATCCATTGAGCAACTAGAAAAGCGGGTGTCGGCATATTTTTCTTCTAATCGTGACATATTTAAGTCCACTACACATGATACAGAGATCACAGCTTTTGCAAAGAATGTACCTACTAGATTTTACAATCAGAAAGAGTATCATAAGAAAGACAAACTGTACCAGAAGCCACCTCAATGTGGATATTGTAATTTGTTTCATCCGAGTTACTCTATGTGCGATAAGAACCCAGCATATCCGTCACACTTGGAAACAGTGTTAAAGAAGCAAGAAAGTAGAAGAACTTCATTTAAACGTGCTGTTAAATGTTACTTTTGTTCCAGCTATGGCCACTATAGTAATAAATGTCTTGGTAGGCAACGAATGAAGGCAAATAATGTTGCACTCATCGATACGTCATCAGACGATGATAGTGAAATTGACTCGGAACTTTTAAATGTGTTACCAGCGAGTGAATGTGACAGTGTGGCAGTAGTTACTGACATATTAGACTTTAAGAAATGTGACATATGTCACCAGTTTCATGCGGATGGTAAATTGAAATGTGGGCACGTGATACCATTCTCCAATAAAGATGCGAACGCAGCTAGTGCCTCCAGAGGTAAACTGAAGTTCTACGATGCACTGGTCAATGATCAACCATGCCATTGTTTACTCGATAGCGGCAGCACTTTACTTGGTTTAAGAAAAGAACTGGTCAGACCAGAGGATTACACGGGTGAATTTGTCAAATGCCGTACTTTCTCTGGAACCATTGAGAAATACCCACTGGCAAAAGTGCATATTAATACCCCGTTCCTTACCGGCACATTTACTTGTGCAATCCTACAAGATCCCTGTACGGATCTGTTTTAGGCTGTCTAGATTCATTAAAACAATGTTCAGACGACGACATAATAGCCTGGAAACATACAAACATGGCTAATGCTGTAACAAGGTCAGATACACAAACACACTATACTGACTTACAAAATGAGATGTTACAGCTGTTAACACCCAGTGGTGCCGATACTAACACTACTCGACAGAAATTTATCGAGGCACAAAGCACCGACCAAACTATCGCACCTTATTTTAAATTGTTAGATGAGCGAACGAAAGTGACTAAAAATGCATCTTGGTATTTTAGAAAACAACGGAATTATCATGCGTTATTACACAAATAACCATGAAATTCAGCAAACGGTGTTACCTGTAACATACCGGCAAAATGTGCTAAAGATCGCACATGAGTCACCGTTTGCTGGACATTTGGCCTATGACAAAACCAGAGCCAGAATTTTGTCACACTTCTACTGGCCTAAATTCTGTACTGATAGAAAATTTTTCTGTCGTTCATGTACTATTTGTCAACATCTTGTAAGAAAGGGAAAGCATGTGACGGCCGAAGTTCAACGGTCATTATTAGCATCTAGACCATATGAGTGTGTAGCGGTCGATATTGCTGGACCCCTAAATCAGGTGTCGAGCAAAGGAAACCATGACTATACAAATAAGGGTGCTAAAACTATACACCTTGAACCGAATCAGAATGTTCTGCTTTTACTACTGGATAAACGTAATTTGTTACTAACATCTTGGCAAGGGCCATTCAACGTTGAACGTAAAATATCAGATGTCGATTATGAAATATCGATAAAAGGAAAATTAAAGATATTTCATATCAACATGCTGAAACCATACTTCTCACGACAAGAACTACAGACAGACGAACAAGATGCACCCACACCAAGAAATCGGGCGACAGACATACACAACACAACTACACCAGGTAGGGCGACGCATGACAGCGACATCGCAAACACACTTAGCCAGGTAACATCACATGCAGCTAGTACAACAACAGTACTGAACGATACAGATGACGACGAAATAGAATTACCAGTCCCTACTGTAGACACGACTGGGACCATCAACAGCATAAAGATAGAAACCAAACTTACAGACGAGCAATGACGACATGATAGAATTAGTGACGGAGTACAGAGACATTTTCTCCGACATCCCAGGAAAGACAGACAGAATAGAACACTCCATTATTCTGACTGACAACACCCCAATCAAGTGTCGACCTTATTCCATCCCTCTAAATTATAGGGCTAATCTCGACAACGAACTACTATCTCTTTAGTCGAGTGGAATAATTCAGAAATCTCAGTCAGAATATTCTTTCCCTATCGTCCTTGTCGCCAAAAAGGACTCAACTATTCGACTCTGCGTCGACTATCGCCGTTTAAACAAAATAACCAAAATTGATGCTGAACCAATCCCAGCATGCGAGGATTTGATCCTTGATATGTCTACATCTCGCATATTTAGCAAAATCGACCTCACAAAAGGTTATTGGCAGGTCCCGATGCAAGAAAATTCTATTCCTTTAACAGCTTTCTCCACTCCTTTAGGTCTCTATGAGTGACGATTTCTTCCTTTTGGCCTTCGTAATGCTCCAGCGACTTTCGTCCGTCTAACTAGTGATCTTCTCCACGGGGTGACCAATACTTCTACATACATAGATGACATATGTGTTCATACTGTAGACTGGACATCACACCTACAGAAACTACGACATGTCTTCGACAGGTTGAGAGTATTCGGGTTTACAGTCAAGCCTACTAAAGTAGAGTTGGGCATGGAACAGATTTACTTCCTAGGGCATACCATCTGCAGGGGCCAACTAAGAACAGATGAAAGAATCGTGACCAAGATTCTAAATTTGACTATGCCAACGACCAAGAAACAGGTCTGAAGTCTACTTGGTCTTGTGAATTATTATAGTAAATTTATTCCCAATCTGGCTGAAATCACCAGTGTTTTTTCTAACATTTTGAAAGCTTCGGCTAAGTTAAATGTGCAAGATGCAGGATTAATTAGTGCTCTATCAAAATTGAAACATTTATTCAGCGTTCCACCCATCCTGCGTTTGCCTAACCAAAATCTTACCTATTTTTTATGTACAGACTCAAGTGCTATCTCCATATCCGGGGTACTAGGACAGTTCTACGAAGGGAAGTTCCACCCATTAATGTATGTAAGTCATACGATCAGCCCAGCTGAATCGAGATACTCAGCATCAGAATTGGTATTGTGTTAGAAAACTTCATAGGTTTTTGGCAGGAGCACAGTTTGTGATCGAATCCGACAATTCTCCGTTGTCTGTTATGCAGTCTGGCATTCCCCACAACAACAGGGTCTACAGATGGGCCTTGATACTGCAGAACTATGCATTTACCATCCAGCATTTAAAGGGGAGATTGAACTCGGCAGACACCTTGAGTCGACTGTCAACCATTGAAATACCTGATATACAGGACGAGATCGACCAGAGATCACCAGAAACAGTGACACTGTAATTGCTAATTAGATCAGTGCCGTATGTGGTGAATAAGTTACACTGTAAGTGCGTTATCATCGCCAAACATGTAAACTGTGTAAGAGTAACAGTGCCATTATGAGTGAAATGAACAGATGCATAAGTAATATGTCTGCAGCGCTAACACATATATAAGCCATATTAACATTAAAGTGTTAGCTGTGAACCTACATAAATTGGTAGGGAACTATATATTTATACACTATCCATGAAGGAGAGCATATAAGACTTTGGCGAAATGAACGAAATATGAGAATAGTCTACAAAGAACAGTGCTCCATCTTCACACCTGAAAGGACAACATTAGTTAGTGTAATTATATATAGAAATATAACTGTGATATATATATATATATATATATATATATATATATATATATATATATATATATATATATATATATATATATATATATATATATAACATTGTTTTATAAACAGTACACATAACTCCAATTTTCTATGAATAATTGAATTGCAAAATGTTCAAGTGCATATATAACTTTATTTATGTCATGTGATAGTTAGAAATCATCATCATTTAGTTAATAACCCATTTAATGTAACACCAATAATAGAAATGCAATTGTTAGATAGTACTTTACCTTATCACCGCATAATCATAATTATTTATAACTTCATTTATTTAAAATATCATTTCTAAACTAACCCAACCATTTAGGAATTAACATCATTTCATTTACCAATAACACTTTAAGGTAACTTACCCAATTCGCTTAAATGTAATTAATTAGTTAGATTATTTCCCTTAGGATAATTTAGAACAGCACACCAAATTACAGTAGTTAGTATTACAGGATCGGTAAGAAACCATCCTCACAAACTTGTATATTTTGTATACGCATGACACGTGCAAACAAACCGCACAGTCATTTGGCGTGAATACTTGTATAATTCAGCCAATCATTTATTGTACATATGTAATGTTCATTTATGTGATGCTATGAACCACACTTCAATGACGATTGAATGTTTTAGCAAAAGAATGGCATGAAGTCGGATGAAAGATGTGTGAATGAGAGGAGAGAATGTATACAATACTAAACATTGAAAGAAAGAGAGAGAGAGAGAGAAAGGTAGCGGCAAATTTTTTGTTCACCGCTTAAAACGTCTTGTTATAACTTGTCTGTGTCAATCTGTGTAACATTTGTCAAATTTTATGTGTGTTACTGCTATACTTTAGTAGATTAGATAGGTAAAATACTTTGAGCATCTTGAAACGGAATTGTGGCCATAAATGATTGATTGATTTAGGAACCGACATCACAGCATTTGGGACATTCCCATAAGCACTCCGTCTCCATCCTCAGCAGCCAGCGAAGAGTTCCAACACTAATAGTTCCAATTGTCATAAATAAGAATTACAAACATTTGTAGCCACAATAAACCGATTTACGGCGCTCGAAGGAATACACACATGTAAAATAGTAATGCATACACATGTTAGCAAATTAAGTACACTGTAGTTTATTAGAAAACACGCAAACAAACAGGAAAACGAACACATAAAAGTTGCATACACCATTTGTTTCAAAGAACAGTAACTAAAATCAGGGGACACAATAATTTCTTAAAAACCTTAATGTAACATTGAAAATATTTGTTCACAAGCGGAAGCGAGAAGGTGAAGAGTAGAACTGTATGTATACGAGTTGGAGTTGATATTATTGGGAACATGAACATTTTATGCTCATGTGTTGTACTCATAACAGAGTCAACTTGTATTGGGTTGTCATTTTGGGCAATATGAGGACAGGTCAAAAGACATAAGTCAACGGACAGAAGACAGAGGGTCATAAGACGGAAGTCAGGACATAAGTCATAAGACAACGGTTCCGGATCAAAACAATTCCCAAGAAGATCTATAGCCAACGATACTGATACTATGGGCTACTCAATTAACCGAGTGAAGAAATAGAACAGTGTGAGTAAAGAAAGAAGAGAGTTTGTTCTATCCCCAGAAGAGAGATTTACAACTTATTAGATCTTTGACAAAATTGGACAGCCACTTTTTCTTTGTTACCGTACAACGTGTTACAAGCATGAGTTACAGGGTTGTAACACTACACAGAGGGGAGAGGAGCCTGTCAAAAATCCCAATAAGTGTTTAAAGAGTTAAGAATATAAGTAATAGAGCTAAGACAGAGTCTAGTAGGGGACACCAGACAGGAGAGACACCAGCGCTATAAATAGCTTCACAAGGGGACACACTTGTGTCAACCAAGGGAGCGTTGAGTACAAATGAGCGAGGGTTTCCCCAAGACATTGGGAAACTTGCCTCTACGAGTAACCGTGGAGTACCCGGTTACTCGAGTTAACTAGCCAGTGTGCTGGGACACTATGCACGCAAGACTCGCCAGCGCACGGAGGATACAGCGTCCGTGTTTGAACACGCAATTAGGAGCTTGAGGACAGACCAGGACTGAGACGACTAGAGAGTAGACGTGTTCCTTACGAATGCTATGTTTCTAGACAATAGTGATTGTTAGGCTTTAGATTTCATTCAGTGATTAATAGTATCATTATCACAACTTCATTACATCTATGTAACATACCATGTTGTTTATTGTAAATGAAGTATGCCGCTCGCAGAGCTTGTTTATGATCAGCTCTAAATAAATTGCATTCCTTTTGCAAATGACACGAGTTATTATTTCGTGTGGTGCAAAAGTAGGGGAGTCCTGAAAGACCTGTCGCAAGCAAGTTGCTGACAGTCGTGAAATTTTATAACTATATAAGAAATCTGTTGGCACAAATTTGCTATTATGTAATTTGAAATTGTGCATTGTCTGAGAGGCTTGTCCTTTTGTATCTTATAAAATTGGTCTTTACTATCTAATTATTAGTTATTATTGTCAAAGACTTAGGTAGTTATGAATGAAGACCACCCTGAAAGAGTGGTCTACCTAGAATAGAATAGAGGTAACCTAGTGCCCCTATATGAGGGCAGGGTAGGTGTAGGGGAATAAGTAGAAAGGGGACTATTAAATAGTTCTCTCATGGGACACGGAGGTGTCAACCAGAGAGTTAGCACTCTGGTCACGGCATGATCACGCCAACGTGACAAGACACGTAATAAGAAACTAGAACTCATGTGAGGCCACTACTCTAGCGTGCTGACTGTTGTTGCACGCAAAAGCCGTAGTGCGCCCGAAGTCCTTCCGCTGTGTACTGTGTAAACAGGACGCGGAGATTATTCAGACGGGACACAGACTTCATCGTTATAGCATCGCTTAGAGTCGATGCTTAGTTCGTTAGCCTAGTAGATAGATTAGTGATAGGGTTAGGAACCGACTAGTGATAGGGGAATTCTGTGCATTTATCCTTGTGTGATTTGTTAGCGACTGTTTGTTGTACATTGATGTGATGCAAAGAGCCAGTGGCAATAAAATGTTTATTCCTCTTGTACGACTAACAAGTCTTTTTGTGTGGTGCGAGAGAAGTTATCCCGGGATGCCTGTGACATCGGTTGTTGACAGGCTAGGATAAAGTGGTGTCAGAAGTGTAGCTTGGACAATTGTTCAAGCTAAAACACTCACCCACGGCTCTAAAATAGAATAACGGCTAGATAATCACAGGGGTTTAATTTGTTTTAGTGACAATGGCGTGTGCAGACAGAACAAAGTGCGAGCTGTGCCCATCGTGACCAAGTTACATTTATTTGTGCTTATTTAATTATTTTGTGCTTATGAACGTGTTTCCTTCTCATTTGTAAGTATTATTGTTATAATTTTGTAACATTTATTTCTTCAATTATTTATTTACGATTAATTGTCAAATATGATTCACGGCGGAGCGATACACAGAAATGAGCCGAGAAAATTATCGACTTTTCCAAGCTAAAAATAGCGCTGCGCCTCTGACGTATCGTGACTGACAAACAGCTGCGTTACGCCAGTTGCCTACAGCGAACGATTGTTTACAAATCGCAAAGCGGCTGCTCGCCTGAATCATTGACTTATAGCAAACATTATTTGTTTATAATGGTTACTTATTGAATATATTTACTTATTTACACATTATTATTACTTTTATATGTATTTCAAAGCATTTATTTAATTATTTTCATATTGTTTCTATTTGTTACCGTCGCGATGGCACTACTTCTGCTATGCAAATGAGACGCAGTCTGCACAGCACTTCCATAAATTAAACAGATAGAGATAGGGAAGGCATAAGACGTTAGAACGAAGACAGGACAGTGACATTTATTATTATTTAAACCACATTCTTTTTGTCCTGGGGCATTTCATTGTATAAATTGTCTAAAATTGTATATCGTTTGCAAGTGATTAATTGTTGATGCTCTTGATAACCAGGGTGAACAACAGCTGGTGATAAGCATTACGCAAGCTGTGTGTGGTATTGCCAGACGATTAAACTTGAGGTGCCAAACGAGTGTACATAATTGATCTGGAATGTTAAGATGAGTATACACAAAGTATTTTGCATGCAATATGATTAATAATGCATCTCTTTTTCAGCTTGTGATGTATTAGCATATTTCTTGTGATCGGTTTTTCAGGTTATAATCTAAGAGTAGATTTTTGTCTACTCAGGGATTTAAAAACTTAACAGATATAATAGAAATAAGTGAGTATATATTTAAGTGCCTATCAAATCTAGCTAGTTACCCAACAACATGGCAACTTTAGCTGATTTCATAAAAGCAGGCAAGGAATTAGAATACACAGGAAAGGAATTAGAACAATATGCGGATCGAAAATTTAAGGAAGCAAAAGATGCTGAGAGAGATGAACGAGCACGAGAAAGAGAACATGATAAGGAGATTAAACTGAAACAAATAGAACATGATAAAGAGATAAAGCAAAAACAGTTAGATCAAGATAAGGAGAGTAAACAGAAAGAAATAGAATTAAAACAAATAGATCAGGAGAAAGAATTAAAACAAAGAGAGATAGATGAAATGGCAAGAGTGAAAGAAAAACAAATGCAAGTGGAATCAGAGACACAGTTAAAGATGAAAGGTATGGATGTAGACTCACACTTAGAGATCTCTGCTACAAAACTAAAAAGTCAGCAAGAAGAAAATAAATTTAATAAGTACAAAAACATTATTAAGCCATTCTGTAAAGAAGATTCCATATCAGCCTGGACAGAAAATGTCGAATATCAATTTAAATACCACCAAGTACCAATTGATATGTGGGCTATGATTTATATGAAGAACCTGAGTGGTGAGCCCCTTAAGGTGATAGAATCTATACCAACTGATCTTAGATCTAACTATTAGTACATCCATGATAGGATAATGCAACATTTCTTACTTGATGCCCCTGGGTATCAAGTACAGTTTTCCAATTTAACACCTAAGCCAAGCGAGACCTTTATCGACTATGTCTCAAATGTCCAAAGCGTACTAAATAGATGGCTTAGTGCATCAAAGATAGGAAAAGACTTTGAAAAACTTAAAAATTTGATAGCCATGGATAAAGTCATATCCACTATACCATCTCCTTTCGCCAAATTTCTTCAGCAGGCAGACATAGAGACCATAGAACAATTTGAAAAGAAAGGATCAGCATATGTTTCTTCAAATAGAGATATTTTCAAAACACCAACTAACGACTCTGAAAATAGTCTCTTTTGCTAAAGACCAAACTAAAAGCTATCAGACCAATAAGACACCATTTCATAGAGTCGATAAGAAAGATAAAAAATTAGCTAAATGTGTCTATTGCCAACTATTTCATGACACTTATGCTATGTGTGATAAATCACCAAACTATCCAACACATCTTGAGATGGTCATTAAGAAGCAACAAAACAAAAGAACTGCATACAGGCGTGCAGTCAAATGCTTCTTCTGTTCCAGCTACGGGCATTATTCAAATAAGTGCCTGGGCCGTCAACGAATGAAGGCCAATAATGCAATTTTGATTGATACATCTTCTGATAGTGGTAGTGATACTGAGTGTGATGTCGAAAATCAATTACCTTTTAATCAAGCTGAAGATGTGTGTTGTGTAAACGATATTTTATGCTTTGACAATTGTGAGCGATGTCACCAATTTCATGCAGACGGCAAACTTACATGTGGGCATAATGTAACATCCTCCTTAGAGGAATGCAAATGCAGCTATAGCCTCCAGAGGCAATCTATTGTTTCACTCTGCAATGGTCAATGAGAAGCCATGCCGATGTTTGCTTGACAGTGGGAGCTCTATTATTGGTGTGAAAAAGGAACTTGTTAATCCAAAGGATTATACTGGTGACTCTGTAAAATGCCGTACTTTTTCTGGTAACATAGAAACCTATCCTCTGGCAAGAGCCCGTATAAACTCCCCGTTCCTTTCTGGTACCTTTACGTGTGCAATACTAGACAACCCTTGTACTGATTTAATTCTTGGGTGTCTACCCCAGCTAAAGCACTGCACAGATGAAGAAATATCCGCCTGGGAGGAGGAAAATGGACTAACTCCAGTGAACAGTGCAGATATCCTCAAACATCACAGCCCCAACAAAGGTGCTAGACCCATAATACTTGAAACTGATCAAGACGTAATGGTGCTACTACCAGACAAGCAGAATATAATGGCAACTTCGTGGCAAGGGCCATTCAAGGTGACACAAAAACTTTCAGATGTCGAATATGAAATATCGATAACTGGACACTTAAAGATATTTCATATCAACATGTTGAAAGCCTACTTTTCACGACAAGAGACAGATATAGAGACAGACGAACACAATGCACCCACACCTATGGATGAGACGACAGACGTACATAACGCAACTACACTAGTTAGCGAGACTGGCAAATCCGACGAAATGCATACACTTAGTGAGCTTACAGAAAACGCACTTAGCACCACAACCGTACTGAATCAGGTAGACGACGACGGTATGGAACTACCTGTTCCAATTGTAGACAAGACTGCTACATTAGATTGCATACGAATAGAAACGGGACTGACAGACGTACAACGATGACAGATAATATAATTAGTGACTGAATATAAAGACATATTCTCCGACATTCCAGGTAGGACGGACAGAATCGAGCACTCCATCCTTCTTTCGGATTCTAAGCCTATCAAATGCAGGCCGTACTCTATCCCACTTAGCTATAGGGAAAATCTAAATAAGGAAATTCTTAATTTAGAAGCTAGTGGGATCATTCAGAAATCTACATCTGAGTACTCCTTTCCAATCGTCCTAGTCAAGAAAAAAGACTCCAGAATTCGTCTTTGTGTGGACTATAGAAAACTCAACAATGTCACTAAGATCGACGCAGAACTGATTCCTTCCTGCGAAGATCTTATTCTAGATATGTCCACCTCCAAAATCTTTTCTAAATTAGACCTTACTAAGGGATATTGGCAGGTCCATATGCAGGCTCAATCTATCCATCTTACTGCATTCTCAACACCTCTAGGTCTTTACGAGTGGCAGTTTCTTCCTTTCGGACTTCGGAACGCTCCTGCCACTTTCGTACGCTTAACTAGAGATCTACTTCATGGAGTGACGAATACAGTGACATATATAGATGATATTTGTGTCCATGCAGAGGACTGGACAACACACTTACTGAAACTCAGACATGTCTTCGATAGGTTGCGACTCTTCGGTCTCACTGTCAAACCGAGCAAAGTCGAATTGGGCCTACAAGAAATTGAATTTTTGGGTCATGTCATTTCACAAGGACAACTGAAAACTGACAATAAAATTATTACCAAAATTATGAACCTGACCATGCCTACAACAAAGAAACAGGTCAGGAGCCTTTTGGGGTTAGTAAATTATTATAGCAAGTTCATACCGAACTTAGCTGAAATTACAAGTGTATTTTCAAATGTTTTAAAAGCATCAGTAAAATTGGATGTCAAAGATGCATTATTAATTTCTGCATTGTCAAAATTGAAAATTCTATTTAGTAATGTACAAATCCTCCGCTTGCCTAATCCTAGGCTCGTTTATTATCTTAGGACAGATGCCAGTAAGATCTCCATCGCTGCAGTACTAGGCCAGTTTTATGATGGCATCTTCCATCCGATTTGCTACGTGAGCCGCAAGATCACACCGGCTGAGTCCAGATATTCCATATCAGAGTTGGAAGCCCTAAGCGTCATCTATTCGGCGAGGAAGTTGCATCGATTTCTGGCAGGTAATCACTTTGTGGTCCAGACCAACAACTCCCCGATCACGGTCATACATAGTGGGGTGCATCGGAACGACCGTATCTACAGGTGGTCCTTAATATTACAGAATTATACTTTTAGTATAGAGCATATTAAGGGTAAGGACAACATTCTTGCTGATACCCTTAGTCGACCATCTGAGGTAGAAATACCTGATATTCCACACGAATAGGTAGTTTAAGAAATGTTTATTTAGTTACACTTAAAAATATCCTGTGTATATACTGTGTAGAATATATTATTGAATACATAGACATCTGGATCAGAACTGTGTGCTAAGAACAGTGAACTACCATATGTCCGTAGACAGCATAATAAGAACTGTGTGCCAAGAACAAGGAAATCACTGTATGTACATAGACAGTGTGTTACTTACTATGCTTCAGTTGTGCTCCGGTGAATCACCTGTGTTAATCACTTAAGAACAGTGTCAGAACATTGCTTAAATAACAGACACAACGATACGTGCCTACGACACCAGCGGATTCGACAATTGGAATAAGACACAAGTATGACTGTGTAGCGTATTTAGTATACCCAGGACAATTGAATTTATGTAAACTATGCCAAGGAAAGCAATTTCTATAAATTAAGGCAACCACGAACCTGAGGTAAATAAATACAATGTATCTATATATTTATTGTGATATGTAATATAACGGTTTTAAGATACTCATAAATTATAGTTAGATTAGTTACTTTAATATAGAGTTAGATTAGATTTAAGGAATATAATATATATTTTTTTTAGTTTAGATAAATCATTAATTCACCCACTTACTTAGCATAGAAGTAAATTAGAATAGTACTTTAAAATTAATAACAGCTAATTAAAGATTAGAATAAAATGCTTAGATAGAAAAAGCACCATTTAGTTATTTAGGTTCATTTTATTTCATCCCATCTTTAGGAACACTTTAACAACATCATCATTTAGGACTAAAATTAGGTTATACTGTTTAGAATAAAGGGATCATACAGATGAACATACATCATTTATACCATGTAGAATAACAATATCCATTATATTTGTTTCATTTAAACATTAAAACATTATTTATTTGGTTACATTTTACATTACCCATTTCATAAAGATACATAACTCATCTCACATTATTTTCATTTTTAGATAGTTAGATTACTTCCCTTAAATTAGATTAATTTGTACAACAAATTAGAAGATATATAGTTAGAGAATTAGTATTAGTATTTCATTAGAATATAGTGTGTAATAATAGCAGGGTACAATCAACCCTATTTCACCCATGTAAATATTTTGTAAAAACATGACTCTTGCAGTAAGTTAAGCACGTCATTAAGCTCAACTCATTTTCAAACTGAGCTAAACTTGTACAGTGTCACTTTAAGGTGTTTAAATAATTGTGAGAATAAAAGATGTGTGACAGAAGTTTGAAAGTGAGAGAGAATGGTAAATATACAATGGAGAGTGAAAGCAGCCAGCGGATTTTTTCTGCCGTTCAACGCGACTTTTTATTATTTGTCTGCGTCAAGTGTTTGCTTTCGGTGTTGAAATGTACTGTCTAAAATGTAATTTGTGTAGATTATTGTAGATCTTAGATAAAGTATTTTAAGTCTCATAAGACGGGAGCGTAGTCACGAATTAGTGTTATACACTTGTTTGTGGCCACATTTAACCGAATTATGGCACTTGAAAACTAATTTACATACACATTTATAGACAGACACACATGTTAGAAGTTAAATTATATAGTTAGTTAGATTCAAACACGCAAACAACCAGAAAAACAAACAGGTAAAGTACATACACTTTTTTTAGAACAAAGAGGTATAACTCCGGGTCAGGGGACACAATAGACAACGAAGCACTAACTTAACAGTGAAAGATAACTTTACACGTGGAAGCGAGATAGGTAAAGCCTGTCGCACACAACTTATGTAAGGGTTGTTTAATATTATATGGGTGACATGAAGCAATTCATGTGTTGACCCTAAGAAAGTCAACTTTGTATGGGTAGTGAGTTAATTTACTATTTGAGGGCAGGTCTTATAAGACAATGGTCCGGTTCAGACAAACCTCTAATTATATAATATTGCAAGTGAGAAGAGGGCTCACGCCAACCAGACAAGTTTGTGGCGATCACCAGTAGCCAAGTAAAGTCAGACTACACTGTGACAATAGTCAGTAGAAGTCTATTGAGATACCCAGAACCAAGTTATCAGGAGTCTTTGACAAAAATTAGAGACACTAATTTTTTTTTAGGAACCTCTTGCGTCACAACCATGAGTCAAAGTTTGTAACGCAACACAGGAGGGGAGGGTGTGTGTCAAAGACTTAGGTAGTTATGAATGAAGACCACCCTGAAAGAGTGGTCTACCTAGAATAGAATAGAGGTAACCTAGTGCCCCTATATGAGGGCAGGGTAGGTGTAGGGGAATAAGTAGAAAGGGGACTATTAAATAGTTCTCTCATGGGACACGGAGGTGTCAACCAGAGAGTTAGCACTCTGGTCACGGCATGATCACGCCAACGTGACAAGACACGTAATAAGAAACTAGAACTCATGTGAGGCCACTACTCTAGCGTGCTGACTGTTGTTGCACTCAAAAGCCGTAGTGCGCCCGAAGTCCTTCCGCTGTGTACTGTGTAAACAGGACGCGGAGATTATTCAGACGGGACACAGACTTCATCAAGATAGCACCGCTTAGAGTCGATGCTTAGTTCGTTAGCCTAGTAGATAGATTAGTGATAGGGTTAGGAACCGACTAGTGATAGGGGAATTCTGTGCATTTATCCTTGTGTGATTTGTTAGCGACTGTTTGTTGTACATTGATGTGATGCAAAGAGCCAGTGGCAATAAAATGTTTATTCCTCTCGTATGACTAACAAGTCTTTTTGTGTGGTGCGAGAGAAGTTATCCCGGGATGCCTGTGACATCGGTTGTTGACAGGCTTTAATATCTAATTATTAGTCAATGAACCATCTTCTTTCATTGCTTATGTCCACTCCTAACACCGTTACAGCCTTCTCTGGCTGTCACATTCCAATCACCCATCATTATGCCTTTGTCTGATTATGTTTTTGCATCTGAAATGTCTTCAGTTTGCTATACATCATTGCATTACTGGATGTTAATATGTTATAATGGTATGGGAGATTGCCCTTTTTTTATCTTATAATTCTCGGCACGTATTACCAAGTGTTAGACAATGTATCATTTTTTAAATATTTTAAGTCATTGTCTATTTTTCATTGCTTGTGTCCACTCACATTGCCTTCACAGCCTTCTCAAGCTGTCACATTCCAGTCATCTGTGTCTGATTATGATTTTGCATCTAAAATGTCCTCAAATTTGCCATACATCTCTGCATCACTGTATGTTAATATTTGCATATATGCTTACATTACTGCTTTTACTGATTCTTCTTCTTCGTTCATCCGTTTGTTTTCCCGGATGTGATTGCGTTGTGCCTGTTTACAGCAGAGCTGCGTTCTTGCGCCGTTAGGCCGACACATCCGACTTCTGCGGGCATATGTTGACCGGGTTAACCTTCCCGGGGGTTTCTTAGGACGTTTGACTCTCACTGTTGTGGTGTTATCCCCCATCCCAGCTGGTCCATATAGAACAGCCAAAGATCCTGGTCAGCCCTCAAGGGAAGGCAGGGGCAGACCATGGGCATTCCCCGCCATCCAAGGAGGCTTCCATACTTGCAGAGCCGATACATAGCGCTCTGGTACTGGGCTCACCCAAGGAATCGTCACGTCCTGCACATGGCTGCTTAGCCTCACTTCCGTATATTGGGCCTTCCGTTCACCATAGGCTGTTCTTGCCGGAAACCAGAAGTATGCAGTCTGCAGATGACATCCACACAGTGAGCTTTCGATTCGGACTTTCCACGTAATGGATTTGCTATCCAAGCAATATTCCATTTTGTGCCACTAGGACACTTTTCCACCTTTTTATGAAGCCCATACAGTGGGCTTTTGATTCGGACTTTCCACGTAATAGATTTGCTATCCAAGCAATATTCCATTTCATGCCACTAGGACACTTTTCCACCTTTTATGAAGCCCACACAATGGGCTTTTGATTCGGACTTTCCACGTAATGGATTTGCTATCCAAGCAATATTCCATTTCGTGCCACTAAGACACTTTTTCACCTTTTATGAAGCCCACACAGCGAGCTTTCGATTTGGACTTTCCACATAATGGATTTGCTATCCAAGCAATATTCCATTTCATGCCTCTGGGTCTTCATGCACCTTTAAATGTCAACCTGTATGTAGTTAAAGTAAGCTGTGGTCAACTTTAGCTTGTTGATATCTCCATAGAGCTTGTCCTCAAATGAAGCAGGTGTGGGACAAAATATCTTTCTCTGTTCTGCATACGTTGGGCAATCCTGCAGCAAATGTTTTGCTGTCATTTTTCCAGTTCTACAATTACATTCATCGGTATCTCCTATCTTTAGTTTATTGAACAAGTGGTATTTCAGCCTGTTATGTCCTGTGCAGGAGTCTGAAGATTGCTACTTGTTCTCTTCGGTCGAGTTTGTAATATGCATCATCCTTCTGATGGCCTGGATGCTCTGATTCCCATTTGGTTCTATAAGTGCTTTTTATCAACCTCTTTGCCTCATTATAGGTTATGTCTATTCTATGTCAGGCTGTGGTAGTCGTCCGCCCTCTTTTGCCAGTCTGTCAGCCTCTTCGTTTCCAGGTATACTGCAGTGTGATGGGATCCACTGTATTACAACTTTTTTGGATTTCTGGCATAGACCATGGAGTGCTGCTCTTAGGTCAGTTAGTTCTGTGCTGTTATTGCTCTTCAGTATTGAGACAGCTGACTTTGCATCTGTGAAGATAGCTATTTGCTTCTCTTTATTTTCCTCCATCAAGAGCATTTCTGCTGCAGTTTTCAGAGCCTCTACCTCCGCTTTGAAGTTACTTGAAAATTTTCCAGTTGCCATTGAACGTGTTTTTTTCACTCCATTTTTTAAATTTAGGAGAATTCCTCCTCCTCCATTCTCTATTGAATTTTTGGCTGATCCATCTGTATATGCATGTGTCCAATTCCTGCTTGTGTAATGTTCTTTTATGTAGTTTAGGGTTATTTCTCTTCTTTCGGTTTCATGCTGAGTGTTCTTTTTCTCAATACCAGGAATGTTTTCTATCATCTCAGGCAGTTGCTGCTGTCTCCAAGCTGGGAACTTGTGTGCATTGTGTATGGGCTTGACTGTTGATATGTTAAGTGTAGGATCTGCCCTAATCCTTCGTTTTGCAGTTTCTACAAAGTTGCTACGCTTCAGTCTTCCCTTTCCAAAACCATTAAATCTGTTGTACATAGGGTGGTCTGTCAATCTTCTAAATTTTTCTGCTTGTTGCTGGGCTCTGCTATCTCTTCTATCCTGCATTGGTTGTAGACAAGTGATCTTTTCTAGTTCATTAATAGGCGTTGTCTTCAGGCTTCCAGTTATGATTCGCATTCCTTGGTTTTGGACTCTACTTATTTTGTTAAAGTTTGACTTAGCTGCAGTTGCCCAAGCTGCAATGCCATATTCCAGTACTGGCCTCACCCGTCCAGTATATAACTTCTTGAGAACTTTCTCATCTGCTCCCCACGTTGTACCAGCAAGCTTTTTCATGATTGCCATTCTCTGCCTTGCTCTTGTTCGTTTTTTCTCAACCTGTGTCTTCCATGTCAGGCGACGATCAAAGGTGACTCCTAGATAGTTTGGATTTTCTTCATGGCGCAATATTTTTCCATTCAATACCAGCTTAGGTTGCTGAGCTTTATTTGAGAGGGAGAACACTGTGCATGTTGTTTTCTCCTCACTTATATTCACTAGCCATGATTTTGACCAGTCCTCTAGCGCTAATAAGGCTTGCTGTATTCTGCTGTTAGCTGTACTAATATATTCTTCAGATGTCCATATGGCTAGGTCATCTGCAAAGGAGGATGTGTGTACTCTGGCTGGAAAATTTTCCGTGATGTCATTTATATATGCTAGGAATAATGTTGGTGAAAGGACTCCTCCTTGAGGGACACCTTGCTCCAGCAGCATCATTTTGCTTGTTTGTCCTTGTACTTTTGTCCTGGCAGTTCTATTCTCAAGGTAGTGGCTGATCCATTTATACATTTTTCCACAAACATGCATGTTTTGCAGTTTTACTTTCAGTCCTTCCTTCCATACTTTATCAAATGCTTTTTCTAAATCTATTCAGACTGCTAGTGTGTGCTTTTTCTCTTGGAAGGCATCCTCTATTTCCTGAGCTATATAGGTTATTTGATCTTCAGTGGATCTGTACTTTCTGAATCCTGCTTGGTGTGGTGTTAAGAGTTTGTTTTCTTCCAGATGCCATGTTAGCCTGCCATTGATAATGCGTTCCATTAATTTTCCTACACAGCTAAGTAGACTGATAGGTCGATAGCCATTTGGTTCTTCCAGGTCTTTTCCTTTCTTTGGGACTGGTATTAGTATAGCTTCCTTCCATGCCTGTGGGACTATTCCTCTCTTCCAGCTGTTATTTAGGACTGCTAGTAGTTTCTTCTTTGCCTTGGTGCCTAGTCCTATTAGCATTTCATTTGTGATTCCATCCTTTCCTGGTGATTTCTTCTGTTTTAGGGTATTCATTGCCTGTTCCATTTCTTCCATTGTTAGATTTGCCATCATATATTCTGCTGCTGTCTCTGTATTTCTATGATGTATCTGTTTGTCTTTGATTTCTTTCTTCTGTTCGGTTGTAATACCAATGTGGTTTGCATTTGCATAGTGTTCCATTAGTGCATTTGCAGCCTTTTTTCCTGTAAGCAAGGCATTTCCTTGTTTAATTGTTATTTGTTTGTTTCTAGTTCCTTCATTGTTCATGGCTTTCACTAGTTTCCATAGTTTGTTTCCATCCCTGTCAAAATTCAGGTTTTCTGTTTTTTTCCCTCCAACAATCTCTTGTTGTTTGATCTACTGTTCTTTTATATTTTGCTGAGATGGCTTTGAGAGAGATATTCGCTTCAATTGTTTGTTCTCTCTCTCTGCTGTCTTCCTGGCATCTTCAACTTTGTCCTCCAAACTTTGTAGTTCTTCAGTCCAGTATGGTTTGTAATTTTTCCTCGCTCCTCTTGGAATGGACTCAGTGGCTGCCTGTATTATCGCTCTGTTTAGACTTTCCACCATTTGCTTTATGTTGCCATATCGTGTATTTATGTTTTCACAATATTTGTCTGTTAGTATGGCAAATCTGTCCCAATCTGCTCGTTTGTAATTCCAGCGGGGCAAGGGCTTTTGCTCCTGTGGAACATACTCCATATTCATTACAAGCTTGATTGGTCTGTGGTCACTACCTGCTAATTGGTCCAGCACATGGCGATCGATTTTGTGGAGGATGTCTCCTGTGCAGAAAGCTAAGTCTGGAGTAGAAGTGGTAAGCCATCTTCTGGAGTAGAAGCTCGGTGTGTCATCCGCTTTGTTGAGTAGATGGAGATTTGAGTCTATTTCCCAGTCCTCCAATTCATCTCCTCTTTTGTCAGTATCTGGGTATCCCCATCTTTCTGAACGGCTATTAAAGTCTCCGACAATAATGCAGTTTGTGTCAGTTATTTTCATGTTTGAGAGTGTAAGGTCCTTATCTGCTGGGCTATACAGATTGTAGATTCTTATTTTCACGTCCTTTATCATGATATCAACACCTATAATTTCCGTTTGGTTGTCAGAGATCACAGATACTTCGCTGCAAGGTATTGTATTTCGTGTAAGTATTAGAACTCCTCCTTTGTGTCCTTCGCGGTCGAAACGTGTGGCCTGATATCCTCTGACTGAGAATTTGTGATTGGCGTTGAGGTGTGTCTCTTGAATGCATGCCACATCTATTCTATCTTCATGAAGACGCTGTGTTAGGGAGTCTTTCTTCTTGTAAACTCCTTCGGCATTCCACTGTAGTATGTTGAGTGTCCGGGGTATTTGGTCAATAGCTCTTAACCTACTCCTCTGTGCCTTGACTCCACAGCACAGGGGAAGGTGACCACCAGTAGTCATGGGTGGACCCCCTCGAGGCAGGGGGCCCGGCACTATCGCCGCCTGATGGGACTTCACGGGATTAGCACCATAACGATTAATTTTGATTTGTGACATCATGAATTAAGTTACGTTGCACTGCTTTGTCAAGCCTGTGGCTCAGTACATCCGATTTCGACAAGCATTTATTTGGGATGCTTTCCCTAGCCTTTGACTGTCCCCACTCTACCTACAAGGCAGCAGGTTTTACGTTGCACTGCTTTGTCAAGTCTGTGGCTCAGTACTTCCGATTTTGACAAGCATGTATTCGGGGTGATTTCCCTAGCCTTTGACTGTCCCCAGTCTACCTACAAGGCAGCAGGTTTGTGTGTCTCTTCGTCTGGTCCCTCTCCCTTGACCTGTCCGACATGGGTGGCCCTACCAGTAGCTGTGCTACCGTCGGCATAGCTCTTGGGGTCATTGGGACGCACAAGCTTGTTTATGATCAGCTCTAAATAAATTGCATTCCTTTTGCAAATGACACGAGTTATTATTTCGTGTGGTGCAAAAGTAGGGGAGTCCTGAAAGACCTGTCGCAAGCAAATTGCTGACAGTCGTGAAATTTTATAACTGTATATATTACTGTTAAGAAATCTGTTGGCACAAATTTGCTATTATGTAATTTGAAATTGTGCGTTGTCTGAGAGGCTTGTCCTTTTGTATCTTATAAAATTGGGCTTTAATATCTAATTATTAGTCAATGAACCATCTTCTTTCATTGCTTATGTCCACTCCTAACACCGTTACAGCCTTCTCTGGCTGTCACATTCCAATCACCCATCATTATGCCTTTGTCTGATTATGTTTTTGCATCTGAAATGTCTTCAGTTTGCTAAACATCATTGCATTACTGGATGTTAATATGTTATAATGGTATGGGAGATTGCCCTTTTTTATCTTATAATTCTCGGCACGTATTACCAAGTGTTAGACAATGTATCATTTTTTAAATTTTTTAAGTCATTGTCTATTTTTCATTGCTTGTGTCCACTCACATTGCCTTCACAGCCTTCTCAAGCTGTCACATTCCAGTCATCTGTGTCTGATTATGATTTTGCATCTAAAATGTCCTCAAATTTGCCATACATCTCTGCATCACTGTATGTTAATATTTGCATATATGCTTACATTACTGCTTTTACTGATTCTAGACCTGCTTTCATAATTCGCTTACTAGATGTATTACGAGGCACATTTTTTAAAAGTAGGTTTCGGTATAAAATTAAAAAAAAACAAAAAAAACATTATATATAAAAATCACAACGCTACCCATCGTAGGCTATGCTCAAGATTGCCCAATCGCCGCGACCGACGTCCGTCAGTCGATGGGACCCGAACGATCAGGACTTCTCACTGGCAAGGTACACCAGGCCTCCTAAATCCTCCTGATTATTGCTCACTGGATTTAGGAGGCCTGGTGTTCCTTGCCAGTGAGAAGTCCTGATCGTTCGGGTCCCATCGACTGACGGACGTCGGTCGCGGCGATTGGGGAATCTTGAGCATAGCCTACGATGGGTAGCGTTGTGATGTTCTGTTGTGATAATTTGGTGTGTCCAGTGTGTGCCGCGTGGTTACACACCCGCTTCACACGCGTGATCCGGGACTGTTTCCGGATCCGGTCAGGGATATGCACTACTGACGAGCTCAAATGAGGGCGAAACTCGAGTATAGTGCTTCCATATTGACGTGGATAGGCCTTAGGTTCATACCAGAATTCGATCGGCGTTGCTAGTAGTGGGTTGTGCTCAATATTTAAGTTTCAAATCCCGAAACAACCATATAATCAATATATAAAAATGATTTATTGCAGCCAAAAGTGAACCACACATTTACATTATTTCTCAACATAGTCACCATTGACTTCAACACATTTGTGGAGTCGTGGCACCAGATTCTTAATTCTAATGTCGTAGAAGTCTGCCGCCAGTGTCTTGAACCATTCATTAACGCCTGTCTGCAGTTCAACATCAGTTTCAAACCGCTGGGATGCCAGCCAATTCTTTAGGTGCATGAAAAGGTGGTAATCACTTGGCGCCAGATCGGGGCTGTAGGGCGGGTGGTCAACAATTTCCCAGTGAAATGTTTGCAACAATTGAACAGTTCCATATGCGACATGAGGTCGAGCATTATCGTGCAAACGCACAATTCCAGAGGACAGCAACCCACATCTTTTGTTTTGAATGGCACGTCTTAAGTTTTATCAGTGTGTCACATTAAGATTTGGCATTAACTCCCATTAACAAGCCCTTTTTTGTCCCAGAAAACAGTGGCCATGAATTTCTGCAGCACTGTTGTTTTTTGCTAGCAAAAAACGGATCACAGCACGAACCTCACAGCTGGCGGGAGTATTTATTTTTGCACTCATTGTAAATCACTCACGCGCCGCATCAAACAAAATTTCGACAGTGAAAAAATGGCACACAGCTAGCTAATGAACCACATAAACATACTGCATATGCACATTTCTGTTTTCCATCTATGTTTGTCGGTATGGTCAAAACGGGACTTACTTAAAAAAACATGCCTCGTATATGGTAAGCATTACTTCAGTTTTATTGTGGAACCTTACGAAGATCACTGAACGCCTGCACAACCACGCAAACTGGCATGTGGTGTTTCAGGATCAACCAAGTTGTCCAACACCATATTTATTGGAAGAGGGACAGGAAAATGAGGGAAGACCAAATTATTAACATATGGATTCTCTTTCTACTTTTCCTTATCATCCACTCTTGTTCAAGCAATGACAACACACGTCTCATGTTTGGGATGTATGTTGTAGCTGAGAGTTTGTGGGGACTGTCAAATAGCTTCGTGTGAATGTTTGCCTTTATGGGATAATGTCCATATTTGTGGGCCAATGTTGTCATGTGATTGATGGAACATGATGCAGTTCATGGTTTTCTTTTGTTCGCTTGAAGCTGATTGTCTGTAAACGCAATGCTTTCTCTTGTATAAACTTTCCCGTCTTGTTAGTTCACTCAATGACCTGTCAAGTTTATCCTCCACTGTTGTTTCTCTAGGCCAGATAGTATTGCCTAGATATGTTGTATTCGAGGCTGTCTTATATTGTGTGATCTGCTGTCTGCGGCGCTAATCCACATGTGCATGCGGCCGATTTGCCAATTTTGTATATATTTGGTTGCATAATTGTTTGTGTCCCATTCTGAGGCACAGAATAATTATTTGTTCTTATCTGCCCATCAAATGATAATCATTTTATTTTGTTGATGACACTACATATGGCAATCTTGAAGGATATATTCGTCTGTCTGTTCTGCATTTTTAGAAGCACAATGTAACAAACTATCCTCTGTCAAGTGGATCAGTCCATGCTAAACAAGGTAAGAACTGTGGAGGTTGACAGCGAACTATGGGTCGCTTAAAAGTCGTCAGGGTCGACTTCATTGCGCCGGGTTTTTATCCCATATGGCTCGGCCTCTTTCCGCAGTACGGAAAGCGTCGCACACAAAGCACGAACTCCGTAGCTTTTAGCGACGACACATGGGAGTCTCCGAAACATTTAACTCGTAAACCGAAGGATGCGGCCCGGAATCGAACCCACAACCTTCGGCTCACACGTCAAACGGCTTGACCACTTCGCCACAGAGACTCCCACTATGGGAACTATGGGTGGTGTGATGAAGCTATGGGGTTGATATGATACTTTGGGGGATGAGATGTTGCTATGGGGGTTAAGATATTTTTGTGTGGGTTGGGATGATGCTATGAGGGTTGTAATGTTGCTATGGGGGATGTGATGTTATGATGGTTGAGATGATGCTATGGAGGGTGAGATGAAGCTATGGGGGTTGAGATTATGCAATGGGGAAATGAGATGATGCTATGGGGCATTGAGACTATGCTATGGGGGTGGGAGATGAGGAAATGAGATCATGCTATATGGGTTGAGAGCATGCTATGGGGATGGAGATGAAAATATGAAGGTTGGGATGATGCTATGGGGAAATTAAATGATGCTATTTGGATTGAGATGATGCCATGGAGGCTGAGACAAAACTATGGGGGTTGGGATGAAACTGTTTGGTTGCAATAAAACAAATTGGGTGATTGACAGGTAGTATTTGACTCACACTGAGCACCTATGAACCTGTCCGGAGTGCAATGAAGATACCCCAACTGATAACTGATTTGACTCACAACCAAAAGAGAGAGAAAGAGGGAGAGTTTGTTGCTGCCAAAGCCAAATGTAAACAAGGTAAGATCTATGGACGCTGAAATGCAAACTTCAGGACAGAGGCAGACTGTCTGACGAGTACTTATTGGCCAGACAAACTAGAGAGAATTTGTTACTGCCCTACCAAACATCTCTGTGTGTGATAGTTGTTAATTGTTTTGCTATTCAAGAACAAAGCAAAGACAAACACATGTATCACAACTTATTGTTTACTTGTTGAAATTATTTATTCAGTTTTCAACTTTTGACTTGTCATTGCCTGTGTAGTAATACAGCTGACTCATAATTTGGCTTTGATAAATAAAATATACACAGCCTTTTAAAATAATGTTCGTATTCAGTTTTCTTATTGATTGTTGTCTAGCCAGCCCCAGGAGGATGAAGTGTGTTTTCTCCTCCATAGTTGATGTTCACCATAGGAGTTTGAGAAGCCTAAGCTTGATTTCTAACACCAGCTCTGGTGCCTTTTATTCCATTGAACATGTGTCTGCTTAGGGTAGCCTTAACTTCTATCTTGATGTCTTCTTGGTCTTCCAGTGGCTGAAAATCCAAATCTGTTGTTTTGTGTGCTCTTATCTGTACTAACAAGGTTTTATGCTCATAAGATGTACCAACAAATGAGTTGTCTCATTTTTTTCTTCTTCTTTCGTTCGCTTGAAATATGTCTATATCTGCAATGTCGTCTCTTGCATGAATTGAACTGTTTTTTTCAGTTCACACAGTGGTCCATAGAGTTTATCTTCCACTGTCGTCTCTCTAGGCCAGAAGGTTTGCCTAGATATGTTATATTTTGGGCAGTCTTGGAGTATGTGCTCTGCTGTCTGCGACGCCAATCCACATGTGCACATGGCTGTTTCACCAATCTTGAATTTTGTATACATGTGGTTGCGTAATCTATTGTGTCCTGTTCTGAGGCGCAGAATAATGACTTGTTCTGGTCTGTCCATAACGTGGTAGTCATCTTGAGCAGGTTTTGGTGGCTTTCTGACTGATTTGATCATTCTTTTCTTTTGGTGGTATGTAACGGGCACATCAAGCTGTTCTTCTTTGGCTCCTTCCTTAGCCAATTGATCAGCTCTGTCGTTTCCGGGTACTCCACAGTGGGATGGTATCCACTGTATGGTGACTTTATGCTGACTGCTAAGTTCAGAAAGTAGTGTCCTTAGTACTGGCAATTTCCCAGAGAGGAGCGCCTCGAGTACTGATTTTGCATCTGTTAGTAGCACCACAGGTTGAGTACCATTGCTGTTATTTAGTAATTTCTCTGTTGCTATCTTGATTGCCTCAATTTCGGCATCATAGTTATGGCAGTACTTTCCTGTGGGTACTCTGGCTGTGTCCCTAGTATTATTTGGGTATTCTATGTACACTCCCGCTCCTCCATTTCGAACAGCGAGTTGTCTCATGATAAGATTGGTGCTGTAGCGAAGGGGTTACGAACGCCATTCTGAATCTTGCATACCGCGTTCCAAACACAGCTCTTGGTGATTTGGAAGCTGACCGCCTTGCGCTGGTTTTTATGCAGTGGTGTGAGTGCCGGTCATTTAGAAAGCAATGGCAAACTACTGAACATAATCAATCAATCAATCGTGTCCCATGCCGGAAAGCGTGGGCGGTCATGATTCGCCATTTCACTCGATCACCAGAGTCGTGGATCAGCTCAGTGTTCCTGTCTCGTCCATGCCATGTGGCCAAGCCATCCAGGTATTTTCCTCTCGGTCTTCCTCTTGGTCTGTTCCCTTCGATCTTGCCAGTTGTCACTAAGTTCTCCAGTCCATTTCTTCTCATAACATGACCAAACTGAACATAAACTTGCCAAGAAATCAAAAACAGCAAAAATAATATTGGGATTGATTTCGACCTCCTGTAGGGGATATCCATCTAACTTAACATGATGAAACAGGATCACTGTATCATGCATATCACATTTCTGATGCTGTTTCACACACTGCCACTTCTGACAGCTCCAGCAGTCTTTCTGAAACATGAGTTGAGTCCAGAACCAACAGCACAGCACTGCACTCAGGCCATTCCCATACGTACTCCGTCGATATCTTCAACAGCCAGTGAAGAGTTCCAATACTAATGGTACCATTTGCAGTCTGATTATGTCTCCCTGTTCTCGAGCATGTCATCTCACATGTGATGATTGTTCTGTTGGGATGTTGATAGGGCCATGGTTTGATATTGATAGCAACGTGGTAGAAGAAAATGTGTACCTCTGTCGCCTGACTAGCATTGAAATCTTTGGATGTTTGAGTAGAGGTGACAGCTGATAAATCATTGCTGTTTGTCTGTTGGCTTGTGAAGACTTTGTGCCGTAGGGGTTTACGGCACTGTGGATCATAAGAGGCAGGACTGGTTTGCGGCCAACAGCGAGACTCTGCAGCCCTTGATTGATAAGAAGAAGAAAGCTCTCTTAAGAAACAAGGAAAGACCAACGCGTAACACTCTGAGCGAGCTAAGGCAAGCTAGGAAGGATGTGCAAAAGGCTGCCAGGCAGTGTGCAAATGATTATTGGATCAAGTTATGTGAGTCCATTCAAATCGCAAGTGATAAGGGAGACATAAGAAGCATGTATGAAGGAATAAAGAAAGCCTGTGGTCCAGTGATCAAAAGAAGTGCACCGCTGAAAACCTTGACTGGAGAAGTCATCACTGATAAGAAACAGCAGATGGACAGATGGGTAGAGCACTATTTGGAGCTTTACTCAAGTGAGACCAAACTAGCGGATGATGCCCTCAACGCCATAGAGGCCCTGCCAACTCTTGACCACCTGGACACACTTCCCACCATAACAGAAGTTAAGTGTGCTATAAATGAACTTGCATTTGGCAAGGCTCCAGGTAAGGATGGGATTCCAATAGAGGTTATCAGGAGTGGGCAAGACACACTCACTCTACAGATCCACCAGCTAATAGAGCTATGCTGGCGTGAAGGACAAGTCCCACAGGATTTCAAAGATTCAAACATCATAACGCTGTACAAGAACAAGGGTGATCGGAGCGACTGTAACAACTATAGGGGTATCTCACTTCTGTGTATTGTTGGGAAAGTATTTGCCAGGATTGTTCTGCGCAGACTTCAAGTCCTAGGAGATCAAGTCTACCCCGAATCACAGTGTGGCTTTCGACAGAACCGGTCTACCACTGATATGATATTCTCATTGCGACAAATGCAAGAAAAATGCCGTGAACAGAATCAACCACTGTTTATTGCCTTCATCGACCTCACAAAGGCATTTGATTTGGTCAGTCGTGAGGGTCTGTTCAAGGCACTAAAGAAGATTGGCTGCCCACCAACTCTTCTGTCCATTGTGGAATCGTTCCACACAGGCATGAAGGGTATAATCAAGTTTGATGGTGCAACTTCTGAAGAATTTGAAATCAAGAGTGGAGTTAAGCAAGGTTGTGTACTAGCTCCCACCCTCTTTGGAATATACTTTTCACTTCTACTGAAATATGCATTTCGTGATCAGGATGGTGGTATATACATTCACTCACGCTCAGATGGCGGCCTCTACAATGCTCAGAGATTGAAGGCTAAGACCAAAATTAGGAGGGTACTGATCAGAGAGTTGCTTTTTGCAGATGATGCTGCAGTTACGACCCACTCTGAGGAAGAATTGCAATGTCTACTATCTGCATTCTCCAATGCTTGTTCTGAATTTGGTTTAACAATTAGCAAAAAGAAGACACAGATTATGTCACAAGGTGCACATGGGGTACCATCAATCTTTATTGACGACGCCGAACTAGAGATAGTAGACCATTTTACATATCTAGGATCAGTGGTAAATAGCAAATTATCCCTAGATCAGGAAATCAACACCCGGATTGGTAAGGCAGCAACAACAATGAACAGGTTAAGAAAAAGAGTCTGGGAGAACAGGAAGCTTACTGCCAAAACAAAAGTCCTTGTCTATCAAGCCTGTGTCCTTAGTACTCTTCTCTATGGCAGTGGAACCTGGACAACTTACTCACACCAAGAGAACAATTTAAACAGCTTTCATATGCGGTGTCTGCGAAGAATTCTTGGTATTAAGTGGCAAGACAAAATCACAAATACTGAAGTATTGGAAAGATCAGGTTGTGTGACAGTTTATTCCATGCTCAGTCTTCGTAGACTTAGATGGATAGGACATGTTAGGAGGATGGATGATGGTAGAATACCAAAGGATATCTTTTTGGTGAATTACAGATGGGTAAGAGATCTCAGGGTCGGCCTCTACTACGATACAAAGATGTGTGTAAGCGGGACATGATTGATACAGGCATTGATAATGCACATTGGGAGCAAGTCGCCGCTGAACGTGTTGCATGGAGGGCAAATATCAGAAATGGAATAAAGTCAAAGGAGAAAATTATTGCAGAAAAGTCACACACCAAGCGTTTGAGACGTAAGATGGTGCATGATGGTGGAAATGACCACGTGTTCACATGCACCCACTGTGAACGGACATTTACAGCGCAAATTGGCCTTATCAGTCACACTCGCTACCGCCATAGTTAAAAGTTATTATGCCTTTTTAGAGCACAAACTATCGTCTGTCAAGACGGCAAGGTGCCAATGTAATGTGTGGGTTTTCACCTAACGTTAAATTGTGGTTTTATTCCTACCATTTAACTGATTCAATGTCATGGTATGATAAATCGTCTTATTCAAACTTTCCGTAACTGCCACGGGCTTATAAATCACACTATAGTTCAAATATCAATAAAGTAGTTTTTCCTATACAACCCTCTTTTAACTTTAAATATAATACAACATGTCTGCAACAACTTTTAAGTCATAACTGTAACACACGCCTACTTCTCGCGAGGAGTGGGTCAGAGTGCCAGCGGAGCAGTTAGACTTATGCAGAGTTACAATCACATACGATTGTGAAAATCAACGCAAGTCCATCTGCTCCTAAATGTCCTGCTGCTGACTTCAAGCTCGGTATGTCCTGATTATGAAACTGCGTTCACTAATCCTAAACTACCCACCGACTTCCTGCCATGTTAGCTAGTTGCATAACCTTTGCAGGACGTAGCAGTCAACGCCATAAATTTTTGTTGTTGGTTGTTTGTGATTTCTCGGCAAGTTTACGTTAAGTAGTTTGCCATTGCTTTCTGAACGACCAGCACTCATACCACTGTAAAGAAACCAACACAAGGCGGTCTGCTTCCAAATCACTTGCATTCGTAACCCCTTCGCGACATACCAACAGATAATTACCTTTACAAGGAGAATTCATTATTTCTCCATAGCAAACCGCAGTAGACAAGGAGAATTCATTATTTCTCCATAGCAAACCGCAGTAGACAAGGAAACACAATAAAAATGACAAACACGAGTATGCTAAGATAAATAAAAAAATAAGAGATAAATATGTGAAGGCAAAAGAAAGTTGGTTAAACGAGCAATGTAAAAAATAATTGAATTAAATTCAAATAAAGATCAAAAAAGAATGCACAGAAAAATCAGTGAGCTCACAGGAAGAAACATAAGAATAAATACAGGGTGATTGAAATTAAAAACAGGAAAGATACTATTGGAGGAAGGTGCTATAATTTAAGAGGTGGAATGAGTATATAAGATAATTATATAATGGAGAAAGGGAAGAATTAACAGAAGAAAGTAACTTAGAAGGCCCACCTAGTCTAAAAGAAGAAGTCGCTGACGCTATGAAACATATGAAGAAAGGAAAAACAACTGCGCCAGATACAGTAGAAGATTACAGATTACAGTAGAAGAATGAGAAGTATTGGGAAAAGTTGGGGTAGATATATTAACCAAAATGCTGAATGATATCTACAACAGTGGATAATTACCGAGCGATATGCTGAAATCTGTATTTATAGCAATACCAAAGAGACCAGGAGCAATTGAATGCGAAAATTTTCGTACAGTTAACCTCATAAAACATGTCAGTAAGCTTCTACTCAGATTTATAATGAGAAGAACAAGAAAGAAAATAAAAATGGAAATAAATGAAGAAATGTATGGTGTTATGGAAGGAACGGGTACAAACAATGCAATATATATATTACGAACACGAATAGAAAGATCAATAGAGAAACAGAGAGACATATATTTCTGCTTCATTTGATTATTGAATATGTGGTTGTTTCGGGATTTGAAATTTAAATATTGAGCACAACCCACTACTGGCAACGCCGATCGCATTCTGGTATGAACCTAAGGCCTATCCACGTCAATATGGAAGCACTATACGCGAGTTTCGCCCTCATTTGAGCTCGTCAGTAGTGCATATCCCTGACCGAATCCGGAAACATTTGATTATACTAAGGCGTTTGATAAAGTAAAATATGATGAGCCGATAAAATGTTTGGAACATATCAACATTGATGAAATATTTAGGAATAATAAAGAATATATACTGAAACCAAGTAGCAGCAATTAAAATGGAAATAAAGAGCGTGGTACGACAGGGGTGTGTCTTGTCACCCGATCTCTTCTCACTATATCAATTAATCATGTGCCATGCCCGAAATCGTGGGCGGTCATGACTCGCCATTTCACTAGATCACCAGCGTCGTGGATCAGCTCAGTGTTCCTGTCTCGTCCATGTTATGTGGCCAAGCCATTCAGGTATTTTCCTCTCGGTCTTCCTTGTCGTGTCCTCCTTTAAAGTGTCGTCCCTGGAGTGAGGAGATCCGACACCCACATTATAATATTATTTTTTTTTCCCCTCAATATTCTGGAGAATCCACCAGCTTCCGTCCAACACACTCCATCAGCCTATGGACACCTTTTCCTTTCACTCTCACACTTACGTACTATGCCCCCTTCTCATACTTCCCCAACGCAACATACTCAACAACTCTTACTTCTAGAAATTAATAAAGATTAATTTATTAAAATAAAAGTGTAACGTGTATGAGATGTGTATGCGAAGAAAATGTGTGACGTGTTCTATAAAGTGTAGAGAATCTGTCTCTCAGACATCAGCTCAGTCCGCAGATCACAGCAAAGATAGACCACAGCACGTTACGTCAGAACAAGTACGTCTCACCCGTTGCCGGAACCATCCTGCCGGATACTGCTTTGCTTCTGTAGACCTCTGGTAATCCCATTTCATGAACATGAGAAATAGACACCGGTGGTATGAACAGTTACTTATGGACCGGATTCACTCTACACAATGTCCGTTCCTAATGTTCTCTAACCAACTGCACAAGTTCTTTTCTAGTGTTTACACAGCTAGTAAAGTTAAGTGTTAGTCGACAGATCATCCTCGTTGCACATCGAACCATTCCGTCCGCAAGTGTTAATTACTAATGTTAATTGTTACTGTACTAACACTAGTTACTCTTAACCGGTTCTCGGTTCGTTACCACTGTTTAATGCTGTATGGTGCAACTGTAATCTTCACTATGTTGGGTGAATCAACCTCCCTCTAGCTTTTAATCACGTCTGTAAGCAATCTTTATTGATTGCCGAACTGGTGTTCTTCAGACTGGGATTTTCTTCCTTCCCAAAACTTTATTGAGCTTCCTTGGATCTGGTAGGGAACCTTAAATGGCACCACTGCAGTCCTATCAATCATATCTACATCTGCCATTATAGGCACGTGTAAAATTAAGTCACTAATTAACACACGGTAGATATTATTTCCACTAGGCGCTGCCGTGCCCTGGCACTCTGACTAAAGCATAATTTCAAGTCCTCCCTAGCTGGTCCCAACTAGAGTTTATATGGCCAACTACCAAAGTTGTCCACGTGACTTTATCCTCTTCTCCCCCACACAGGTGTTATTTGGACATATCAACCATTTGCAAGGATCTATTTTTCCGGGCTTAAATCCTGTCAAAGTTGTCAGTAATTGTTAAGATTCTCAAAACAAGCCAGCGAATTTTATGACGACTTCCAACAAACAGTTGCAAATAACCCCGTCAAACTCTTCATGTTCCGGAAACCAAGAATTGACATATGTACTGTTTTCTCCCTACTAAGTACTTCCGTTTTACATCTGCCATTGTGATCTCACGGCTTCCATCTGCATTCAAATGTTGACTAACTTGTCAATCTTCTGTTCCGTGGTGACAATATATGTGATTCTATCTGGTAATGAACTGCCAACTCGGTGTATCCCTTCCTTCTCACTCAACACCAAATGTGTAGATGGGCTGACCCCACTGCTTCCATTTACATTCAAATGTAGACAAACTAATCAAGGCGATGCCAGGACCTGTCACCATCAACACCGACCGTTTCAAAATCCGTTATAGATGTACACGTGCAGCTACAAATATTGTCCTGAGATTTTGACATCCGCGGTGTTTTTCCAGTTAGTAAAATAATGGTGCTGAAAATACACGCCAAGCAAACGTCGGGAATATTTATCTGTTTAACTCATGGCAATCTCGCGACATTCCTCTTGGTCTGTTCCCTTCGATCTTGCCAGTTGTCATCAAGTTCTCCAATCCATTTCTTCTCATAACATGTCCAAAAAATTGTGACCGTCTACGTCTAATTTTTCTAATCAATTTTCGATTTTCATTTGTCTCCTGTAGTACTTGGTCATTGGTTTTTCTGTCTGTCCATGGTATTCTTTGCATTTTTCTCAGAAACCACATTTCTGCAGCCATCAGATGTTTTTCAGCTTGACTGCACATTGTCCAAGTTTCACATCCATATACAAAAGAAGAGGCTCTATGTATCCCCTCAACACGCTTTTTCTCGTTTCAATTGACATTTTTTTTATTGGTCAGAATGTTTTTCATCTTGCTAAAGGCTACTTTCGCCACTATATAGCAAAGCAATAATGAGAGAGATCAAAGAGAAGCCAGGAATATTTATCGGAGGATTTAATATAAATAATATACGCCATGCAGATGACACAGTATTGGTGACGGATAATGCAACAGACCTACAACAATTGTTGGGAATTGCAGTAACAGAGAGTGCACAGAAAGGACTCTCCTTGAATATCAAGAAAACAGTAACAATGGTGATATCAAAGAAAATGGTGACATCAAAATGTGACATAGAAATAGAAGGGAAAATTCTTAACCAAGTGAATAATTTTAGATACCTAGGGGCATTTATAACATCAGATGGAAGATGTACAACCGAGATTAGGAGCAGAATAGGGCAGGCACAAGCCGAATTTCAGAAAATGAAGAGTATCTTATGCAATAAGTCGCTATCAATGAATATAAGAAAGAGAGTGCTAAAATGCTGTATGGAACCAGTTTTGCCGTATGGCAGCGAAATCTTGGAATGTAAATGAAAAAAAAATTTGGAAGAACTTGGAAGCAACAGAGATATGATTTTTAAGACGAATGTTGCGAATTCCTTGGACTGCCAGAGTAATTAACAACGATTGCCTGAAAGAGGCTAATGAAACTAAAACATTATATACAACAATAAGAAGGAGACAAAGAGCTTTCTTTGGTCTTTTGATGAGAAGAGAGGAATTGAAGAACATGGTGACAACTGGAAAGATCGAGAGGAAGAGAGGCAGAGGGAGACCAAGAGAAATTATGCTGGACGGATTGAGACGGTGGCATGGAGGAATATCATTAGCAGAGTTGATCCAGAACACCAAAGACCGAGATCTGTGGAGAGCCATGAACGCCTACGCCAGCCGGCAGGACACTTGATGACGATGATGATGACTCTATATATCTTTGGAGGTAGTGGTGCTTTCTAATGATTTATAGGACAACATTTCTTCAGCACAATAACTTTTATCAATATATCTTACGTAAGTTATAAGTAGATGGGTGTTTCGGACGCAGGACATCTTGCTTATGATCGAGAGGTTTTGCTGAAGGTTGTTATGGGATCAAGGTTCTGCAAAGGAAATGCTACTGAATGAATGAATAAATGAAGTTATAAGTACGGCTTCACTGTCTCTCAAAGTTGATTCATCCATTTGCATCGAGAATCTTCTTGTTTTCAGCTTTTCAACAAGTTGTATTTCAATATCCTCACTCATTTCGTCTATTCTTCTGCTAACAGTGTTGTTACTTAGTGGCATAGTTGTATCGTCTTTGTCATCTTTTTCGAGAACCGTTTTTAGAAATGCTGATATTGATGGTTTGATTAAATTCTCCCTTATAGTATGACATTTCCCAGATTTAGCGATGAGTAATGAAGTTTGATAACTAGCCTCAAGAGTACGATTGATAGTTGTATTATGAGCAGTACATAGAGACTTTAATGTTACTCTTTTTTTCAAAATGTTTCTTTAAAGTTTAAAAGTAATTACAATCTGAAATTGATATGAGCATTATGTTTCGCCTTCAAATGTGCGTCAAGACGACCTTGTTTCATTGATTCGTTGGTCAAGCATTGTTGGCATAAAAGACAATTGGGTGACCGTTCATCGTGGACAGAGGGTATGAAACCAGATGTAATATATTCCTCCGAATACTGACGAATGATTTACTTGCTTTCACCATTAATTTCACCATGGGCTGAAAGAAATATATATTAGATCAATTAAAAACTAAAAATAATAATAATAATAATAATAATAATAATAATATGACCTGGAGTAAACGTAGACTAAAAATGGATATTTAAATATGTATGGAACAATTACCTTACCGCGAAAAAACATACTTTTTCATTTGACAAATTTTTCTGGAAAAATTATGCTTCTAAAACTGAAATTAATAAAAAAAAAAAATTACCATTTGGATTTACATACCATTTATTTATCACTTATATTTATACAATGTAAATATTTTTTTTAAACAATGGGACTTTTACAACAATTTAACGGACGCTTATTTCAAATTAACACAAACGGTGAATGCTGAGGGTTACTGCGAAACACTGCATAAACTGAGATCCCGGCACTAAGCATTTAGCGCCATTCAGAAAAAATAGCGCGAAATGCTTAATGCCTGCCCAGTATAACCAGTAGTTCAACTCTAACGTCTAACAATTAAATCACGGCTGCTAACAAGGCGGACAGAAGTTACTAATACTGGACGTTTACCCAGCTCGAGTAGCGACTGAGAGTCGCCATACGGTTAACTTAATATCTGGACGAGTCCATTTTCGAATTGCCCCCTTAACAATCGAATTCGCTGTCGGGCGTGGACCCCTCGTTGAGAAACACTGGATTAGAGGGAGAAATGGCACTTTAAGTTGTCCCAGGGATAGGAGTGGTAAGTCTAGATTGCCTCTGAGACAAGAGGAGGCCTTCAAGGTCTCGAAGAAACCCTGCTCAAAGTTCAAAATGAGGTCTGGTCTACACTCTATGATTGTGGTAATGAGGTCTCACTTACATCCTAAGACTTGTAATGTGGTCTCAGTCTATTACACCATAAGAATGTGGTATCTTCTTCTGAGTTCATCCGGAGTCTTTTGGACATGATTACGGTGTGCTTGTTTACAGCAGAGCGTTCTTGTAATGTAAGTGCGACACGTCCAACTTTTACCGGGGACTCGACTGTAACCTCAGTCTGTGTTTTCTTCATCTTAAGATTGTGGTAATGCGGTCTCTGTCTGTGTGGTCTACGTCTTTAGAGGGAATTGTCCGCAAGGGAGACGGTGACAACAATTAAAACTGTCCGCTACACCTCATGCCATGCCCTAGAACAGCTGATGGTCTAATACTTCACATCACAAACAGCAGTTTTTGCTCTTTTATTACCACATGTGTAGGGAATAACTAGACTGTTCTATCATACCACAATCTAAGGGTGTAATGTTAGCACAGACAATTTTTTTCTATCTACCACAATCGACGGGTATAAAACAGATTACTGAGAACCACAAGCTAAATGTATAACTTGACCACAGACCCCCGAGCTTAGGGTAACTAGACTACAAACTGAGAACTCATACTACAACCTAAGGGTAACGACCACGGACTGAGAATTTATATCACAAGCATAGGGGAACTAGACTACAGACTGAGAATTCATACCACAAGCTTATGGTAACTAGACCACAGACTGAGAACTCAAATCACAAGCTTAGGTTAACTAGACCACAGACTGAGAACTCCTACCATTAGCTTAGAATAACTATATGACAGACTGAGAACACATACAATCAGCAACCGAAGTGTAGTTTCTAAAACAAATGTTGTGAATCCCTTGAACTTCCAGAGTAATTAACAATGATTTCCAGAAAGAGGCTAATGAAACTAGAACATTACATTCAACAACAAGAATGAGACAAATAGCTTTCTTTGGTAATGTGATGAGAATAGAGGAATTGGAGACCATCGCGACACCTGGAAAGATCAAATGCAAGATTGGCAAGGGCAGACCATTAGAAATTATGCTGGATGGACTGAGACGAAGGCACGGAGGAATATCATCAGCAGAGTTGAACCCGAACACCAAAGACCG
This sequence comes from Cepaea nemoralis, assembly GCA_014155875.1. Lineage (NCBI taxonomy): Eukaryota > Metazoa > Mollusca > Gastropoda > Stylommatophora > Helicidae > Cepaea > Cepaea nemoralis. The sequence goes on along the minus strand of JACEFZ010014727.1, from coordinate 960,447 downwards.
AGGTCTGTGAAGAGTCATGAACGCCTACTGTAGCTTGCAAGGCACGTGATGATGATATTTTAATCCACAATATTGTATGAATTTTTCTGTTACCTGTAATCGCGACCGTGCAGTAGATTTTCACAATATGATGCAAACCTTCGAAATGCCGCCCCTTACATGTTTTTTTTTCTTCTTTAAAATGATTGCCTCCTTATAAAGCCCCCTTATGGTGCCGCCTGATGCGGCTGCCTATCTGTATCACAGCACGGCACGGCCCTGCATGTAATCTGCAAAGTTTCAGTTTTTCTTCTTCGGCGAAATGGTCCATGACTCACATCCGAGTAGCACGCCACGTACTCGGACCAAGTAAAATGCGCGCAAGTGAGTGTCAGTTTTAGATTCCTGGAAAAGCTGTTCCTGTTTTGTCCGTGATGGTTGCATAAATCGACTGACATCTGCGTATGTTACTTTTGGTTTCGTTCTCAACATGTACAAAGACTGTACTTTGAAATAGATGGGCTAGGTCATTGGTGTTTATGGTTAACTGTACACTGAATACGGCTGTTATCCTTTGTTCACTTAATCCGTGCTTTCTTATACTCATCTTAAACAGGTAAAACTGGTGTGATGTGTAACTCACTGTGTTATAGCCGAAATATATAATAGTAGTTGTTATCATGCTGCAGGATTATGCTATTGATAACATTAACAAGGGTTTGATTTTCGATAATGTGTTATTATGTCTTCTTATGCTTTAATAAATCAGAAGGGTGCCGTCTTCGCAATGAAGGTTTGGCGGCAATTATCTCCAACACTTTGTCTCTCACCTTGGTTGTATGGCAGATCGTTGTTCGTCGATCTCTTAATGTTACTTGCTATTTAATAGCGTATGTTAAATATAACATTTAACGACGCACAGGTTTACTGTGTTGATTATCTTTCTAATAAAAATAGTTTGTTGCATATCCATTACAGGACGTCGCAGTCAACCCCAGAATTGTGTGCTATTTGTGATTTCTTGGCAAGTTTACGATCAGTAGCTAGCCGGCTCCATGACGAAGGGATTTGGACACTGCTCGTAATACCGCAGACCGCGTTCAAAACACAGCTGGGGGAGATTTGACAGCAGATCGCCTTGCGTTAGTTTTTTTACGAAACAGTATGAGTGCCAGTCGTTCAGAAAACAACGGCAAACCATTGAACGTAAACTTGCCAAGAGATCATAAACAGCATAACAATGCTGTGTTGACTGCGACGTCATGTAAAAGAAAGGATATGCAACTAACTTTTTAGTTTGCTATTGCTTTCTGAACTACCAGCATTCATACCATTGTATGAAAACCAACCCAAGGCGGTCTCCTGCCAAATCGCCCGCAATTGTTTCGAACGCAGTATGGAGGATTAAGAATTGCGTGTGCAATCCCTCCGCCAGATAGCCGGTTACCTCTCAAGATGCTAATATTTGTTGACTGGTGCTTAAAATACTACTGACATTTCTATGCTCTTTATGACTTCTTTTCACTGCTGCCATCATCTACTCTTACACGTCCAAGAAAGGAGGAACTTGTTACTCGTAATGTCCCATATTTCTGTGATATTCATTGTCATCCTCTCATGCCTATTGTTAATTATGATAGTTTTTGCTTGTTCAATACTATTATCCCCTCAGTTTTCTGCATTGCGTTTATTTACTTGCTCTAATCATGATGTGCCGTGCCGATACGTTTGAGCGATCATGGTTCTCTATCACCCACGATTACGAGAGTCTTGGATCAGCTCTGCCTTCCCATTACTGTTTTCACATCAGTCTTGTCAGTTATCACTGAGCTCACCAGTCTATTTCTCCTAACCAAACATATCCCAGTGTGGGTGGAAAACAGAGTTAACTGATTAAGGGAAGAGTATTTGCCTTAAGCGACTTCTCGTATCTGCCATGAGATTATATACAATTGTTTTCTCTATATAACCAACTTATATTTGATATATAATACATCATGTTATATGTTAACATATTAACAACTTTTTATAGATAACTTATAATTTTCCCCCATCCATATTTGGTCCAAACCAATATTTTGTTTGGCACTTAATTTAATCAGCCTTCGGGAAGTACACTTGACAGGCTATAAAACGTCCACCTCGGCGATTTCACAGTCTCTCATTAGACTACGGTCGTAACGTTAGCAAAGGAAAGGTGAACTGTATACGACGAACAATAAACAATTGCTTAAATATAGTGAGGCCTTTGCAACTAGATGGTTTCAGCCAGTTTTGTGACAACAGAAAGATGTTGTTATATATTTGAAATGACCGCGATGATAACAAGCGCTCCACATTCCAACAATACCTATGACAATGTTTTTTAAGTATTTCATCCAAAGTGATATTCATTGATTGACTTCATATGATATATAACTTTGCAATATGCACCCGCGAGATGCAGCGAAATATGGCAGTCAGTAAATCGTGCAGCATATTGTTTATTGCTTCTGTATTTAAATTTACTAAATGGAATACATTGTTAAGCTTATATTTTGGGAATCACGGTAAAAGCTGTTCACTGTGTTTGTATAATTGCAACGTTGACAGGTACAAACTGTATATAGCAAAGTGATGAAAAGTGCAATTACAATACTTAGGTTTATATGTCATATTCTAATAACTTAATATGAGCTGTGGTGCAATAGTTCCTTCAATGTGATGTACGTTGTATTAGCTCCTTCAATATATGTGACTTAATAGCTCCTTAAATGTGATTTGTGTAATAGTTCTTCAATATGATGTGAGGTGTAAAAGTTCCTTCAATAAGATGTGTGATGTATTAGCTCCTTCAATATCATGTGTGGTGTGATACTTCTTCAATGTGATGTGTGTAATAGCTCCTTCAATATGATGTGTGGTGTGATACTTCTTCAATGTGATGTGTGAAATTGCTCCTTCAATATCATGTGTGGTGTGATACTTCTTCAATGTGATGTGCGTAATAGTTCGTGATGTGCGTTATGCATTAGTTTCTTCAATATGATGCGAGATGCATAATCTCCTGCAATATTATGAGTTCAAAACAATGTTTTCCCGTGGTGAATTTGAATAACGAGGACACAAACAATAGATTGCACGATTCATTGCCTGACATATTTCGCTGAATCTCGTCAGGTAAATACTGCATAAGTCACACAACATAAAGTGAAACAACTAGATAACTTCTTCAAGCTGAAATATACACATGTTCGCACAGTAATGTCGATTGTCTACCACAGTAATTTAAAACTGACCTTGTGTCTTTCTGCTTGCACAAGGCCGGTTTACGTAGGTTGATCAATATATCTTCTGCAAACTTTAACATGCGACTACTTTGTGTGTTGAACAACACACGGAAGGCACTGTATCTCTCAACCACATGACCACTCTCGAGTACATGTCTCGCGACCGTTGAAGTCGGACTGTTCCGGTGTGTAGACCTACCTAGGCTAACATAGTCTGTGTGTATTATCTTGTTGACTCAGTTCGGAACGTGTTCCATAACCCTGTTATGTAACTGTCGCTCTGTTCTGCCGAAGTAGATGGCCTCGCACCTGCATGTAAATTGGTAAATATAATTTGATTTGGCGTACAAATCTACAGGTTCTTTTACTGCTGGGGTGGGGATCGGTGTGGTTCTGTACCTGATGACTGGAGTTGCAGCACAGAATGTTCGCCCGACTGCTGTGATGAGCCGGTCCTGCAGACGTTGAATTACGTCACCCCCTCGAAAAGTTAGCTCGATGAATACCTTGAGTTTAGGGACTGTAGTTTCTTCTGGTTTTGGTTTGGGCTGTTGGCAGTGGCCCTTTATAAATCCTGTGGAGTACCCATTCAGGTTTAAGGCCTTCTTCAGAGTTTCAAATTCCTCTGTCAGTGTGTCCTGGGTGCATATCTTCCTAGCACGGTCAAACAGGGTCCGTACTAAGCCCCGTTTGTACTGGACTGGTGTGAAGCTCTGAAAATTTAAGTATTGGCCAGTCCATGTTTCTTTACAGTACACCGAGCTTTGAATTGTGCCGTCTACTCCACGCCTCATTAGGATGTCTAGAAACGGCAACGCTTCGTTGTGTTCGTGTTCCATAGACAGAGAGATGTTTTTAAGTGTCACGTTCATTGTGGCCTGGAACGACGTTGCTTGTAGCTCGTCTGTGGTGATAATTAGTATATCGTCCACGTAACGACGGTAAAAGGCCAAGTTATTGATGTTTAAAGATCTCGTTTCTTCTAAATGTGCCATGAAGATGTCCGCTAGAATAGTTCCAAGCGGACTTCCCATGGCCACTCCGTCAATTTGGAGGTATGTCTTTTTTTTTTAGAAAGTTGAATTGAATGTTGGCGGTACATAATTTTAATAGCCTCACTAGAAAAGCTGATGGTATGCCTAGTGTTAGTTGTTTGTCTGTAATGCGTTCACTTATTATTTTCACGGTCTCATCTAATGGAATATTAGTGAATAGGAAGGCAATATTCATGGATGCCATGTGTTTATATGTTGTATGTAATTACCGTGGTAGACAATCACCATTTCTACTTCATCATAAAAGTGTTGTATCTCTTCATCACTACTGCTTGTTGTTGGTGCATATACTTGTATAATATTTATATCTGTTGGTTAGCCTTTGATTTTGACCATTATAACTCTATCTGAAATACACCAGTATCCATTAATTGATTTGGCTGTTTATCATCAAATGTTATTCCTACACCTTTTTCATGTGTGTCCCCTCCAGAATAAATTATTGTGTGTTTTGTTGGTTATAATTTTGCCAGATCCCTTCCATTTCATCTCACTTATGCCTAGTATATTAATTTTCATGATTCCTATTTCTATTAGACCATTGTTTAACTTTCCTAGCTCATTTAATGTCCTAACATTCCATGTTCCTACTCTAAATTTATTTAGTTTAGTTATAGTTTTAGTTTTGCCATCAGTAGCTGGATGACGGTCTGGTGTCACCTGTGGCTACCGGACGAGGATGTCCTAAGACAGCCATTAACGTCCTTCACTATTTCTGAAATGTGTGTCGCCATGAAATCTTGGGAAGATAATGTGGTGGTTTCCCCTTGCCTTCCACTTCACATGGTGGTCTTTTAACTCTACCTTTGACAGCCATTTCTGACTGTAAGGACAAGTGAGTGCCCTGCTCTGCTCAGCTGCACAGTTGTCCACTTATGCCGGTGGATACTCGGTCCCCAGAGCTGTGTTAGCCACACCGTGGTTGTCAACAACCTCGTTCAGACAGGCATACAGGGATTCTTCGTTTGTACCGCACGAATACTAACTCGTAGGTGTACAAAGGGAATACTTCATTTTATTGCGTAATGATACAGTTGGCTCTACGAGCTCACATGAGTAATTCACAATCATTAACAAAGTATCACACTCAATACAGCAATAATATTTCTAAGCACAATTCTCTAACTGTCCTAAGTTAAGTCACGATCCTACAGTGCCCTAACAACTACACAATGGCCAAGGCAAAATATAACGATCTGTCTCCTAAGCTGTCAAGTCCCCGTCTGGCTAATCTTAGCAGCGCTGGTCAGCTGCGGACTTGTGAACCCTCGTGCGTAAGCACTCTTGCGTGCGTTGTTACCCGGCACGCTGTTCAGCAGCCTGTCACTAGTTACTACATTCTAGTTAAGGCTGTTTACGGGTACTTCCCGTGTTTAACTAACCTGGGAGTAAATTCCTGTCGTGTCCTATCATGTCCTTCTGTTGACACCTGTGTGTCCTGTTGGATAACTCCTTAATAGTTCTATCCTCTCTTCTATCCCTTGAATCTCCAATCCCTGTTCAGGGATGTTATATTTATCCTATCTTGGTCTTATCCCTAATTGATATCCTTCTATTACTTCTGTCATCTCATCCAAGATCTTGACAGTGGTGTGTTTCCATCCTCTACCACGGGGAGGTGCAGTTGGGATTTTTCCTTCCTAAAGTTATAGTCTATGACCAAAACTCTCCAGTACTTTTAGAGGACAAGATACACTATCATGACTTTTATTTCTGTGTCGTCAATATTAAGGGGATTAATGGGAAGCATTATTGAATATGGAAATATCCATATTTAGATTCTGCTCAATGACCTGTTTCATATGGATGAAACAGAGGTGAAAACAGGAGCAAGGACCACTTACTTCTGCTACGGTGATGTGAGGAGAAGAGCGCAACCCTGACTGCGTAGGGCCAAAGAAGAAAATAAATAAAGAGAGAGAACCTCTCACCGTCCTCGGTTAACAAGAATAGTAAAGAATTAAGTTTTAAGAAGATCCAGGAATGGGCCGACAGGAAATTGGAACAATATTCTCCAATTCCAGACAAAGAATTACTCCGAAGGTTGTTCTAACACCAATGACTATGTAACTAGAGTCTATCAACTAAACAACAAAGTAAGAATAACACAAGCATAATTTGTTTATTAAACTTCTAAAAGGAACAGTAATATACAGACATGTAGCATCAACAATGAAGTTAGAATCCAGCAAAACCAAACAGCAAAAACACTAATCCAACAAACAAAATTCCCAAGTGTAGCAAAAACTTCTAAGTACAGCAAAAACTAATCCAGTAAGAACTTCAAATCTACCGAAAACTAATCTACCAACAACTAATCCACTAAAAACTAATTTACCAAAATCTTCTAATCTACTAAAAACTAATCCACCAAAAACTAATCCACCAAAAACTTATCCATCAAAAACTAATCCACCAAAACTTCTGGTGAACTAAAAAACCCAAGAAAATCTAAAATCCCAAACTAGAACTCTGGCTTTTCCTGTAGATAAAATACAAACCAACAAATATACAATTAGGCAAAGACAAGTAAAACATCTCAACATGATGACCCAACAAGACAACACCAACACCCAGTCTTTCTACGTAAGACAGCACTCTTGTACCTGTGACGAATAGACGCAAGATACAACATCCTGACACTTATTGATTAGATTCACTTACATTAGACATCACAAGCAAACACAACATCTCAACACTCATGTGGCTAACATAAACATACATTTTTGAATTCCCCCTTTTTCCGCCGCCCCATATAATCATGTTCCACAACTGTCCCCCATCGTATCATGTCCCACAAATGTCCCCCATCTAATCACTTTCCACAAATGTCCCCCATCTATTCATGTCCCAAAATTGTCCCCCATTTAATCACTTTCCACAACTGTCCCCCATCTAATCATGTTCCACAATTGTCCCCCATCTAATCATGTTCCCCAACAGTCCCCCATCTAATCATGTTCCACAACAGTCCCCCATCTAATCATGTTTCACAACTGTCCCCATCTAATCATGTTCCACAATTGTCCCCCATCTAAACATGTTCCACAATTGTCCCCCATCTAATCATGTTTCACAACTGTCCCCATCTAATCATGTTCACAATTGTCCCCCATCTAATCATGTTCCACAATTGTCCCCCATCTAATCATGTTCCACAGCAGTCCCCCATCTAATCATGTTCCACAACAGTCCCCCATCTAATCATGTTCCACAATTGTCCCCCATCTAATCATGTTCCACAATTGTCCCCCATCTAATCATGTTCCACAATTGTCCCCCATATAATCATGTTCCACCAAAGTCCCCCATCTAATCATGTTCCACAACAGTCCCCCATTTAATCATGTTCCACAATTGTTCCCCATCTAATCATGTTCCACAATTGTTCCCCATCTAATCATGTTCCACAATTGTCCCCCATCTAATCATGTTCCACAACAGTCCCCCATCTAATCATGTTACACAATTGTCCACCATCTAATCAGTTCCACAACAGTCCCCATCTAATCATGTTCCACAATTGTCCCCATCTATCATGTTCCACAACAGTCCCCCATCTAATCATGTTCCACAACAGTCCCCCATCTAATCATGTTCCACAATTGTCCCCCATCTAATCATGTTCCACAACAGTCCCCCATCTAATCATGTTCCACAATTGTCCCCCATCTAATCATGTTCCACAACAGTCCCCCATCTAATCATGTTCCACAACAGTCCCCCATCTAATCATGTTCCACAACAGTCCCCCATCTAATCATGTTCCACAACTTGTCCCAAAACATCTAATCATGTTCCACAACAGTCCCCCATCTAATCATGTTCCACAACAGTCCCCCATCTAATCATGTTCCACAATTGTCCCCCATCTAATCATGTTCCACAATTGACTCCCTGCCACAGCAAATCTCTCTAGTTCTGGATTTGTCTGTTTCTTACTGATCTTGCATGCTTCTGTGTTATAATTTTCATAGAATGTAATAATTTACTCTTGCCATTCGGTATTTTCATTATTAGAACATCATGTCTCATATTATGACCAACCCGATATCTGTGTCTTTTATGTCTTCTTCTATGTCTTCTGTTTATTCTAGTTCTTGCCATGTGGCTTTGCTCATCATGTCTGTCCACAGTCTTCTATCATGTATACTGCAAAAGGTCACCATGATGCCAAACTGATTTGCTTCTCTCTTGGTTTCCTCTTGCCTCTCTTTCCCTGCAACTTTCCCATTGGCAAGTGGCGTACTTCAGAATCCCCTTCTCATTATGTGCCCTAAGAAGTTGAACTGTCTTTTTCTGATGCAAGTAACCAGTTCTCTTGGTGAGTTAACTTTTTGCGAAGATATCGTCAGTGGACATTTTATCTGGCTATTGTTTCTCATCATTCTTCTATAAAATAACATGTCTGCAGCTTCAAAGACGAGTGTTAATTGCACAATACAATCTTCATCTTATATAATAATGTTTGTTTATCCTGTTGTGTTCTTTATCTCTGTGAATACAGATTCCAGCTGGTGTTATCCTTATGCCTCGTCATCATGTAGCAGGCCCCTCACCATTTCTCCCACCTCGTACACCCTCATGTCCAGTGTCTGACATGCCCTGTTTCCATCTTCGTTCCAATTTACCCCTGCCTCTTCTGCCGGAACCTTCCCCTGTAACACTGATCTTTCCAAGGCATTGTGACGTTTTAGTTTTTCAGTTTCAGAGACATGATGTTGTTTATGCACGAGTTTTCTTTAATGTTCGGATTAAACCAGGTCAGCATATTTCTTCTTCTTTGTCCATAATGTTCTAAGAATGTTTCTATAACTTTTAAGCTCAAAAGCCCCGATTTTCATTTTTATTGTTTACGAAATTGTCCATACATTACATTTGTATATTGCCACATAGTAGATGCATGTTCTTAAACATTTTATTTTATCTTTTATTTGATGGTGTTGCATCACAGGTTCTTAATATTATTCAATCTTGCCATAGCCATGGCCTAAATACTTGAAAATATTACGTTGTGTTAGTAAAGTTAATACTTGGTATTCAATAAAACAATTGCAATGTAATATATTATGCAACATTTATTTGAAATGATGTAAATCTTTTGGTTCATATCATCATCATCATCATCATCATCATCATCATCATCATCATCATCATCATCATCATCATCATCATCATCATCATCATAAAGTGCCTTTGCAACTGGCATGGACGATCATGCTTCTCCACATCTTTACAATCCCAACATGTTCCGATTTGTTTGCTGATATCTTTCTGTGCGACGAAAAAATGCTGTCAAGAATCTTCTTTCGCTGTCGTCTATCTCTCTTTCCACAAGTCTTGCCAACTGGCATAATATGTTCAAGTTTTTTCTCTTCTCGTATGACCCAAAATGATGATTGCTTCTTACTGATGTTTGTGATAAGTTGTCTTTGTGTCTTATTCGCTTTGAAAAGTTGTGATTACTTAAGTTTGATTGTATGCAATCTTCCACGTTCCCTTTGACTTCCAGAAATTGCCTAGTGCTATGAACGCTTCCCTTAACTTTTGTATTCTTATATTAACGTTTTGATCTGTTCCGAACAGAATTTGCTTTTGTTTCAAAATGTTGCATGAATGTTACAGGACGTTGCAGTCAACACCAGCATTTTTTAGCTGCTGTTAATGTACTAGGCAAGATTACGCTCATTTGTTTGCCATTGCTTTCAGAGCGACCGGCTCACATACCCCGTAAGTTAAAAACGCTGCGAGAACCGCTACCGATTCTCGCGCAGGTCACATTACTCAGCAGAACATATGGGATTACGGAGAAATACGTTAACTTCTAGGCCAGAGAGACCGGTTTGTCTGACTATAGTAAGTTAAATTATTAATGTTTTACTATATCTTAGAATCCCAGATAGCATGTTCCATCATCTGTCAGTTGACATTTCATTGTCATCCCCACAACAATTGAAGGTGAAGAAATGTTTGGGAAACACAAGGAGTTGGTCGCGGTCGATACAGTATGCTGTCATATTCAGAACAGCAGTTTAAATGTGTGGAAAAAAAAAAAAAATTATCATTCCTTGCAATTCTCTGTTGCTATTAGTAAGAGACAGAAGACTTTGGGGGGGGGGGGGGGGGGATTGCCTCTCGAGGAAGACAACAAGAAAATATTCGTGATAGTTTTTAATTAAAAAAAGAAATGTCTGCACATGGATTTGATAGTCTTGTGTAGGTTGTAAGATGTGGAGAATAATAATAGCCAATGAGTAAGGCACTTGGTATTGATGTGACGATGCTAGCACTCAGCACTCAGAAATGCTTCCTTGTGTTCGCTGTCTGTGAACCCCAGCGCGAAGTCCTGTATGTCGGATGAAGGCATCCTGTTGTCCAACATCAGTGTGAACATCATACAGACCTGAGACTTGCGTGAGTATCCGTTGTCCCATGTCTGGCTTATTGGTGTGCAGACTGGTGGTTCCTCGCCGTGCAGGCAGACACTCTCCGACTTCGGAGGATATCTCGGAAATAATCTGTAAAGTGTGACCCATTAAAATGTGTTACTCCCGAAACGTTGATTGTTTTTATGTGTGCATTAGGGATCATTAGACATTAACGTTAAGACATTAACTATATATATTGCATATTGTGCAGTATATTGATTGCGTCTTCTGGCTACCACTGGCACTATCAGAATGTGAACTCTTCGTAGATTACTGAAGAAGGAGATGGATCACATGTGAGAATAATCGGAGTGCAATAATATTGGTTCTTGATGTCATATTTCACACTACTCAGAAAGCAATGGCAAACTACTGAGCGTAATCTTGCCAAGAACATCAACCGGTCTCCGTGGCTAAGGGTTTGTGAGCCCGTATACCCGGGTTCGAAACACAGCGGTGCTGGTTTTTTTCGAAAAAGGTATAGGTGCCGGTTGTTCAGAAAGCAATGGCAAACTACTGAACGTAAAATTTACCCAGGAATGAACAGCGAAAATGCTGGGGTTGACTGATACGTCCTGTGAAGGACATGCAACTAAAAATTAGGGATCACTTCAATAACGGCTGTTTGTGTTTGAAGAATGAAGACATTAACTATATATTGCACATTGTGCAGTATATTGATTGCGTCTTCATTATTCAAATTCAGAAGGGAAACACGTTGTTTTGAAGTTTGTGTTAGTTTTGGCCTGCTTTTCTTTCATACACAAACCCCTAGGTCCAGTTTTGATTTCTTGGAATTGATAGAGGAGAAGGGCAAAGCTCTTTTGATGTCGTTTCGTATATAAAACTTAATTACCACTCTTACAACAATAAATGAATTGTTAATTAACAAGAAAGCTTCACTTTGTTTGGTTTCATATCACTTACAGGACGTTGCAATCAACACCAGCATTTTCAGATGCTGTTGATGTTCTTGGCAAGATAACGCTCAGTAGTTTGCCATTGCTTTCTGGGTGACCGGCTCACATACCTCTTAAGTAACTAACGAGACGCGATCTGCTGCCAAATCTCGTGCTGCTGTGTTCCTCTCGTGGATATACGGGTTTACGGAGAAGGTCGTTAATCACTTCGCCAGGAATTCCGGCAAGCTCCACTTTAAGATGTATAATGATTATTGACTGGCAACGTGCTGTCTTGTTAGACGATAGTTTGTAAAATGGAGTTATACCTCTCCTTAACACAAAGCCTAGGCTGAATTTAGAGACCATGTGTTGCTCATGCAGCAAGATCCCTCTCTCGGCCTGTCTAGTTTACTCGAGAGGAAAGGTAACACCAATACGTCTGGAACAAGACAAGCTACCGGATAAGCAAAGTAATGCTCTTAACTGACCGTCTTTCGGAGCTTCCACCCTAGGCCAGTTGTCGACCAACGTTTAGGTCCTGGACTGCTGGTCTGATTGAGATAATTGCAAAGTTGGGAGAGTCTTACTTTTTTTACGGTGTACGTATCGGCACGGTATAAATACGTACCGATTCCTACACCAGCAGTCAAAGAGCCTGTTCCTCTGTACGCCACAAACAATTGTATTTACCAATTCACATGTAGATGCCAGGCCTTCTACATTGGTAGAACAGAGAGACAGCTTAACAAACGAGTGTCAGAACACATACCTCAATGGGTCAACAAGATACAACACACAGGAGATGCTAGCCTCGTGCGGCCGACACACCTTAAGCTCCCGGCGTCTTCAATTGGTAGGCACATTGTCGAAAGCGGCCATGTGGTTGACAGAGACACTGCCTTTCGCGTGTTGTTTAACACACAAAATACTCGCTTGTTAAAATTTGCAGAAGCAATTATGATCAATCAACGCAAGCCAGAATTGTGCAAACAGAAAGACATGTTAGTCAGCTTAAAATTACCGTGGTAGTTAATTGACATTACGAATATGTGTATATTTCAACTTGAGGGATTTATCTAGTTAATTCACGTAAGTTGTGTGATTTTTGCAGTATGTCAGGTATGACAAGATGCAGCGAAATATGCCAGGCAATAAATCGTGCAATCTATTGTTTGTGTCTTCGTTAACCTACATTTATTAGAAGCTATGAATTGAAAACAATTAGGTATATTTAGTTCCTGCGAAAAGAAGAGACATAATAGACACAAACACAATGTACGTGCCTTACAAAAAACTCCATCTTAAGTGAATCTTATCCCAAAAAAACATAAACAAAAACAATCAATAAATATATAATACTGAAGTATTAAAATTAAACAATAAATATTACAGGACAACAAAGCACGGTAGACGTTTCGGTTATACAAACCTTTATCAAGGACAGGACAACATAAACAGATAAAAAGCTAAATAAAACACAAAATAAAAATAAAGATACAACACAGCTTCTAGTTGACAGTTTTTCATTCCTGCCTTTGTATTGTATTTATCTGCAATGCTACCCTAACAACTCTTGTGATGTTTCTCTCCAAGTCTGGTGAATGAAAAGCTAGGTCAAGTGTAGTGATATGACTTGGTCTTGAGTAGAAGGTAGGTGAGTAGGATTGCTTGTTTATTAAGATACATCTATTCTCATCCTGCCAGCCTCAAATCTCTCTCCTCTCTGGTCCGTGTTATCGTAACACCAGCTTTGTGAGTGGTTAAGAAAGTCTCCACAAACAATCATTTTTTCCCCTTTTGTTTGCATTGTTACTAGTGCCTGGGGGAGGCCCCTTGGACAGTAGTAATTGATTAGATGTAAATCTGCATTGTCTTTCTCGAGTTTAAGGGTCTCGTACTCCGCCCCTTTCACATGTACATTAATTTAGAAAGCAGTGATATTCTTTACAAGGTTCAGTATCACAACTTTTCGCCTGTCTTTTCGGTCAGATCGTTAAAACAGGTAACCTCTGATTTTGAAAGCAATGATTTTAGTTGAGGTGAGGTTTTTGAAAGCAAGATAAATTTACTTGTTCATCATTCAAGATGAATTCTAGTTCTCTTTTATTGCTAATAACTCCTTCAGCATTCCAGTGATTTATTTTCAGTCTTTGTCTTGTAAGGCGAGATGCTCTATTCTCATGTCCCCTGTCTTCCCATGGCATCTGAAAAGGACCTCCAGTTACTGTAGTTGGACCCTTTCAAGGAATAGGACCCGGTACTGCACCTGTCTAGAGGTCCATAACAAAGCGATCATCATAGCGTTTTGTAGTTATAAACCTATTCCTATCGCGTTTTACATGTCGTCCTGATGTCTGTGGTGCCCCTCCTAGCAGGTTGCCTCCAACTTTAGCATCTTTTCTGCTAGGATAGACAGGGGGCTTACTGGAGTTTAGATATGTACGTTCGTATGTATGCCTCGAGGATTTAGGTGGCAAAAAGCGTTAACTGCGCTAAGGTAACCAGTCTCTAAACAGCAACAATGTACTCCGAGGCATTTAGTTGGCAAAAAGCGTTAACTGTGTGAAGGTTGCCGAAGCCTCAAATCTACGGACTGCATTCTTCTGGTCTCTAATGACGAAGTCGGTGATGAACAGCAAGCTCAACACGTACAAGGGAGACTAAGCAGCGATTCGCAGACATTGAAAATGACCCGTGGGTGAGTTCACTATCAGAGTATCGTGATGGTGCTACAGCTGTGGAAGTCTCCATAGATGTCGGGGAACTCCGAAGTTCTGCCACCTGCCTTCTCTTAAGCGCTGACCGTCATGTGTGCAACTGTTCTTTATGAACCTGGCCTGTTGTCTTGGCAAACGTGTAGATCAGTGTTTCCCAACGTGCGGCCCACGCCCCACAGGGGGGCAATTTGACTGTTAAGGGGGGGCAATTCGAAAATGGTCTCGTCCAGAGTTCAAGTTAACCGTATTTCGACACTCAGTCGCTACTCGAGCTGGGTAAACATCCAGTATAAGTAACTTCTGTCCGCCATGTTAGTAGCCGTAATTTCATTGTCGCTTAAAAGTCGACAGGGTCGACTTCATTGCACCGAGTTTTATCCCATATGGCTCGGTCCCTTTCCGCAGCACGGAAAGCGTCACACAAAGCACGAACTCCATAGCTTTTAGCGACGACCCACAGGAGTCTCCGAAATATTAACTCGTAAACTGAAGGGCGCGGCCCGGAATCGAACCCACAACATTCGGAACACAAGTTAAACGGCTTGACCACTTCGCCACAGAGACTCCCAATTAGACGTTAGAGTTGAGCTACTGGTTATACTGGACCGGCACTAAGCATTTCGCGCTATTTGTTCCTAATGGCGCGAAATGCTTAGTGCCGGGATCTCAGTTTCTGCAGTTTCGCAGTAACGCTCAGCATTCACCGTTGGTGTTAATTTGAAATATGCGTTCCGTTAAATTGATGTAAAAGTCTCGTTTAAAAAAATATATACATTGTATAAATATAAGTGATATATAAACGGTATGCAAATTCAATTGGTAATTTTTTAGTAACTGCATTTTTAGAAGCATTATTTTCCAGAAAAATTTGTCAAATGAAAAAGTATTTTTTTTTTTTTTTTTGCGGTGGGGTAAATGTGCCATACATATTTAAATATGCACTGTTAGTCTACGTTTACTCCAGTTCATGTTATTTTTTTTAAAGTTTTCAATTGATCTTATATTTATTTATTTCAGCCCATAGTGAAATGAGTGGTGCAAGCAATAAAAAAAATTCATCAGTATTCGGAGGAATATTTAAAATTTGGTTTCATACCCGCTGTCCATGATGAACGGTCACCTTTTTGCCTTTTATGCCAACAATGCTTGACCAACGAATCAATGAAACGAGGTCATCTTAAAGCACATTTAAAGGCGAAGACATAATAATCATCATCATCAAGTGCCCTGCCAGCTGTCGTAGGCGTTCATGGCTCTCCACAGATCTCGGTGTTTGTTTTCTGGATCAACTCTGCTGCTGATATTCCTCCATGCCACCGTCTCAATCCATCCAGCATCATTTCTCTTGGTCTGCCTCTGCCTCTCTTCCCCTATATCTTTCCAGTTGTCACGATGTTCTCTAATGCCTTTCTTCTCATCACATGACTGAAGAAAGATTTTTATCTCTTTCTTATTGTTGTATATAATGTTCTAGTTTCATTAACCTGTTTCAGGCAGTCGTTGTTAGTTACTCTGGCAGTCCAAGGAATTCGCAACATTTGTCTCAGGAACCACATCTCTGTTGCTTCTAATTTCTTCTCGACTTGTCCATTCACATTCCTAGATTCACTGCCATACAGCAAAACTGGTTCTACATAGTATTTCAGCACTCTCTTTCTTACATTCATTGATAGTGACTTATTGCATAAGATACTCTTCATTTTCTGAAATGCGGCTTTTGCTTGCCCTATTCTGCTCTTAATCTCTGTTGTACATCTTCCATCTGATGTTATAAATGCCCCTAGTTATCTAAAATTATCCACTTGGTTAAGAATTTTTCCTTCTATTTCTATGTCACATTTTGGTGTCACCATTTTCTTTGATATCACCATTGTTACTGTTTTCTTGATATTCAAGGAGAGTTCTTTCCTTGCACTCTATGTTACTACAATGTTTAATAATTGTTGTAGATCTGTTGAATTATCCGCCACCAATACTGTGTCATCTGCATAGCGTATATTATTTATATTATAACCTCCAACTAGTATTCCTGGCATCTCTTTGATCTCTCTCATTATTACTTCGCTATATAGGGAGAAGAGATCTGGTGACAAGACACACATAACATAATGCTCATATTAATTCAGATTTGAATTACTTTCAAACTTTAAAGAAAAATTTTGAAAAAAAGAGTAACATTAAAGTCTCTATTTACTGCTCATAATGCAACTATCAATCGTACTCTTGAGGCTAGTTATCAAATTTCATTACTCATCGCTAAATCTGGGAAAAGTCACACTATAGGGGAGGGTTTAATCAAACCATCAATATCAGCATTCCTTAAAACGGTTCTGGAAAAAAAAAGATGACCAAGACGTTAAGCTATGCTACTAAGTAACAATACTGTTAGCAGAAGAATAGACGAAATTAGTGAGGATATTGAAATACAACTTGTTGAAAAGCTGAAAACAAGAAAATTCTCGGTGCAAATGGATGAATCAACTTTGAGAGACAGTGAGGCCGTACTTATAACTTACGTAAGATATATTGATAAAGGTGATTTTGCTGAAGAAATGTTGTTCTGTAAATCATTAGAAAGCACCACTACCTCCAAAGATATATATATATATATATATATATATATATATATATATATATATATATATATATATATATATATATAGTAAGCTAAAATAATATACCAATGAAAAATATAACATCTTGTGCTGCAGATGGTGCTCCTAATATGATGGGGAAGAAAGATGGTTGCTTAAAATTGATGCAAGATGAGAATCCAGAAATGCTTCTTATGCACTGTGGTATTCACAGGGAAAACCTGGTAGCTAAAAACATTTCGCCTGTTCTAAATGAAGTACTAAATTTAGTTATAAAGTGTATCAATGCTATTAAAGCTAGTGCCAAATGTGAACGTCTCTTCAAGTTATTTTGTGAAGAACAAAATGAAGACCATGTGAGACTTATGCTTCACACTGAAGTAAGATGGCTCTCGAAAAGGAACTGCTTGAAAAGATTAATGGAAATATTTGATACTCTTAGTGATTTTTTCAATGACAAACCTGAAATGACAAATCTGTTAACGGTCGATGGTAAGGCATTTGTGAGTTACTTAGCCAATATCTTTGAAAAACTAAATATATTAAATAAACAACTTCAAGGGACAAATAACACTCTTGTCGATGCAAAAGCGAAGACATCTGGTTTCATTACATTTATTGAATTATGTCATACATGTATTTACAACAAAAATTGTGAAAAGTTTCATTGGCTCCAAACATGTGAAGTGACTGATACCGCTATATATGTTATTGTCGATCATCTGAAAATTTTGTCGGCTGATTTAAAAGAAAGATTTTCGGAGTTGAAACAAACTTATTTCCCAATTTGGATGATGCAGCCAATGTTAGTGGATTTGTCTGATATTTCAAATATGCAGTATCAAGAACTCGCAGAAATGCAAAATGATGAGTCAATTAAAACTGTATTTAATATAAAAGGAGCGATGGCATGGCTTTGTGAGGAAACCGAAATCAAATATCCAAATGCAACCAAATGTGCAAGAGAACTATTGTTACCGTTTCCATCTTCATATTTAGCTGAATGCGGATTTAGTGCCATAAATGATTTGCTGCTTAAAAAAAAGGAAATCGGCTGGATATAACAAAACGGGGAGACTTGAGACTGAAGTTAACTAAATTGGAACCTGACATAAAATCTCTTTGCAGCAAGCATCAAGCGCAAGGATCTCACTAAATTTAAATAATAAATAATTACTAATAATTAAAATAATATAGAAAATTCTTTCATTAAAATTATTTTGTACTTGAATTTCAGTTCTCCATTATATGTTTTGAAAATTTACTTACTGTGTTTGCTCAATAATTTCCTAGCGATTTCTTCCTAGAACCTATCATTCATGTTTCTTTAGAAAACATTTCAATTTTTGAATATTAAAAATTATGTATTTGTTGGTGGGGGGGGGGGGGGGGGGGGGGGGGGGGGCATAAGAATTTTAGAAAGGCTTTGGTGGGGCATAGCACAAACAGGGTTGGGAAACACTGGTGTAGATTGAAGTGTGAAGAGGATGTCTCCACAATAGGGCCTTAGAATGTACTATAAAACTAACCGGAGAGGCTAATCCAGATACCACATGCCGGGAAGGATTCGGATGTTTGGCCATAGTCACAATTATTGAAGCTGCTGTAAGCAGGCAAACACAATTATCTCCATAATCCAAAAAAAAAAAAAAACAAGAAAAAAAAAACACACACATAAAAAAAAACATATTGGGTGAATGAAAGAAGAATACGAAGAAGAACTTGTGAAATGCTACGACAAATAATCATTTCACATTTAATACAATTTTCAATATAATTTAATTCACTTTCTCTGTTTGTTTCAGCCTGTGTCATAACTGGGTAAAATAGCGAGCATGGCAGTCAAATCAACGCTAGCCCATGGTCTGCAGAAATGTGTTGGAAACCTGTGGCAGGAGAGGATGATTTCAGTGATTTTACTAGTTGTGGTTGAGGACTACGTCCTTCTTTGTCACCGCAATATTCTGAGCGCTTGCTCTGGTTTCTTCCAAGGTCTGTTTCGGTCACAAATGAAAGAGTCCCTTGAAGGTCTAGCCAAACTTATAGAATGTCAAAAGAGACATTTGAAATAATTCATCAACTCTATATACAAAGGTACAGATGGACTCACTGAGGATACTGTGTTAGATGTGTGGTCTGCTACACATCTGTTGCAAGATTGAATACTTGACTGAGGAGTGCAAACACTTTGTGATACACAATCTGTCTGCTAACAATTGTTTCCGTTGCCTCAATCATGCTATGATGTATTCGGCACAAGAAGTTATTGACAGTTGTCTGGTTTTTATCATTAAAAACTTTGAGCAAGTTAGAAATGTTGAAAGTTTTCTCCAGCTTCCACTTGATTATTTTTACAAAGTTATTGAAAGTGATATCCTGGCAACAAGCTCTGAAGATTCTGTGGTGGATGCCATCTTGACATGGATGGAATATAAACCAGATCCAAAACAATGTTCATGGCTTTATACTGGTAATACTAGTTTTATTTTAAATCCAATTAGTATTTTACATGTTTTTGAGGATTGCCTGTCTACTATTGTTTATCTCTATCCAGACAGTAACGGGATGGTAAGAGGGAAATCATGCATGGCTCAGGCTGAGGGCACAATCAGAAAAGTGTGCATGCTTGAGAACATTGAGAGAGGAGAGAAGAGGGTCAGAATTCCAGAGAAAAAGCATACCTGTGCAGGGTCATAATAACAATGGGCGGGAAGTGCAGGGATTGATCAAGTGGCTGCACAGAAGGATAGGTGCAACAATTTATTAAAAATTCTCACCCAGGCAATGTAATAATCTATGAAAGAGAGTCATACAGTAACTACAAGTTTATTATAAAGTGCATAGACGAATATGGGCAACGGAAAATCTCATTTCTGGACAAAAACCGGCTCTTAAGCAATACCCCATGTAGAGGTTGTAATGATCTTGCAGTTTACGCATGCGCAATAGCAGTTACAAAATATCTGCCGACATTTGACACGGTGTTATTTGTTTGTTTGCTTAGGTTGTTTTGGTCAGAGGGTTGAAACTCTTGTGAAATCTACAGAAGAATGATGGTTCAATATGTGAACAGGCGTGTGAGTCAGCGGAAAGTGTATGAATGGGTAGAACGATTTTAGAATGGAAGACAAAATGTCATTGAAAAACCATAAGGTGTGCCAACTGACAAAGTGAAATGGCACATCGACCAGCTAGTCCATGACAAAAGATGACACACTATTGATAAAATAGCCCAGAATTTCAATATGAGTGATGGTGCTGAGTACATAATTGTTCATCATGACCTCAGTTATAGATACGTGTGTAGCAGATGGGCCCCATGACAGCTTTCCGGTGATACAAATGTAGACCATTTGTTTGCAACATTTGGACGATCATGAGTGATTTTCTCCATCAAATTGTGACAGGAACGAGTTCTGTGTGCATCATTAAGAATCAGAGAGTAAGATGCACTCGTTGCAGTGGAAATACCCATTATATAGGGTTAAGAAAGAATTAAAAGTGCAGGAATCCGTTGGGAATGTCATGGTAGCCATCTTTTGGATATGAAATTTGTGCATTTCCAGGAAAAGTGTGAAACTGTACCTAGCACTCGATGTAGTGAACTGCTAGTGATAAAATCGAAAAGTCATGGACTTTATTGTATTGTTGATACAATACCCGCTCTCATACGACTGCGCATAGAATAAATTCACTACGTGCTCTGGAATTTGAGTTCTCGAAACATCCAACATACGGTCCAGTCTTGACGTCATGGGACTTTCACTTGTTAGGACCTTTGATAGAACATTTTCAGGGTCAGAGGTTTGCAGATGACAACGAGGTCATGGAGGTGGTGCAAAATTAGTTAAAGGGCTCACCCAAGAAGTTGTTCCTAGTAGGCATTAACAGACTAGTGGAGGTCAGTATGGCAGAATGAATAACAAAGCTGTCACTTAAACTTTCTGTGTGCTGATGCTGAGGTAGCGAGTTCAACCCTACACCCGTCAGCTAAACTAAAATGTTGACTTCTCGTCCTTGACTTGGGGACATGAAATACAAGTACCTCTGAAGTCGGAGTGGGTTCGCCTGGTGCCGGGAACACTGGTAATAGGAAAGCCAATCCACATACAAATGTCAGTCCCGTGCACTAAAGGTAGTAACAAGTGTATGGACTTTGGACTACGCTTGAGTTCAAAGCGAGCGATTTCCAACAACAATAAAAAAAAAATCAACAAGCTATTGGACAGGTGGACGAAGTGTGTTGTCAGGCATGAAGACCATATTGAGATATATAACGCACACAATTTCTGGTTCGCACTATTGTAAACTGTTATTCGAAAAACTATGTTACTTAATAGCTTGCCCTAGTACTCAAGAGCTAATAAAGTGCCGTGGAGTTCATGGCTACGGTTAATGGATGGCACTTATTGCAGGAAAGTCTGGCCTATACTATAACATATAATCTGAGAATGGAGGTGGGAGCAGTCACTGCGATACAAGTTAATGGGAATATTCTTAAACAAGTGAATCAGAACAATTGTTACGGAACAGTCATAAAATCTGATGGGAGATGCCTTGAAGAGATTAGACCAAGAATAGCCATGGCAAAGGTAGTCTTTTGCAGAATGGAAAACATATTAACCAATAAAAAGATGTCATTTGCAACGACAAAAAAAAAAAAAAAATGCGTTTTGACGTGCTACATAGAACATATACTTTTGTATGGAGGTGAAGCGTGGAGAATGAGCAGACAAGCTGAAAAACATCTGATGGCTGTGGAAATGTGTTTATGGGGAAAATGCCAAGAATACCATGGACAGACAGAAAAGCCATGTCCTACAAGAAACAAATTAAAACCGTAATTAGACTTATAGGCACAATTGTTTGGACACGTAGTGAGAAGAAATACATTGGAGAACTTGGTGACAATTGGCAAGATTGAGGGGAAGAGACCAAGTGGAAGACAGAGAAGTAAATATCTGAATGGCTTGGCCACGTGGCACCTACGATACAAGAACATAGAGCTGATCCACGACTCTGGTGATCGTGTGAAATGCCGAAACAAGACTGCCCTCGCTTATCGGCATGGCACATGATGATGATGAGTCACTGCGACATTCCCCTAGCTGGAGAACAAACCACACTCACATGCCATGATTGTAACTGACTCGCAGTGCATGTTAAGAAGTGTTCAGAGGGCAATTCAACTTTCAGATATAGGGAACACCCATGGGACCTTTTCTCCAGGATGTGATGGTGTTTTGGAAAACGAGCAGGAAGACAGATTGGCTGAGTTTACGCTGCTGGATGGGGTATTGTTGCAATATAAGGCAGATGTGGCTAGAGATCTTTGAGATTATGTGAACAGATTTTCTGCAATTGTCCAATGATTGCTATTTTTTATTGTAAAGATTGTCTACCAATATACAGTTATTGCTTTCGTATTATAATCGTATACATAAGTTTATATACACGTCTGATTTTGATAATTATTATAACCTAAAATGCTTTTTAAATCTCATTTTTAGATACTATGGATGATAAAACTGCAGATGAAAAACTACCAGCAGCTGATATTTCAAAAAACAGCTTCGCTATCAAAGGGAGCCAAGAGACCAGAGATGATGATCGGGAGAATGAAAATATTGGTCAAGACAATGAAATGAATAATCAAGAGAAAGTAAACGATGATCAAAAGAATGGCGCCGATGATATAGTAACGGAAAATTTTGACCATTCAGCAGTGTTTGTTATGAGAAATGAGGAGAACAGTAGTGTCTCAGAATGTTGTGAAAACAGAGTCGAACCAAAATCAAACATAATGATGTCAGAAGGTAGTAAAACAATGTGCAATAAGAATAGTGCCAAACGGACAGATTCAAAAGAAGCAGACAGAAAACAACATTTTCTAAAATTGATTTCTGCATGCAGATTGTTCTTAGCAAAACCAACCTGTCTTGAAAATCTACTGGAGAATCATAGAGATGTATTAATCAGCACTGGAGCATATAACTTAGTGCTGAAAGCGCTGATGTATTCTGTAAGAGTGGACCTGCGTCACGCGGCATGGCCTGAGGCAGTTGTGCACCGAGCTTCTAGTTCTTATAAACATGTCATGGTGTTTTTATATGACAAACAGTTCCTAGCCTACAGTTTGGACACTGGCAGTGTTCATGAATTTGCTGAACTTCCCGAAGATTATGCACGCGGTAAAAACATAATAGTCTTTGACAATGTCTTGTATCTTAGTTATCAAAGCATTGATAGGCACAATATATTTAGTACCATTACAAAGCAGAAAAGCTGGGCGCCTGTCACTGACGTGAATATATATCAGTCGCAAATGTTACTAGCACACGGCAATTATGTTTATGATGTACACTTAAATTTCAATCAGTTCACAATTAGTCGCTGGTCCTATGCCCATGGCCATAGTAAATGGATGACACAGAAATGTGGCATAGATACATATCTATGTGGAAACATACATGGAAGCAATATAATCAGATTTCAACTGTACATAGTTGTTTTCATTACACAAAATAGTGTTGCAGCTGCTCTTTGTTTTAATACAGAAACTGACAAGGTACACATAATGAAACATTTAATGGGTGCAACATCCCAGAGTATGATCAGTTTCAGCAGCAATGAGGATGTTTATGTCTTGGAGGGGAATGGTTCCTTATGGAAGGTATTCAGCACAGACACGACCCCTGTAGACTTTGTGTTGGTCTCTAAACTCTGGGACTTTAACTGCGACCTCAAAGGTTGTGTCCTATACAGAAAAAAGTTGCATATATTTTATAATACGAATATGTCTACCGTCTCTATGGTGCAGAAACACGATTATAAAACCTTGTTGACATCGCTCCGTGGGATATGTAAAGACATTGAAATGATCAAAATCGATAGCACGTCACAATGTTTGCCTATGGTTCTGCCTAAATCATGGCTTACTTCATAGCACTGTTATATGTACTAAATTTTCCTCTGGAACGTACTCATTTGAATGCCTTCATTCTGCGAAGTTCTGAAGCCATCTACATTCTGGCCCTGGGCTCAGGGCCTTGTGCTGATAATTACATCTCCAGTATCACCAATGACCTTATCCTGCACTTGCGACTGTTCCTTTATTCTGTGTATGTCACAACCCACTTCAGATGTCTCAGGTCTCTTGTTAGTGGGCCAGACAGGAAATACAACTTTTATTGTTGGTCTAAACCTGTTAACAAATGAACAAATTAGGAAGAACTTGGAAGCAGCAGAGATGTTTTTCCTGAGACGAATGTTGCGAATTCTTTGGACTGCCAGAGTAACTAACAACGATTGCCTGAATGAGGCTAATGAAACTAGAACATTATATATATATATATATATATATATATATATATATATATATATATATATATATATATATATATATATATATATATATATATATATATAACAATAAGGCAGAGAAAGACAGCTTTCTTTGATCATGTGATGAGATGAGAGTCATTGAAGAACATCATGACAACTGGAAATATCAATGGCAAGAGAGGCAGAGTCAGATCAAGAAAAATTATACTGGATGGGTTGAGACGGTGGCATGGAGGAATATTATCTGCAGAGTTGATCCCGAACAGCAAAGACCCAGGTCTGTGGAGAGACATGAACGCCTACGCCAGCTGGCAGGACACTTGATGATGATGATTATAAACCAGTATATTATTGTTTTAAGCTCACGTTTTATATGCAGATGGACTTATACAGTTAGACCCCGCTATACGTCGCCTCAGTATACGTCGTTTCGCTATAACGTCGTTGTCGCATAGGGGACTAACTTCACTTCAAGTCGCTACGTTTCGCCATAAAATCGTTTTGAGGCTGGGGATCGGGCTGTTTATATTGGTAAAGTCCATGGTTTACCTCCAACGACGGTAAGGACAATTCATGCAGGTGCTGACAAAATCAAAGAGGGTGCTAAAAACGTAAACCCTTTGAGTGTTTCCAAGATCACACTTACCAGAAATATTCTTATGGAAGCACAATTGGCCGTCTGGATTTAAGACCAGAACCAACGGAATATGCCTGTGAGTAAGATGGTTATCCAAGAAAAAGCAAAGTCTCTCTATGAAGATCTACCTAAGGAAGCGGGTGAGAGCAGTACTAATAGTGCCGATGATAGTTTTGGAGCGAGTCTTGGTTAGTTTGAGCGCTTTAAGAAGTGTTCACACATGCACAACGTTCAGACAACAGGTGAAGCAGACATTGGACACATTTTTGTTCAAGAGGCAGGAAGAGGTTACAGTTTCATCGTCAGATGAAAAGGCAGAATTTAATGCCTCTCTACATCCATGTGTTTCTAATAATTCATATCGAGCAACTGGTAACTATTTTTCTAACAAGTTCTAACAACTTAAAAATTTCTATACTTAACAATGCAAAACAATTGAACATGATAACTAATCATAATTTATAACAAAACACTTTTCCCCCCTTTTTGTGAACTTGGTTACTTAATCCACTCCCCATGGCTCTCGGTCCACGTTTATTCCAATCGTTGCTGACAACCGCAGCCATTTTCAATGCCAACTATATCCCTCCATGGCTCTCAATCCATGTGTTTCTCTCTACCCCATGAAGATCATTTCTTAAAGTTGCCTCATATTTTCTGAACTTAACTCTGCATCCAGAACTCCCAAGGACCCTATTAACAAGTCTCTTTAATATGAACCAGTTCATATTTTATAATTCCCCACAACTGAACGCCAAAAGAAAAACTTTTAAACATGGTCAGGGCAACTCAAGAAGTAACATCATTATAAGTCTTGCAAGTGAAAATAAACAAACAAAGTAACATACTATCTAAATAAAACCACAATTCATAAATAACTGGAGTCAAGACAAATTAAAATAGAACAATATCACCCCCCCCCCCCCCCTGGTTTTCAAACGTGTTTTCATATATCCCCACATTTTTCAAAATAAATATACATAATGAAATAGTAATCAAGTTCAATTAAAATCAACTACTTATTGTAATCAAACATCATTAGTCTCTATTCTATTCACTACAAGGAACACAAGTCATGCCTATTCCAGTACTCTACAACAAGTTTAACATTTATCTACACTGTGAACTACAGGTATTGTTTATACCAATTACGATACTATAAAAATCTTAATACATAGTCAGCTATATGCTAAACCTATCATTAAGTCAAAACCAAATTTCTCTTCTGCTATCTGCAGAATTTTTCGTCCATGAACCCATCATTTCTAAATATGAAATGAAATGAAATAAACAACACAAATCAACAATGACGACTTTTAACAGATTCTCTGGAATTTGACAATTATTTCCACTTATTATAGATAAGCTTAACCCAGCCTATCTGTTTTCTCACTTGCAACTAGTCTTCTCTGGACTATCACAACTTACATCTCATTCTCCCGCATTACTATATTCAATCTCCTTAACAACATTCCATTCTGACAAACGAATACCCGCATATTTACCAATCTTCTTGCACAATCTTTTATTCATAACCGTCTCACTCTTAACTGGTTATTTACACAGACTTCTCTATTCTTCCAAGCAATCTCCATCAACTTCTCATCTCTCGTCTGACACATCAACTCCCTCTTAACTTCGTTCAAGCATACAACGTTGGCGGCTATATTTCTCATATCTCTCGGACTACGTTCAAATCAAACAACAACCAGAAACACATCCGGCCAAGAATCATTTCAGCACACATAATCTAGCAAACTATATCTCTTTTACACACTAACCATAACTATCAACGATCTCTCACAACCAACCTCATTCCGATGAGTCACTAACCCCGTAACCATCATTCCATACTTCTCCACACAACAACTTTCTCAGATTTAGTCGCCTCTTCTTTCTCCGCAGCCATCACATAATTACTTCATCCCCCTCACCAAGAACTCGCATTCTTCAAGCATCAGCTTCCACAGTCTTCTACTCTTAATACTCTCACGCTCAGCTGGCTATTTTATACAGGATACTCAATTCCTCCTCAATCTACATCTCCTCATCAAACACGCTCGGTTCATCTTACCTCTGCCAATGCTACTATATCTGCTTCCCAAACCAACAAGCGAAACTTTAATTCTATCTCAGACATCACGTCATAGCATTTTCATACTCCAGTTACTCTTCCAAAAGCTCTGAGTCAAGCCATCTCAAACAACGCGTCAACTCTAGTACGGGCATTCATAATTAGTTTATCTCTCTCCGTGCAGATTCTGTGCTGAGTCTACACTACTTTAATCACACCAGTTATACATCACTCAACATGATCAACCCACTCCATTCGGCCATTCCGGACAAGGGATATTTCAATTTCCACATTGTCTATTCTCCCCGCACCACAACCAAACACAAGATATTCTTTATAGCGTACCCACGTAGAATATTCCACCACTCACCAGCTTTAAAATTATCTATCACTTGCTGTGGCTCTCTACCCAAAATAACACTATTGCCTGCACCATATATTGTGATACTACACCAAAAACATTCATCTGCCTATTTTAGACAGAAACATATGTATATGGTCAAACCGCAATTCATCTCGTAAGCCAAAACAATGCAATATGCCATTCATCATCCTCAGAATTCTAACAGCTATACAGCGTATCTAACCCAAATAGTTCATTGTCTCCTACTACTAGTGTGTGTCTCTCTTCATCTATCTCATCTTCAGTATCTATAACTGTCAGACTGTCATTAAAGTATTCAGGTCTTATGGTCATATATTCTCTGATCTTTCTTATGTCATCTTCCGTAGTCGAGAAAATTTCTGCTATCTGTCTATTACTATTCTTCTTCTTAAGTGCTTTCTTTCTATTTCCTTTATTTGCTATTCCTGTCTTTACCGCGTCGGTCTGCTCACTATTTTCAGTATACTTCCGATATATTTTATATCTTCCTCCCTCGTCCTCTGAATAATCACTGTATATGGTCGTTCCCCCAACCTGTTGATTATATGTTGTAGAAGAGGAAGCAACATCTCTGTAGTCGGAACTCCTACAACCAATATTCTTTTTATTTATACCGTTACCTTTCATGTCACAGTCAGGGAGAAACTCCATGTCTCCATCTGAGGCATCTGCTACTACGCCAGTCGTACCTACGTTTACTAGCAAACTTGCAGATCTGGCTTTAACACTTTTTCTAACTTTCTGTCTGGTGTTTCTTTGGTTTTAACGGCTTACATACATTCTCTTTAATTTTGACTGGCGCAATCTTTTCAATTTTTACTTGTGCTGGTTCTGTAAGATCTACCGTCTTAATAGTTTGTGTTCCCCTTCCTATCTTTTTAATCGGTTGTACCGTGTCTACCTGAGTCTGCATATTATTGTCTATCATACTATCTGTCTGTGTCTGTGTCGCTCTTTCTTGTCTACTTCTAACAACTGAAAACACCTGTCGATCATCAGCTAAGGTTCTATTAGTCTGATGCTGATTTTCTCTTTTTTTTTGACTTTGCGAGTGCATATCTCAACCTTCTGATCTCAAACCATTGACTTCGCAATGTTCTCAGCTCTTCATTATTAGATGGCCAGTTCCATCTTTTCTTATAAAAATTCTGTCTCTGCCAACCATTGACTTCTGGCCTGCTATGTTGTTTCTCTTCATACCTTCGTTTTCTCGTCACGTCGTTTACCTCCCGTCTGCGGTAGTTTCTGTCGTTGTTATAAAGCGGTTGTCTTCTAAAGCAGGTTGAACTTTGACGTGGCCTTAGCGTAATGGTATCATACAGGCCATTCGATTGGAAACCTCGACTACGTTGTCTTCTAAAATGTCTTACCAGTGTCAGTATTTCTGCGCTGGTCTGCTTAACTCCGCGTCTTCTTTGCATTTCTCCAAAATTCCTATTTGGTCTACTATTTACACTTCCATTCTGTGCACTAACCTGAGCACGTCTGTTGCCACAAAATCTAAAAGTATGTCCCCTCTGTCCACAATTCCAACAGACCATATTTGTATTAGCTACTGTCTCTCTTATAGCATTTCTCATTTGTCTTTCTCTATCTTGATTACTTTCGTTATTACTTCCCTGCAGTGTCTGTATTTCTCCCCGTCTTCTCCATCCGTACCTTGCTTGTCCTATCTCCATAGGTTCCTCAATTCTATCCTCTCTATTGCTTCCTATCTCTCATAACACTCTTAGTCTAAATCTCCTTCTCAAACTTTCTTCCTGTACAGCTATATCCACAGCCTGTGATAATCTCGCAGGATTTTCCCTCATAAGCTTGAATTTAAGTCCATCCGACTTTATTCCATCAACGAATATTCCAACTAACATGCTTTCTACTTCTTCACCCTGTACGTTCTGTCCTAGAAACGCCTCCTCAGCTAGATTAATTAACCTATCACTGTATAGTTGCACACTGTCTCCATTGTTCTGCTTAGACTGTCTCAGCACTGAAAATGCATGTTGAGGATCTGTGATCTCCGCGTATTTGTGAGCTAAATCATCTTTAAAATGTTCCCAGGTCTCATCTGCCCGAGCTTCTAATTTCCTCCTAATATGATCCGAAACCGGTGTTACAGTGGCCTGGTAAGCAATTTTTTTCTTTTCTTCCTTCGTGGCTCCTACCAGGAAGGCATATTTTCTACCGCTGTCATCCATTTCTTAAAATCTCTTGCTTGACCACTGAATTTTTCAATGCCTGTACCTACCCCTTGCTGTTTTATTGCTGTGTTAAGTCTACCTATTGCTCTACCTACTCCACCCAAAATTTGTGTCAAAGAAGCCTCATCCTGTGCCATTTTAATATTTTTGCTAAATATTCCACTTACTTCACTCAATAATAATATTAAACAATTATAATGTTATTATTACATATAGTCAATATACTTTTTATGTAAGGATACAACTTGAGGCGTATACAGACTACTTTCCAACCGACTAGTGTCCTTCAAAGTTCTCCTAAATGACGAGCGTGATATTTGCTTCTGTTCTGGCTCAGTTTCGGTCCCGGAAAACCTCTGTGTTCAGGTATCTGGCTTCGCTTGTGTGATGGGCAACTTCGGACTTCTTCACCCGTGGATGGGCACTTCTGAGTTCTGATTTCGGATTTCTTCACCCGTGGATGGGCACTTCTGTATCGTTTTGGCTTCTAGGTGTTTCGAGCTCAACTCTGGTCAGGTAAACGAAGCGATTTAAATAGGCTCTCCTCTTTAGTAGATTCGGCAACCATTATGCCCAACCACCTCAGAGGAGCCCGATGCGGCTGGATTGCATACTATGCAACAAATCTTCATGACCAGAGCGTTATTAGTTGACGTTTCCTTCAGCCTTGAACAGTTGCTAAAAATTGGGTTTACATTTCTTCAGGCTCGTACAGTTGACAAAAATTGAGTTTGCATTTCTTCAGGCTCAAACAGTTGACAAAAATTGGGTTTGCATTTCTTCAGGCTCGAACAGTTGACAAAAATTGGGTTTGCATTTTTTCAGGCTCGAACAGTTGACAAAAATTGGGTTTGCATTTCTTCAGGCTTGAACAGTTGACAAAAATTGAGTTTACATTTCTTCAGGCTTGAAGAGTTGACAAAAATTGAGTTTACATTTCTTCAGGCTTGAACAGTTGACAAAAATTGACTTTGAAGTTGAACTTGAGCGGATCTCCAAAGAGTCTTGAAATTTAAATTTCTACGCCATCTCTTCAGCATGAGCGTGCTTTTGACAGCAACTTTGATGGCGTCTGTTCTGTAGTAGTTCTCAGACGTGCGTCAATAAAACGTGCAGTTTGGAACTTACTTCGTTTCAACTCAAGTAAGAAATCCTACGTCGACGGCACCAATTTGGGTTGTATAACAGAGCGACAACCCAAAGGCAACTGCATGTAACTGAATGTATGAAGACAAGCCACCGATGACTGGTAATGACTCAGTTTATTTGAAGAAGCTTCAGTAATATCAAAATGGAAACAGGGACTATCAAAGCAGATACATGTTGTTGGTTCGGCGGCTGAGTCGTAACTAACCCCTTGTTTATCTCTATGTCAGCACGTGAGCATCCCTAACTACCTAATTACGGTGCTCAGGCGTGCATCAACTATTTCTTTCCTTCCCTTTGCACGCCGTGCCAGCTAACTAAACCCCGTATAACAGGCTACTCTGTTATAGTTACTTGATATGATTTTGTTCTATTTGTTACTTGTACTCTTACAGTTATTACTTTACGTCTATTGTATGCTAATGTTAATATTTCACAATAACAACTGGCTGGAACAGAAATAGCAAATTTACTAGTAATCGCTTGTATTGTTTATACTGTTAGATTTGTACTGCATAATTTCTTTATTTATGAATTACAGATATACCTGTGTTGCCTTCTTAATGTCGACTTCTGTTGCTCTGGGGTTTGTGACACGCAGTTTCACAACTCCCCAACATACCGGGGCGAAGGTTTAAAATCAGCCTTGGCGATGTAGAGGCAGATCGTTCAGTCTATATTTGACGGTATGAGAGCCACTATATGCGTGGATTGGTTACAACGTATTGGTAGGAATGTATATGTTACCCTTTTCACAACCTTCTTACTGCTTCAATGTTACATAATAATAGTTAAGCAGATGAATGACAAATAAACAGGGGCACTGTGGAATAAATGGCAGTGTATTTTCTTAATGTGGAATCTGCACATGTAGTCACTTTGTAATGTTTGTAATCAAATACATAATTGTGTTTTCTGTATAATGCTATCAATGTCTGCGTATCCACTTCATTATTCTATGGTGCAGAAATGTGGCTAATGATTAAACAATGTCGGTGTAATACTTAAGGTTTCCATACGTGGCTATGTAGTCGATAGTAGGGATTTATGTAGACGAGATGAGGGATTTTATGTAGACGATTGGACGGTTTTTATGAAAGAATGACATAAGGAATTACACATGCTGGGATTGTAGAAAGCATTACTGAATGAGATCAAGGTCAAACAATTAAGTCACATCAAGACACAGCTAAAGGAAATGCTAGACGGGAAGCATACAAGAAGAAGACATATTACATGTGGGAATACATTAGCAGATGCGCCGGAAGAAGTCTGAACAAGTGCACATTGAAGACACCGGATAAACCAAATAGTAGTTACAGGTGACCTTCAATGCTGAGAGGGCGCGTTAAGGAAATGGATATGGAACTGTAATGATGATGTCATGAGCACGGTTGGGCGAGGATATGACGCCCTGACTCGTCACCACAGGAAAATCATTATTGTATTATTCTAGTGAAAGGTGTCCAGCATAGAACACACACAAGGGTTTGGGATGAATCCCCAAACTGAGAGGGAAGACCAGGAGAACTTTCAATCAGAGGGCAGTTGGAATGATTACCAGTATGACTCTTCGCTGGTTGTTGAATGAGGGGAATGAGCACATGTCGGAATGTCCTGAGTGCATTAATGTCGGTTCTTAGCTCAACTCAACTCAACTATTGTAATTATTATACATCACGGAGATAAAACGTGATGATGATGGTTGTCATGAAATATTATAACTGTATATCATTATTAAGAAATCTGTTGGTACAAATTTACTATTATGTAATTTGAAATTGTCCATTGTCTGAGAGGCTTGTTCTTTTGTATCTTATAAAATTGGGCACATAATATCTAATTATTAGACAACGAACCATCTTCTTTCATTGCTTATTGTCAGAGTCTCGAATGTTGCCGGTATGCAGGAACATCGTTACGCCCGCCAGGCGAGTATTAGTTACCTGCCCGCGAGGTTGCTGGCTGACGTGACAGCCAGCGCTCAGGCAAGGACAAAGCAAGACGCACGCAAGCCTCGTGCGTCCAGCCACAGAGGGCAAGCGCTTTGTGAGAGACAAGAGACAGCTTTGGGTGCTCGGACCGGACTGACGTGTGGGTAGAGAAAGGCTTGTGTAGTTCTGTGCCCGAAAGTCGAGTGCTTGTATATCTTGTGAGATAGACTGTAAGCTGTGGGTTGTCTGTAAGTGTATTGATATATATTATTTATGTATTGTGATGATCATTCCATGCACAACTAGATCGTATTGCATGTGATCGGTAAATAAATCCATTGAACTACGTGTCGTTGTGTCTCAAGTCCAATCATGTTGTACTTGTACTTGTCTCACATGTGTTAGGTATAACGAGCCAGGTTTAAGACCCTGACATGTGTGTCTACTCCTAACACCGTTACAGCCTTCTCTGGCTGTCACATTCCAATCACCCATCATTATGCCTTTGTCTGTTTATGTTTTTGCATGTAAAATGTCCTCTAATTTGCTATACATATCTGCATCACTGTGTGTTAATATTTGCATACATGCTTACATTACTGTTTTTACTGTTCCCAGAACAGCTTTCATAATTCGCTTACTAGATGTATTATATGGTAAGCATTGCTTCAGTTTTATTGTGGAACCTTATGAAGATCACTGAACGGCTGTACAATCACACAAACTGTGGGATGTGGTGTTTCATGATCAACCAAGTTGTCCAACACCATATTTATTGGAAGAGTGACAGGAAAGTGAGGGTAAACCAAATTATTAACGTATGGATCCTCCTTCTACTTTTCCTTATTATTCACTATTGTTCAAGCAGTGACAGCACACTTCTCATATTTCAGATGTATGTTGTAGCTGAGAGTTTGTGGGGACTGTCAAATAGTTTTGTGTGAATGTTTGCCTTTGTGGGATAATGTCCATATTTGTGGGCCAATTATCTGTCATGTGATTGATGAAACATGATGCAGTTAGTGGTTTTCTTTCGTTCGCTTGAAACTGATTGTAAACGCAATGCTTTCTCTTGTATAAACTTTCCTGTCTTGTTAGTTCACTCAATGGTCCGTGAAATTTATCCTCCACTGTTGTTTCTCTAGGCCAGATAGTTATGCCTAGATTTGTTGTATTCGAGGCAATCTTATATTATGTGATCTGCTTTCTACGACGACAATCCACATATACATGCGGCTGATTTGCCAATGTTAAACTATGTTTGTATATATGTGGTTGCATAATCGATTGTGTCCCATTCTGAGGCACAGAATAATTATTTGTTCTGATCTGCCCATCAAATGATCATAATTTTATGCTGCTCTTGATGACACCACATATGGCAATCTTGAAGGATGTGTTCGTCTGTCTTTTCTGCCTTTTTTGAAGCACAAGGTTATAAACTATCGTCTGTCAAAGTGGATCAACCCATACTAAACAAGGTAAGAACTGTGGAGGTTGACAGCGAACTATGGGAGTTGAGATGAAACTATGGTCGTTGCGATGACACTAAGGGGGATGAGCTGTTGCTATTGTTGTTGAAATGTTGAAATGATATTATGGGGGATTAGATGATGCTATGGAGGTTGTGATGTTGCTATGGTGGATGTGATGTTGCTATGGTGGTTGAGATGATGCTATGAAGGATGATATGAATCTATGGGGGTTTAGATGATGCTATGGACGGTGGGATGATGCTATGGGAGTTGAAATGAAACTATGGGGGTTGAGATTATGCTATGGAGGCTGAGACAAAACTATGGAGGTTGGGATGAAACTGGTTGCAATGAAACAAATTGGGTGACTGGCAGGTAGTATTTGACTCACAACCAAGAGGGAGAGGGAGAGTTTGGTGGTGTTCAAATGTAAAAAAGGTAAGATTTATGGACGCTGAAATGAAACTTCGGGACAGAGGCAGATTGTCTGACGGGTACTTATTTGCCAGACAAACTAGAGAGAGTTTGTTACTGCCCTACCAGACATCTTTGTGTGTGATAGTCATTAATTGTTTCGCTATTCAAGAACAAAGGAAAGAAGACAAACACGAGTGGCACAACTTATTATCAACTTGTTGAAATTATTTATTCATTTTTCAACTTTTGACTTGTCATTGCATATGTAGTTATACAGCTGACTCATAATTTGGTTTTGATGAATAAAATATACGCTGCTTGTTAAAATAATGTTTGTATTCAGTTTTCTTGTTGATTGTATGTTGTCTAGCCAACTCTGGGAGGATAAAGTATGTTTTCTTCTCCATAGTTGATGTTAACCATAGGAGTTTGAGAAGGCCTAAGCTTGATTTCTATGACCAGCCCTGTTGCCTTGTATTGCATTGAACATGTGACTGCTTAGGATAGCCTTGATGTCTATCTTAATATCTTCTTGGTCATCCAGTGGTTCTAAATCCACATCTATTTTCTTGTGTGCTCATCTGTATTAACAAGGTTGTATGCCCATAAGATGTCCCAACAAATTAGTTGTCTCATGATGAAATTGACGCTGTGGCGAAGGGGTTACGAACGCCATTCTAAATCTCGCATACCGCGTTCGAAACATAGCTCTGGGTGATCTGGAAGCTGATCACCCTGCGCTGGTTTTTATACAATGGTTTGAGTGCCCGTCAACTTGCCCAGAAATCAACAACAGCCAAAACATGCTGGGATTGATTTCGACCTCCTGTAGGGAATATCCAACTAACTTAACATGATGAAACAGCATCATTGTATCATGCATATCACATTTCTGATGCTGTTTCACACACTGCCACTTCTGACAGCTCCAGCAGTCTTTATCAAACATGAACTGAGTAAATAACAAGAATCACATCATTCGGGCCATTCCCATACGTACTCTGTCCTTATCTTCAACAGCCAGCAAAGAGTTCCAATACTAATGGTACCAGTTGCAATCTGGTTATGTCTGCTGTTCTCAAGCATGTTATCTCACATGTGATGATTGTTCTGTTGGGATGTTGATAGGGTCATGGTTTGATATTGACAGCAAAGTGGTAGAAGAAAAATGTGTACCTTTGTCGTTTGACTAGCATTGAAATCTGTGGATGTTTGAGTAGAGGTGACAGCTGATAAATCATTGCTGTTTGTCTGTTGGATGGAGACTTGCCAACCTTATGTGTGGGTCTTTACCTAACGTTAAAGTGGGGTTTTGTTCCTACCGTTTAAATGTGGGTTTACCCCTACCGCTTAACTAGAGATTTAATCTCTAGTTTAACTGATTCAGTGCCATGGTATGGTAAATCGTGTTATTCTAACTTCCCGTAACTGCCATAGGCTTATAAATCAAACTATAGTTAAAATATCAATACAGTAGTTTTTCCTTTACAACCCCCTTCTAGCGTATATATAAAACATGTCTGCTACCATATTACCAAACTATTAAGTCATACCTGTGACACACGCCTAATTCTCACTTTCCGCCATCCATTTCAGTTTGCTCGAAACCTACATTTTGTTTGGCACTTAAACTGTTAAGCGTTGGTTTATGTCTAACTTTTAAATGTGTGTTTATACCTAACTTGTAAATTTGGTTTTATTCCCAACGTTTAAGTGTGGGTTGATGACAAGCATTGATTTATTCATTTCTTTCTTTAAAGTTTTGCTTTATACTATGCAGGCCAGTGGAGGGAAGGAGGAGCCTCACTTCTCCTTGTGTAGAGAAAAGCTCTACCTCCCTCTCCAAATTTGATAATTTGTTTTCAACATTTAATTGTGGATTCCTTTCTAAGATTTAATTGTGCGTTGTTTTTTCCTAGCATGTTATTGTGAGTTTATTCCTAGCATGTAAGTGTGAGTTTATTCCTACCATGTAAGTGTGTGTTTATTCCTAATTTTAGTGAGATTTATTGCTAACATTTAAGTGTGGGTTTATTCCTAACTTTAGTGAGATATATTTCTAACATGCACGTGTGGGTTTATTTCTAATTTTAGTGAGGTATATTTCAACCAGCCGGTCTTCCTGGCCAAGGAGTTAAGGACATTATTCGTAATCCCGTATACCCACTACGAAACACAGCTGCACGAGATTCAGCAGCAGATCGTGTCGCGTTGGTTTCTTACGGAAAGCTATGTGAGCCGGTCGTTCAGAATGCAGTGGCAAACTACTGAACATAAAACTTGCCATGACATCAACAGCAGCTGAAAAATGCTGGTGTTGACTGCAATGTCCTGTACATTGGATATGGAAAAAAAATATTTCCACTGTATTAGTGTGGGTTTATTCCTAATGTTAGTGAGATATATTTGTAACATTTAAGTGTGGGTTTATTACTAATTTTAGTGAGGTATATTCCTACCATATAAGGGTTGTTTTGTTCCTAACTTTAGTTAGATATATTTCTAACATTTAAGTGTGGGTTTATTCATAATTTTAGTGAGATATATTTCTAACGTTTAAGTGTGGGTTTATTCCTAATTTTAGTGAGATATATTTCTAACGTTTAAGTGTGGGTTTATTCTTAATTTTAGTGAGATATATTTCTAACATTTAAATGTGGGTTTATTCCTAATTGTAGTGAGATCTATTCATAACCATTAAGTGTGGGTTTATTCCTAATTTTAGTGAGATATATTTCTAACATTTAAGTGTGGGTTTATTACTCATTTTAGTAAGATTTATTTCTTACATTTAAGAGTGGGTTTATTCCTAATTTTAGTGAGATATTTTTAGTGGGATTTTATCGCCTGTTTACTAATTGTCCATGATATGCAACCGTATGTTAAAACTCGTTCTTTGTAACATGAATAAACTCTTTTTCTTACTTCCAAGGTCAAGAACCTATTGCATAAAATGTTCTTCATTTGATAGAATGCAGTTAGTGCTTGTCCTGTTCTGTTCTTTATCTCTGTGATGCATCTCCATCTGATCTTTTCAAAGTCTGAATATTGTCTGTATAGCTTAATTTCTGCACTTGTCCCAAAATAACGTCTATTACTATAATAGTACATTTAGGCACAATCTATTCCTTTATGACCAAAATATCACGCACATTTTTTAAGGACATCGCAGTCAACGCCAGCATTATATGCTGTTGTTAATTTCTTGGTAAGTTTACATTCAGTAGTGTGTCATTGCTTTCTAAACGACCGGCACATACCAGTTCGTAACCAATGCAAATCGGTCTGCTGTCAAATCGCGCGCAGATGTGTTTTGAACGCAGATATACGGGATTACGAATCGCGTCCGTAACACCTTCGCCGCGGAGCAGTATCACGCAAAGCGATTGTGAAAATCAACGCAAAACGATCTGCTCCTAAATGTCTTGATGCTGACTTTGAGCTGGGTATGTCCTGAATATGAAACTGCGTTCACTAACCCTAAACTACCCACCGACTTCGTGTCATGTTAGTTGCATATCCTTTACGGGACATGGCAGTTGTTGGCTGTTTGTGATTTCTTGTCAAGTTTACGTTAAGTAGTTTGCCATTGCTTTCTGAACGACCAGCACTCATACCATTGTGGGGAAACCAACACAAGGCGGTCTGCTTCCAAATCACTTGCATTCGTAACTCTTTCGCCACATAGCAACAGATAATTACCTTAACAGTGAGAATTCATTATTTCTCCATAGCAAACCGCAGTAGACAATTTATCTTCATCTAGCATGTCTTGTGCGCTGAAACACATTACATGGGAATGTGGTTTTCGAGCAAAATGTACAGAATACCATGGACAGAAAGAAAAACCAATGAGCAAGTCCTACAAGAAAAACACCAGAACCGTAAACTGATTCGAGAAATTAGACATAGACAGCCAACATCTTTGGGCATGTTATAAGAAGAAATAAATTGGAGAACTTGGTGACAACTGGCAAGTTTGAGGGAAAAAGAACAATGGGATCTAGATGGCTTGGCTATATGGCATGGTCGAGAGGAGACCACTGAGCTAATCCACGACTCTCGAGACGGCAAAAGATGACAGCCCACGCTTATCGTCACGGCACGTGATGATGATGAGATCCTTTGAAGAACGTCGCGGTCATGAAGGCCGCCATAAATATTCGTGATCGTTCGCCAGTTCCTATTTCCAAATGAATCTTCATACCTAGGGTATCTTTACTGTCATGTCCTCCTTGATGGACACGTTATGAGAACTAAATTGGAGATCTTGGTGACAACTGGCAAGGTCGAGGGGAAGAGAACAAGGGGGAGGCAGAGAAGTAAATACCTGGACGGCTTGGCCACGAGGTATGGTCGAGACAAGATCACTGAGCTGATCCATGACTCTGGTGGTCGTGTGAGATGGCCAAACATGACCGTCCACGCTTATCATTCTGGGCCCCTCAGTGTCATTAGGACAAGCAGATAACGCAGTGACTAGCATGCTTCTGTCCCGGCCCGGTGGTCGTGTGTTCAAATCTCCATCGAGGCCTCTCATCTCATCTCATCATATCATGTCATCGCATCTCATCTCATCTCATCCAATCATCTCATGTCATCGCATCTCATCTCATCTTGTTTCACTTGTACCTTGCGATGTCGAGGTGAAGCATAAACAGCGGTAGAGTGACCGTTTATGGGCTTCATATATCGCGATTCCAGCTGACTATGTTATTACCTCTGATCATCATTTAGATGGTCGGCTTCTTCTTTTACTTCCATTTGGTCTGTATGAGGCCGGGAGTTTGAACAGCTGACCTAGTCTCCCATGTGGACACAGGCTGAGGTGGGTATCAGGAAATGTTCTGAGAAGTAAAGTCAGCCGGTGAGAGTTTGACCTTTTGACCCACCGAGTGCCAACTGATCTATAAATATGAGGCTAGCACCATATACCCAAATCGTGTTGGCATTCGCACTGCGAGCGCTAACAAGTCAAGTCGCCTTAACCAGTCAAGAAGCCTGATATGCGGGAAAATGTCACGTTGCAAGTCCAACAACTAGAAACACGCGGTAGCCAAGATGTGCAGCGTGGAGCCGACAACAAGAAGAAGAACGCGGAGAGCCTACCTGCTAGATGCATCAAAGAGCCTGATACTACAGCTATTACTGAAGCTACCACGAGGGAGAAGATCGACAGCCCAACACAGTCAAGAACCAAGACAGAAGAGAAGAAGGAGGAGAAAGACACCAGAGTCGGAAACACCGACTCAAAAACAGTCCGATGGGTTGTCAAGCGGATTCAAGTGGAGCTGACAGACGAAGAAATGCTGAACGAGGTACGAGAAGAGAATCCTCACATCCGATTCATGAAGGCGGAGCGACTCCTCACCTACTCAAAGATACTTACAATCTTGGCGGTGGTGATATCGGAGGGCAGCGAGATGCCGATAACAGTATCATTCAACAAGAGAATGCAGCAGCCAGAGAGATTCATCCCTAGAGTCAACCAATGTTCCAGATGCCAGAGACGTCGGAGGTCAGAGTGGAGTGGCATTTTGTTTAGATAAGACAACTGCAAAATCTTTAATGGGATATGATCCAGTTAGTGATAGAATCCTCACTATTAGACTTAAAGGCAGTCACAAAAACACAACTCTCATACAGATATATGCACCTACTTCAACAGCAGAGGAGGACGAAATTGAAAATTTTTACAACACACTACAAGACACATTAAACAAAATTGGT
Source organism: Cepaea nemoralis (assembly GCA_014155875.1). Taxonomy (NCBI): domain Eukaryota; kingdom Metazoa; phylum Mollusca; class Gastropoda; order Stylommatophora; family Helicidae; genus Cepaea; species Cepaea nemoralis. The sequence goes on along the minus strand of JACEFZ010014727.1, from coordinate 920,163 downwards.
CATAATGATATAACAATAATAATGGGAGATTTTAATGCAAAAGTAGGTGCAGGAAGAGCTGAAAATGAGAGACACGTTTTAGGAAAATTTGGATTAGGAAATAGAAATGATGCAGGTGACAAATTAATTGAATTTTGCACAGAAAATGAGTTAACGATAGCCAACACGCTTTTTAAACAACATCCAAGAAGACTCTTCACATGGAAGTCTCCAGACAGTATTACCAAAAATCAGATCGATTACATTTTAATACAAAGAAGATAGAGATCAAGCATAATTTCTGCAAAAACCCTACTTAGTGCAGACTGTGATACAGATCATCAGTTATTAGAAGCAGATCTGAAATTAAAACTCAAAAAGCTTACCCGAGGACCAAGGCCACTTCGTTTTGATCTCACAAAAATACCAGATGCATACAACATAGAAGTTAGGAATCACTTTGGGGTCTTGATGTCTGTACAAGAAGAAATGACACCTGATGAACTGGCAGTACAAGCTAGAGATATCTTGATAACTGCAGCCAAAGATTTAATTCCGACAGAAAAAGCAACTTAAGCCATGGATTGCATTAGACACGTTAGAATTAATAAAACAACGAAGGGAACTTAAACAGAAAGGAGATGAATCCGAATACAGCAGGATGAAGTATAAATCTTTAACTCGAGAAATAAGAAATAACACAAGAAAGGACAAAAAGCAATACATACAAGATTGCTGTACCAGAATAGAGCAATATCATAAGACTGGAAGAGATTATGAAATGTTCAAAGAAATGAAGTTATTGACAAGAAATGTTCAACCTCAATTGACTGTTATCTGTGACAAGATGGGAAATACCTTAACAGAATCTAGACAAATTCTAGAAAGATGGCAGGAGTACTGCAGTGGAATGTGTGATATGAGAGACAGTGAGGATAAGAATGAGATACATGAGCCAATGACAGCAGAGACAGAACCTGAACCCTCATTAGATTAAATTGCTTGGGCTATAAAGAACCTGAAGAATGGTAAATCACCTGGATGTGATGAGATACCAGCTGAACTAATTAAAGCGGGAGGAGAAGAAAGCATACACATATATCATGCATTATGTACAAAGATTTGGAAATATGGTATATGGCCAAAAGATTGGAAGAGAACTATCTTCATTCCAATACCAAAAAAGGGCAACCTGAAATTATGCACCAACTATAGAACTGTTGCCCTGATCAGTCATGCAAGTAAAATTCTACTAAAAGTCATAATGGGAAGACTTCGTAAGAAAATGGAAGAAGAGATTAACGTGGTTCAAGCTGGATTTAGACAAGGAAGAGGAACAAGAGATCACATATTCAACATGCGTTTAATAATAGAGAAGTGCAGAGAATTTAATGTAAACCTATTCTCATGTTTTGTGGATTATTCAAAGGCATTTGACTGTGTACAACATCAGAAACTTTGGGAAATCATAGGAATATGGGCTTTCCATCACATGTAATACAACTCATAAAAATGCTCTATCTAGACCAACAAGCAGCAGTTAGAATAGATGGCGAGGCATCAGATTGGTTTGACATCAAGCAAGGAGTCCGTCAGGGCTGCGTGCTGTCACCCTATTTGTTTAACCTGTACGCCGAAAATATAATGAGAAATGTAAGAGATGATATAAACAGGGAGCTATATGATGCCCTAAATATCGGCGGTCATGACATACTGGAGATTCGATATGCTGATGATACAGTATTACTATCCACAACACAGAATGGCATAGAAAACCTAATAGCCTCAACCCAATTGAATAGTGAAAATCACAACTTATATCTTAACATAGAAAAAACAAAGATAATGCATACAGATAAAACTACTATGTAGAAAAAAATATACATTAATGGGGAAAAATTGGAGGTGGTGGAAAATTTTGAATATCTTGGGTCATTGATTACCAACAACGGTGACACAATGAAAGAAATTAAACGGCGACTATCAATTGCTCTTCAAAGACTAAAACAGCTGAATAAATTATGGAGTGGGACAGACAGAACTACAAAAATTAGATTTTTAAGAGCATGCATCTTTCCCATTGCAACATACGCCTGTGAGACATGGACACTTACTAAACAAGCTGAACAGCGCATAAACGCCTTTGAATATAAATGTTATAGACGAGTTCTAAGAATATCTTGGGTAAAGAAAAGCATAAATGCATCCATACTTCAAGAGTTGAATATTGAAGAAGGTTGGCTATAATAACGATAAAACAAAGAAAACTGAAATATTTTGGTCACTTGAAACGTCACGAAAGTTTGTAGAGAACAATAATGGAAGGGTATATGCCTGGGAAGAGAGGAAGAGGAAGGCCAAAGAGAAGATGGGTGCAGGATGTGGCGGATGATCTCCAGATGGGTGTATCAGACGCGGGACATCTTGCTTATGATCGAGAGGTTTTCCGGAAGGTTGTTATGGGAGCGAGGTTCTGCAAAGGACATGCTACTGAATGAATGAATGAATGAATGAAAATATATATATATATATATATATATATATATATATATATATATATATATATATATATATATATATATATATATATCTGTGTGTGAGTGTGTTTGTGTTTGTGTGTGTGTGTGTTTGTGTGTGTGTTTGTGTGCGTGTGTGTGTATGTGTGTGTCTAGTTACAGGACGAAGTAGGAATCTTAGTAACCGACAGATATTTTGTCTCGATGCCTTATGAATTGTAAGGAAGTGACAAGTAAGGCTTAATGATGCTCTATCTACACTTTCGTCTCTATGGCCCTAAGTGAGATAAATGATCACCGGACGAATACGTAACTTAAGAGTGAAACAACGTAACTGGCGTAAAACGTAAAATTTATGATTTAATTCATTTAGCTTAGGTAGAAAGGAAAACTTGTTTGGATGTATCTTCAATTTCTTTTTCAGGATTCTGTCGTCTGTACTGCTTGACTTGTGTACTTGTTGAGTCAACTTTCTTACTGATTTATTTGGACTCATTAGCATGCTCTCCTGGATGTTGAGGGATGTTTCTTCAGAAACAGATGGTCTACCGGTGCAGCGCACATCATGAACATTGCCAGTGCTTCAAATTGTATTAACTAAATTGCTAACAGCCTTAGGATGTGGCCTAAAAGTACCAGGTAATTTCATCATAAATTGTTGACGAACCACATTCGAATACCTGACACTGTTAAGAAACACATGATCCACCAAAAATACGCTGTCTTCAATAGGTAACACAATTCTAGCTGAGATCAATTACTAAAACATATGCATATAGCAGTGATATTCTGAACTATCGTTTAAATGGCGTTTGAACCATGGCGTAATGCACAACTTAAATTACGGTGCGCAAATACTTGATTTCAAAAAAGAGCACAGTAATTAAAAGTACACCCTGTATTATGTAATTGCGACGGGAGCTACATGTGTATCCCAAACAAATAACCATGAAGGGTTCCAGAATTCACCAACACACAGATCTCAGAATGATTACTGTCCAGATTCAACGACATTCTCATGAAAGACAAGTCTTGGTTAAACTGTCATCATTTTGTCCAGAGTGATTTAATGGTGGTGTTATAGACCAGTGTAGCAAGAAATAACAGCAAGTCTGGTTAATGGTTGACCTAATGGATGTTGTCCTTGGAAATTGTAAGCAGACATGGTATACATAAAGGTATGAACCCTGGTATCGCCTGGTCACATACAGTGCTGCATTAACTATTAAGTAATGTTAGCATGTACTTAGTTCATCAAGACAGATCTATGGCGATGGGGTTACGAATGCAATTCGCAATCCCGCATACCACGTTCAGAACACAGCTGCGGGTGATTTGGCAGCAGACCGCCTTACGTTGGTCTTTCAGAAAGCAATGGTAAACTATTGAACGTAAACTTGCCCAGGAATCACAAACAGCCAAAGCATGCTGGAGTTGACAGCTACGTCCTGTAAAGGATATGCAGCTAACTTTTAACTTAGTTCATCAAGTAATCGACGCGGCAGAAAGGATACTAGCGCAGGCTCTTAAACTTCCGATGCACAGATGGCGAGGTAGGCGGTTCAGTCCGTACACCGGCATTAAGTTGGGATTCCCGTTCAGACATTTTGTTAAAATTGTAAATTAGCAGTTGTGTTCTCATTGTATAGAAAGCAAAGATAAACTACAAAACGTAAATTTTAATAGAAAATCAACCTGGGGATGATGGCAACGTCCTGCAGGGGCACGAAGTCTTTAATTTATCAAGGGAGAGGGGAACAAGAGAAATTGTCTATTCCCGAATATACACTTGAAGCTGGGAGGAGAAGATGGGGACACTTAGATACCAAATCTGGCATGTGCTCCTCCTATGTGCTCCTACAATATGCACTCGTATGTGCGCCATAAGGTCAGTGCAACATAGCATGTCAAAACACGAACCACTCATTAGTTAAACTGAATTGAATTGAGTCCAGAACTGCCATCACAGCACTTGGGACATTTCCCTACGTGATCAGTCATTAGCTTCAACAACGAGTGTAGAGTCCCAATAGTAATGGTATTTGGTTAGTGTTCTTCTTCTTCTTCTTCTTCTTCTTCTTCTTCTTCTTCTTCTTCTTCTTCTTCTTCTTCTTCTTCTTCTTCTTCTTCTTCTTCTTCTTCTTCTTTTTTTCTTCTTCTTCTTCTTCTTCTTCTTCTTCTTCTTCTTCTTCTTCTTCTTCTTCTTCTTCTTCTTCTTCTTTTTTTTTTCTTCTTCTTCTTCTTCTTCTTCTTCTTCTTCTTCTTCTTCTTCTTCTTCTTCTTCTTCTTCTTCTTCTTCTTCTTCTTCTTCTTCTTCTTCTTCTTCTTCTTCTTCTTCTTCTTCTTCTTTTGCGTTCATCCGGAGATTTTTTTTCCGGACGTGATTGCGTAGTGCCTGTTTACAGCACAGCTGCATTCTTGCGCCGTTAGGCCGACACATCCGACTTCTGCGGGCATTTGTTGACCGGGATAACATTCCCGGGGGTTTCTTAGGACGTTTGACTCTCACTGTTGTGGTGTTATCCCCGATCCCAGCTGGCCCATATAGAACAGCCAAAGACATCCTGCTCAGCCCTCAAGGGAAGGCAGGGGCAGACCGTGGGCATTCCCCACCATCCAAGGAGGCGTCCATACTTGCAGAGCTGACACAGCGCTTCTAGCCCAGGCTCACCCAAGGAATCGTCACATCCTGCACATGGCTGCTTAGCCTCACTTCCATATATTGGGCCTTCCGTTCACCATAGGCTGTTCTTCCGGAAGCCAGAAGAATGCAGCCTGCAGATGACATCCACACAGTGAGCTTTCGATTCGGACTTTCCACGTAATGGATTTGCTATCCAAGCAATATTCCATTTCGTGCCACTAGGACACTTTTTCCACCTTTTATGAAGCCCACACGGGGAGCTTTTGATTCGGACTTTCCACGCATTGGATTTGCTATCCAAGCAATATTCCATTTTATGCCCCTGGGACGCTTTTGTAACCGACATACCTGTGGTATGAGGTGTGGCAGTCTAAATACTTCTTCATGCACCTTTAGATGTCAACCTGAATGTAGTTAAAGTAAGCTGTAGTCAACTTGAGCTTGTCGATATCTCCATAGAGCTTGTCCTCAAATGAAGCAGGTGTGGGCCAAAATATCTTTCTCTGTTCTGCATATATTGGGCACACCTGCAGCAAATGTTTAGCTGTCATTTTACCTGTTCCACAATTACATTGATCGGTATTTCCTATCTTTAGTTTATTGAACAAGTGGTATTTCAGCCTGGTTAGTGTTTGATGACCTTTCTTCGGAGTACGGCACGCATGGGAATGCCCCGAGTGCTGAGATGTCGGTTCTTGACTCAACTCAACTCCTCGGAGTACTGACTATCGGCCATATCCCATTATTACTCTGGTCCGTTCCCTGCCCTCTAAGCCAGGGGTCACAAACTACGGCCTGCGGGCAGGATCCGGCCCGCGACGTCATTTCATCCGGCCCGCCGACAGTACTCGAACTTACTTGATATAATGTATGGAATACGAGAGGTTGTGAATCAGTTTAAATGTAAATATTATGTTTAGAGTAATAGGAGATCTTCACACGTGCGGAGACCTCATGGCTGCTATGTGTCTTAAATTTACTATTTTCAGTTATAAATTATTGTATCTAGATGTACTTGTTTATTGTAATGTTTGCTTATTTCGCGCACTCCCATGTTCTTCCCCAGCTCGTGGTTGCACAGCCTACGCCCTTACATTACCATGGTTTCCATGGCAACACACAAATACACACGTATCTTTCCCTCCCCCAGTTGCGTTCGGCTGTCAACACAGGTCCGATGCTCCAGAAATATTTACTTCTTTTTGCCAGCCATCCATTTTATAGGTATGTAACAAGGATTTCTTTGACAGTGATATGTAAGTGAACTACAAGTGTGAATAGAGGCAATAAAGTAGCAAACATAGCATAAAAATGGTATAGAAGCCTCGTGTTATTGCGAAAATATTATCCCCAGCTCAGAAGAATTCGCCGATCAAGTTGTTAATCGAGCTGGTCTCTAGGCCAGTGTTTTTCAACCTTTCTGTTAGAGCAGATCCTTACGCAACTGTTTACGTTGCTCAAGAAGCTCTGTACGATGATCCAATTGTCTGTCCTATTTTATGTAATAAACCAGATGGGCAGAAATGGTGCATTTAGACGATTTCGGTCTGTGTCTGCGGAACACCTGGCTGCCACTCGCGGAACCCCAGTTGAATATCTCTACTCCAGGCTGCCTATTTAGGCAGGCCCTATTAATATATTTTGTAAACCTGAATATCAGATATATTCTACTACCAAAGGTACCTATAAACTTTATATGTACCTTTGGTGAGCCGTAGCTTCACCAGTGACCCCTAGTCCTCTGCTTTTCCTGTGTTTCAATAGGATTTTACTTATATTTCTAATTCAATAACTTTTTCATTTTAAGATCCTGTGTACTTCACCATTCATCATGGTGCCAAGAAAAGTAAAGTGGACGCCGAGTGTAGCGTTTTCAATTAAGAATGGGGATTAAAGACTTCTTTGTGGAAACAAAGGACCAGAAAACCAATTGCGTAATATGCAGCGAAAGTATTGCCGTTTTGAAAGAGTACTTTCTTCGGCGTCACTACGAAACCAAAAATCTATCAACATATTCAAACATTTCTGGAAAGTTGCGCTCTAAGAAATATGAGTTCATGAAACGTGGTTTAGAAACACAAAGAGATATCTTCCCAAGAAAGTTTGCTGAAAATGAATCTGTCACTCGTACAAGTTACAAAATAGTGCATAAGATGGCAGAACGAGGAAAACCGTTTACTGATGGCAACTTCATCAAAGAGTGTATGATGGAAGAAGCAAATGACTTGTGTCCTGAGAAAGCCGATTTGTTTAGAACTATCAGCCTTTCGGCAAGTTCAGTTGTGCAAAGAACAGAAGAACTTGGAGAGAACATAGTGCTACAGATACGCGAGAAAACTATGAACTTATTGTGGTATTCTCTGGTGCTGGATGAAACTACTGATTTCTCGAGTACGTCATAAATTTTCGTGTTCATTCGTGGTGTCAATTTGGACTTTCGGATAACGGAAGAGTTGGCATCCGTTTGCAGCATGCATGGAACAACAACTGGAAAAGACATTTTCATGAAAGTGCAAACCGTTTTGCAAGACTATAATATTCAATGGAATCAGCTTCGAGGTGTTACAGTTGAAGGAGGAAAAAACATTCCTGGAGTAAGGAAAGGTCTGATAGGGCAGATCAAGACTTAGTTGGAAGAATTCCGGGCGCTCTGTTCATACACTGCATCTTACACCAGCAAGAACTATGTGGGAAAGACTTAGATAATTCTTGTGTACTGACATTGACATGCAGTCAATCACCGTCAGTTCCAGGCTTTTCTTGAAGAAATTGATTCTTCGTTTTTACAAGCTCCGAAAAGAAATATATGTTTTCCTCACTAAAAAAGATAGAGCTGATCCACAGCTGTCAGATCCTACCTGGCTGTCAAAATTGTTATTTTTGGTCGACATCACATCCCGCATAAATGAACAGGATTTGTAACTTCAGGGAAAAGATAACCTCGTCTGTGATCTCTACAGAATAATCAAAGGAATTCGGAGAAAGTTGTCATTGTTTGATTGATTGATTGTTTTGGAACCGACATCACAGCATTCGGGTCATTCCCATAAGCGCTCGGTCCCCATCCTCAGCAGCCAGCGTAGAGTTCCAACACTAATAGTTCCAGTAGCAATCTGATTATATGTCCGTCTCGCGCCTCCTCCGAGTGTCATTGTTTGAAGCACAACTGGAAGGAGAAAACTTTTCTCATTTTCACAGTTTCAAAGAGTTTTGCACTACAATCGCCGAATATGTAACCTCGATTTTCTGGGGGATAAAAATTATTCGTGACTAGGTAATAAAATTTTTTGGAGAGATTTTAAGATCTTGACAGAACTGAGAGTAACACTCTTCTATTCCAGAATCAATTCCATTGTAACCTTGATGATGTGCCAGTTGAACTACAATTGGAGCTAATTGATTTACAAGCAAATGACTTGCTGAAAGCGAAGCACAGAGAAGGAAACTTGTTGAATTTTACCGCTGCTTACCTGATGTTGAGTTTCCGAAGCTGAAGAAATTTGCCGCTGGTATGGCACCAGTGATTGGAACAACTTATGTCTGTGAGCAAACATTTTCAAAAATGAAGTATGTGAAGGCAACACATCGAACGAGATTGATTGTTGAACATTTGAAAGCAATTCTCTTGATTGGATGCAGCAATTCCAAACCATACATTGATGATATCTTGAAGGCCAAGTATCAGTTTCACAAAGCTCACTAACCTTTTTTGCTGCTTACTTTGTGAGATTTGGATATGTGCACACTAGATCTGAAGTCGCTATCTTTTTGCTAACGTCACCGTCTTTGATAACTTTTATTAGTAAATAAATATGTTCTTTGTCTTTGTCTTTTGTACATTGCACGCCACTCACCCATGATTAAATTAGTTTTTCGTCTTTTGTTACCAAAGCTTTCGTTCTGGCTTGCAAGTATTGTTAAAGTTAGTTGCATATCCTTTACAAGACGTTTGCAGTCAACACCAGCATTTTTTGCTGTTGTTGATGTCTTGGCAAGTTTACGTTCAGTAGTTTGCCGTTGCTTTCTGAACGACCGGCACCCATACCATTGCGTAAAAAATCAGCACAACGCAGTCTACTGCCAAATCCTGCGCAGTTGTGTTTCGAACGCGGGTATACGGGATTACAAACCGCGTCCGTAAGACCCTCGCCACGGAGACCGGCGCAAGTATTGTACAGAATGAGTATCCGGCACGCGCTCGTCATCTTGTCAGTGATCCGGCCCGCCGTGAAAACAGTTTGGTGACCTCTGCTCTAAGCAATAATGGCGCGACTGTTCCTCCACACTATACACATGATCACAAAGGGCCATGACCACATCGGATTTATCGTGCACCAATACCCCACCCAACGGTCCAGACCAGCCAATTTGTCCGCCTGCTCGTTTCCCAATACACCAGCATACCCTTGGTAATAAATCAAATGATTGCTCTCAATGTTTGGTTTCGTAATTGAAGCATGCTCTTTGCACGAAGGATGTCTGCCTTGATGATCTTCGGTGGATCAACTAATTCAGGGATCATCTGACAGTTGGTTCCAGGCCTGTGATAGTCAATTAACCGCGCTGTACAGCCAGAGAGCATGACAGAAATCTTGCATGTTTTTTTTCTCGCTCGCTCACTTTGAACTCAAGCGTAGTCCATACACACTATTTATTGTAGTGATGGGCTGCATTCTGCGCGTGGGTTAGCTTTCCCTATTAATAGTGTCCCTCGCTGTCGTGTCCTCCTTTACAGTGTCGTCCCTGGAGTGAAGAGAGCCGACACCCACATTATAATATTTTTTTTTTCTCTCAATATTCTGGAGAATCCACCAGCTTCCGTCCAACACACTCCATCAGCCTATGGACACCTTTTCCTATCACTCTCACACTGTCGTACTATGCCCCCTTCTCATACTTCCCCAACGCAACATACTCAACAACCCTTGCTTCTAGAAATTAATAAAGAGTAATTTATTAAAATAAAAGTGTAACGTATATGAGACGTGTATGTGAAGAAAATGTGTGACGTGTTCTATAAAGTGTGTAGACTCTGACTCTCAGACAGCAACCCAGTCAGCTGATCCCAGCAAAGATAGACCACAGCACGGTACGTCAGAACATGTACTTCTCACCCGTTGCCGAAACCATCTTGCCGGATACTGCTTTGCCTCTGTAGACCTCTGGTAATCCAATTTCATGAACATCCGAAATAGACACCGGTGGTATTAACAGTTAATCATGGACCGGTTGCACTCTACACAATGTCCGTTCCTAACGTTCCTTAACAAACTGCACAAGTCTTTTGTAGTGTGTACGCAGTTAGTTAGTTAGTTAGTTAGTCGACAGATCATCCTCGTTGCACATCGAACCATTCAGTCCATAAGTGCTAATTACTAATGTTAATTGTTACTGTACTAACACTAGGTACTCTTAGCCGGTTCTCGGTTCGTTACTACTGTCTGATGCTGTGTGGTGCATCAGTATGCATCACTCTCTTTGATGAATCAATTTCCTTCTAGCGTAAGTTACGTTTCTGTATGCAACTTTATTGACTCTTGAACTGGTGTTCTTCAGAATGGGTTTTTTAATTCTTTCCCAAAACTTGTAGAGTTTCCTTGGATCTGGTAGGGAACCTAGGATAGAAACAACACATCTGGTGATAGTACTAGTCACTGATCCCTTCGGCTGAGTGTAAGCCTATCACCTTGCTTAATGATCTTTAGCTAACTAGACTTAGTCACAGAGCAGATTAGCTACCCACCTAGAGTCGAATCAGGCTATGACAAAGAAAAAATATCAGCAAACAGAATGCGGAACCCCGCCCACCAGGGACACCTACGGGAAGATCCCAATTATCCCTCATTACTCAATCTCAACTAGTAAAGCTTATCAACACTTCACTAATCTATTCTAGCTAACACTAACAGTGCTAATCATCACACTATAGTTTAACAAGGCTACAGTCCTATAGTAATTATAACGAATATATTATAATAGGTTATACCTTAAATGGCACTACTGCAGTCCTATCAATCATATCTACATCTGCCATTATAGGCACGTGCAAAATTAAGTCACTAATTAACACACGGTAGATATTATTTCCACTAAGCACTGCAGTGCCCTGGCACTCTGACTAGAGCATTATTCAAGTCCACCCTAGTTGATCTCAACTCGAGTTTATATCGCAAACTACCAAAGTTGGCCACGTGACGTTATCCTTTACTCCCCCACACAGGTGGCACAGTGGCAAATCATCCCCTGTCAAGAACTATTTTCCTGGCTTAAATCCTGTCAAAGTTGTCAGTAATTGCCTAGATTCTCAAAACAAGCCAGCTAGTTTCTGTATACTCCCAACAAAGAGTTTCGATACCAAGCTGCCAATCATCTTGATGTGCCGGAAACCAAGAATTGACAGATGCACTGTTTTCCGTACTAGGTACTTCCGTTTTACATCTGCCCCTGTGATCTCACGGCTTCCATCTGCATTCAAATGTTGACAAACTTGTCAATCTTCTGTTCCGTGGTGACAATCCCAGCAGCCATTTTCGTCTGATGTCCGGCCGTATAGATGACAAACGGAACCATTCCATATCCTAAGCTGACAATATATGTGATTCTACTTGTTAATGAACTGCCAACTCTGTGTATCCATTCCTACTCACTCACCACCAAATGTGTATATGGGCTGACACGATGTAACCTGTACAGCTGTGTTTACTCTGTTAGTACGACTGTTGTGGCCCAGAAAATATACGCCACGCAAACGTCGGTATTATTATCTGGGTTAACTCAGGGCGCTCGTGACATAGGCCCCCTCTTAAGAGAGTAGTCCATCTCACTCTTCTCCACCATGAGTTAAATCCAGATGATTCATTCCTCTTCTTCAGGAGCTGGGTGTCTTGACAAGAAGTCCGCTCCAACATTCTCCTTCCCAGGAATGTACTCTACTGTGAAATTATACGGTTGAAGTAACAACGACCACCGCATCAAACGTGCGTTGAGCTTCTGAGAAGTAGCCAGGAACATCAGGGGCTGATGATCTGACTGGACCCGAAACTTAACTCCATACAAATATGGCTGAAATTTTTGCACTGCCCATACGAGGGACAAGCACTCTCTCTCGACGGTTGAATAATTCCTCTCCGCCTGTAGAAGTTTCTTACTTGCGTATGCCACAGGTTTCAAAACCGAAGCATCGTCTTTTCCTTCCTGTAACAAAGCGGCTCCAATTCCAATCGCACTCGCATCCGTTCTCAACACAAATGGTTTGGAAAGGTCAGGGAGCTGTAATACAGGTTTGCTGACCAAGGCCTCCTTTAACTGACTATAGGCATTCTCACATTCTGGTGTCCAAATGATTTGATCCGGTAATCCCTTTTTCAAGGTTTCCGTCAACGGAGCTCCCAGTTCAGTGAAATGTGGGATAAATTTGTGGTAGAACCCACACAACGAGAGAAAAGATCGCACATCCTTCTTCGTTTTTGGCCTTGGTGCATTTCTGATTTTCTCCAGGTTCTTCTCTTCTGGGACAATGTGTCCTGGAGTGATGGTGTGACCTAGAAATTCCAGAGTCTGGTAACCAATCATGCACTTGGTTGGACGAGCAGTAAGCCCTGCTTCCTTGAGTCTATTAAACACTCTCTCCAAGGATTGTAAGTGGTCATCCAAGCTGTCACTGGAAATCAGAATATCATCCATGAATGAGATGATGGACGGATCCTGTAACGGATCTAGTAAAGTCCTCATCAAGCGTGTAAACACACTAGGTGCATTGCTGAGTCCAAAGGGCATGACCTTGAATTCGTAGTGTCCACTGGGTGTACTGAAAGCTAACAGTGGTCGAATCTCCGGTTTGACTGGTATCTGATAGTACCCCCGACTCAGATCCACCTTTGAAAAGTACCGAGCCTTATGGAGCCTAGCGAATAACTGAGTTGGATTCGGCAAAGGTTCCACCTGAAACTGTGTATGACTGTTCAGAAGTCGGTAATCTATACACAACCTGTGTTCTCCACTTGGTTTGCGTAACAAAACTACCCCCGCATTGTATGGGGATGTGGATGGTGCAATCACGTCATCCTCCAGCAGTTTTTTTATTTCCTCCTCCAGGGCCTTTTCTTTAGAGAATGGCACTGGGTAAACCTTTTGGCGAACAGGCTCCTGTGTGGTCAAAGTCATCTCGAACTCAACCAACCTCGTTCGTCCAGGTTTATCAGTCAGTATCTCCTTATGAGACTTGAGAACCTGGGTTATCCTTTCCCTCTCCTGGGAGGTCAGATCAGGGTTCACTTGCACATCCCTATAAGTTTCCTGGTGTACTAAGGGATATTCCCTGCCCTCGCTGGTTCCCACTTCTGTCTCCACTGCAACTGCCATTGCCATGAGGTGAGCTGCCTTGTCTCCTGGTCTCTCTTCGTATTTCCGCAAGAGATTGATATGGAAAATCTTCGACTTTCCCCGGATCCGGATCTGATAGTTGGTTCTGGATATCACCCTTTCCACGGGAAATGGTCCTTGCCAACCTATCTCCAGTTTGTTGTTTCCCGTTGGGAGTAGCAACAAGACTTTATCTCCCACCTCTAGAGATCTTTCTTTAGACCTACGGTTGTAGTAAGCCGCATGTCTTTTCCTGGCCTTTTTCAAGTTTTGATTTGCCAGAGTCCATCCCTTGTGGAGTTTTTCTTTCAGTTCCTCCACGTATTGATAGGATGAGATCACTTCTTCTGACGTCCCCTCTTCAGTCCAACTCCTCAACATGGCTTCCAACGGTCCTTTGATTGGACGACCAAACAGCAACGTAGCGGGTGGTAGTCCTGTTGAGCCATGAGGAACTTCCCGATAGGCAAAGAGTGCTGCTGGGATATATTCATCCCACCTATCAGGTTTTTCCTGCGCTAGTTTCCTGAGCATTGTCATCAACGTGCCGTTGAAACGCTCTACTTGTCCATTGGCTTGAGGGTGGTAAGGGCTGGTATGTATGTGGTTAGAGTGAAACACCCTAAATACCTCCTCCATGAGTTTTCCACAAAACTGAGAACCATTATCCGTCAGAATTTGATCCGGAAAGCCTAATCTGGTAAAGGCCTCCATCAGTGCGTCCGCCACTCTTTTCGAGTCAATCGTGGTCAACGGTATGGCTTCACCCCACATTGTACAGCAATCCACCATTGTGAGTATATACATGTTCCTCTTCCTATTCCTGGGAAGTGGACCCACGATATCGATGGCTACCCTCTCGAAAGGAGAGTTCATGATGGGCATCTCACCCAACATCACCGGTGCTGTCCAGTGTTTCGGTGCCACCCTCTGGCACTCAGGGCATGACTTCACATACCGACGCACATCATCTGTCATTCCCGGCCAATAGTAGTGGCAGGAAATCCGCTGCATGGTGGCGGCAATACCCATGTGTCCACTAAAGGAGATGGTATGCCCCATATGAAGAATCTGGGACCGATGAGCTTTCGGGACGACCAACTGACCGTATAGGTTGTCTCCCCTTCCTGCTCTCCTGTAGAGTATCCTATTCTTCATGTAGTACTGCCCCCGTCCTGGTGGATCAGCACTTTTCTGCAGCTTTTTGTAGCAAGGACGTAAAGTATCATCCTCACTCTGGGCAGTTCGTAGCTCCCCCGGCATTGGGTTAGTCACAATTGCGTCTGCCTCTTCCGTTTTCGTCTGAGAGCGAGTCTGCATTGCTCCCATATGAATTGGCTCCCTGGGCATTCCCAGAAAGACATACCGGCAACCTAGGATGACTGGAAAAATGGGATCGGTCAATACAGCGGCCTTGATGGTGCCGGTGACGTACCTTGACCGAATCTCCACATTAGCAATGGGCAACTTCATGGTTACAGCACTCTTCTGTGCAGGCTGTATATCCAATGTTTCACCTGTGAATTGTTCTGGATGTACCAGATCCGCAGAAATCACGGCCTCCCCGTCCAGTCCTGTGTCGTATAAACACTCCACTTGACGACCGTTAACCTCTACCAATTCCACTACAGGTGGTTTTTCCTGGTCTGGAGTCTCTTCCTCGGCCTCGACCTGTTCGGTGGGCTCCACCTTAGGTTTCCCTGAGCACACGACGAATTGAGTGTCTCCTGACTTTCCCCTGCAGTCAATAGCATTGTGCGTGTTTGACTGACATTGGTTGCACCATTTCCCTGTCCTAGATTTTCTATTGTCGGACTTGAATGAGCTCTCCTGGTGGCGAGCTTCCTTGTTGACCTTGGCATTTTCCGTGACAACCTCCTTGGAAGTCACTTGACATGCTGCAAAGTGAGGGTTCTTAGCCTTCGATTTGCAGTCCCTCGTATTGTGAGAGGGTGACTTACAAATTGAACACCACTTCTCCGACCACGGTCGTTTAGGTGTAGAGCTTGAAGTGCTCTTGCTTCCCTCCTTCTTCTTCTCTGAACTATCCTCTGATTTTTGCACATAAGGTTCCCACTTTTTGGTTCCTGAGTTTTTGGCTTTCTTCTTGTCATGTTTCTCTTGACTTTTGGTGTTGGTGGAAAGGTTTTCCCCTGCCTCCCCATGTACCTCGACGAACCGTTCTGCTAATTTATTCACGAGGTCAATACGTTCCGCTCCTTGTTCTCCCAGGAACGTCCTGAGAGGTTTAGACATTTGCTTCTTCAGCTGGTCGACCACCATGAGCTCTTCCAGACTCTCATAGTCATGTGCGAACCCAGCCAAATCCATCCACTTATGGAGATAAGATTTAAGACGCAAACTGTAGGCGGCAAACAACTCCCCCGGTTCTCGTTTCGCTGCTCGAAATTTTTTCCGGTAGGTATGTGACGTAACCTCGAATCGTTTCAGCAGAGCCGTCTTTAACTCATCATAATTGTTCTCATGTCCTGGTGGCAGGCGAGTATAAACCTCGTATCCCGTCCCGCGTAATCCCTGGGATAGCTTAAGATTCCATTTGTTACGCTCCAGACCCATAGCAACTGACATAGCCTCGAAGCGTTGAAGGTATTGGTCAATCTTCTCTTTGTCCTCCTCGTAGACCGCTAAAGGAAACTTCATAGCATGGTACCCATGTCCACCTACTGGTGTTGATCCTGGGATGGAGGAACCTCCAACTGCTCCCTCAGTTTCTCCATTAGATTGACTCTTCAACTCGAGTTCCCTCATCCGGTACTCGTGCTCCCTTTTCTGTGCTTCTTGTTCAGCTTCTAATTTCCTAGCTGCTTGCTCAGCTTCCAATTTCCTAGCTGCTTGCTCAGCTTCAAATTTCATAGCTGCTTGTTCAGCTTCTAATTTCTTAGCTGCTTGTTCCAACTCCATCCTCCTCAATTCCAACTCGGCCTTTCGATCTTCCCGTTCCGCTTGACGATACTCTCTCTCCACTTCCTGTATGTAATCCGTTAGAGCAGACCCCGCCAATCCCATTTCTTCCCCCCTTGCCTTTAATTCTGCTGTGCTAAGTTTAGGGGTGGCCATTATACAGAGAGGTAAGCTAGCAGGTCTAGTACAATATAACTGCAAATTACTATACAGATATATGAACAAGTACTATAAATCTAGATATACCACACACAGCACATTCACGCAGTGACAAGAGTAGAATCAGGACCACAGACCTATGCAGACGTGTGAAGTGTGAACAGGTAAGATATTAGTCCTAACCCCTATCCACATTCACTCTAGCTGGATTCTCCAAAATGATATCTCCCTCTTATAACTAAGGATCCCGTGTCAAAAGACCCCGTTGTCAGAAGATCCCACTGTCAAAGGTTCCTGCTTGCAGGAGATCTCGCTGTCCAAGGATTCCGTTTACGGGAGATCCCGCTGTCCAAAGATCCCGTTTACGAGAGATCCCGCTGTCCAAAGGATCACGTTTACGAGAGATCCCGCTGTCCAAAGATCACGTTTACGAGCCCCCAATAATGTCGTGTCCTCCTTTACAGTGTCGTCCCTGGAGTGAAGGAGAGCCGACACCCACATTATAATATTTTTTTTCCTCTCAATATTCTGGAGAATCCACCAGCTTCCGTCCAACACACTCCATCAGCCTATGGACACCTTTTCCTATCACTCTCACACTGTCGTACTATGCCCCCTTCTCATACTTCCCCAACGCAACATACTCAACAACTCTTGCTTCTAGAAATTAATAAAGAGTAATTTATTAAAATAAAAGTGTAACGTATATGAGACGTGTATGTGAAGAAAATGTGTGACGTGTTCTATAAAGTGTGTAGACTCTGACTCTCAGACAGCAACCCAGTCAGCTGATCCCAGCAAAGATAGACCACAGCACGGTACGTCAGAACATGTACTTCTCACCCGTTGCCGAAACCATCTTGCCGGATACTGCTTTGCCTCTGTAGACCTCTGGTAATCCAATTTCATGAACATCCGAAATAGACACCGGTGGTATTAACAGTTAATCATGGACCGGTTGCACTCTACACAATGTCCGTTCCTAACGTTCCTTAACAAACTGCACAAGTCTTTTGTAGTGTGTACGCAGTTAGTTAGTTAGTTAGTTAGTCGACAGATCATCCTCGTTGCACATCGAACCATTCAGTCCATAAGTGCTAATTACTAATGTTAATTGTTACTGTACTAACACTAGGTACTCTTAGCCGGTTCTCGGTTCGTTACTACTGTCTGATGCTGTGTGGTGCATCAGTATGCATCACTCTCTTTGATGAATCAATTTCCTTCTAGCGTAAGTTACGTTTCTGTATGCAACTTTATTGACTCTTGAACTGGTGTTCTTCAGAATGGGTTTTTTAATTCTTTCCCAAAACTTGTAGAGTTTCCTTGGATCTGGTAGGGAACCTAGGATAGAAACAACACATCTGGTGATAGTACTAGTCACTGATCCCTTCGGCTGAGTGTAAGCCTATCACCTTGCTTAATGATCTTTAGCTAACTAGACTTAGTCACAGAGCAGATTAGCTACCCACCTAGAGTCGAATCAGGCTATGACAAAGAAAAAATATCAGCAACCAGAATGCGGAACCCCGCCCACCAGGGACACCTACGGGAAGATCCCATTTATCCCTCATTACTCAATTAGTAAAGCTTATCAACACTTCACTAATCTATTCTAGCTAACACTAACAGTGCTAATCATCACACTATAGTTTAACAAGGCCACAGTCTATATTAATTATAACGAATATTATAATAGGTTATACCTTAAATGGCACTACTGCAGTCCTATCAATCATATCTACATCTGCCATTATAGGCACGTGTAAAATTAAGTCACTAATTAACACACGGTAGATATTATTTCCACTAAGGCACTGCAGTGCCCTGGCACTCTGACTAGAGCATTATTCAAGTCCACCCTAGTTGATCTCAACTCGAGTTTATATCGCAAACTACCAAAGTTGGCCACGTGACGTTATCCTTTACTCCCCCACACAGGTGGCACAGTGGCAAATCATCCCCTGTCAAGAACTATTTTCCTGGCTTAAATCCTGTCAAAGTTGTCAGTAATTGCCTAGATTCTCAAAACAAGCCAGCTAGTTTCTGTATACTCCCAACAAAGAGTTTCGATACCAAGCTGCCAATCATCTTGATGTGCCGGAAACCAAGAATTGACAGATGCACTGTTTTCCGTACTAGGTACTTCCGTTTTACATCTGCCCCTGTGATCTCACGGCTTCCATCTGCATTCAAATGTTGACAAACTTGTCAATCTTCTGTTCCGTGGTGACAATCCCAGCAGCCATTTTCGTCTGATGTCCGGCCGTATAGATGACAAACGGAACCATTCCATATCCTAAGCTGACAATATATGTGATTCTACTTGTTAATGAACTGCCAACTCTGTGTATCCATTCCTACTCACTCACCACCAAATGTGTATATGGGCTGACACGATGTAACCTGTACAGCTGTGTTTACTCTGTTAGTACGACTGTTGTGGCCCAGAAAATATACGCCACGCAAACTTCGGTAGTATTATCTAGGTTAACTCAGGGCGCTCGTGACACTCGCCATCAGGCGAACCCACTCTGACTTCAGAGATACTTGTAATTAACGTTCCCATGTCAAGGACGACAGGTCAACATCTTAGTCCAGTTGTCCAGTGTAGGGGTTGAACCGTTTACCTCGGCATCATCACATCAGATGTTTAAAAACAAGCGTTCTTATCCATTTGGCCATGCGGACCTGCGTATGTGATGTTTAAAACCAGCAAAGCCAGCGAGCATCCTGGGTGACCAAAAGGTTATCTGAATGTGCACAAGACGAATCTACCTCTCACCCAGGCTTCTAGTCTAATTCATCGCATCACCAAGTTTATGTTCAGACTGATTCATTATTACGCAGGTACGTTAAGGTTGAATATATCTTCAGCATCTTCCACCTTGGCGTCAAACGTCGTGAGGGGGAATGGTTGACGTTCCAGCGGCCAATGAGTGGCACTGGATAGTGACATTCCGAGATAACGTGCAATGTCTTTGTTGTCAACAAGCCATTTCCCGCTCGGACACCCTCTTGCTCTCGCGTCAGATCTTCTTTAGAGCAGTGCCAGCACAGGTAAATAATGGTGTTACACTATACGAGATGGCAGAATTATGTGATCTTCTGCCTTTCAATGTCATTCTGATAACATCATATCTTTCTCTCGCAGGTAGTTAAGTTGGCAACTCTTCTCACATATCCCATCTAGCAGGTGTTGATTTTGCGTGCGTGTGATTTGAATAATGTCCAAGTTTGACATTGATAGCTTGTTATGAATATGCTATTTAGTATGGCTGACAAAGGTATGTATGAATGATTCAATATTGGTGATATTGACTGGCAAAGTTATGCATCAATAATTCAATATGGGTGATAGCCGATATATAAGCTGAATAAATGTAATCTCGGTGTCAAAACAAACATTCCTTTTGGTTATACTGAATGAAAAGAATACACTCATGGTATTAACTGATTGATTGGTTGATCGATTTAAGAATCGATATCATATAACACTAGTCATGGCAACTGTTGT
Source organism: Cepaea nemoralis (assembly GCA_014155875.1). NCBI lineage: Eukaryota > Metazoa > Mollusca > Gastropoda > Stylommatophora > Helicidae > Cepaea > Cepaea nemoralis. Next base: position 900,065 of record JACEFZ010014727.1, on the reverse strand, counting down.
TTACATTGCTTATGTAGAATAGAACGGGCGTTGCCACAAGCAAGATGTATTGATATATCATACCAATGAAAGCAGTTGAATATGTAAGATAAGTGCACAAGCAAGGCAAGTATACAGTTCTTGCCATACATGCATCTAGAAAGCTGTGCTACCATACTCAGCAGCTATGAAAATATGTTATGTATAGTGATCTCAGAAGGACACGTATGTAAGGTGTTAAAATTAATTGATCACTGTACAAACAAACTACTCTTGTGTAGTTTGATCAATTTCTAATCCTGCGTATAAAACAGGAGGATATTGTTTTTTGTCAATATTGTCTCTAACATGATGTCAATATTTTCTCTAAGATAATGTCAATATTTTCTCTAACATGATGTCAATAATGTTTCTAACATTATGTTAAAATATTTTCTCTAACATTATGTCAATGTTTTATCTAACAGTATGTCAATATTTTCTCTAACATAATGTCAATATTTTCTCTACCATTATGTCAATGTTTTCTCTAACATAATGTCAATATTTTCTCTACCATTATTTTCTCAACCATTATTTCAATGTTTTCTCTAACACAATGTCAATATTTTCTCTAACATTATGTCCATATTTCCTCTAACATTATGTCAATATTTTCTCTAATATTACATATGTTGTTATCATAAATAAGGTGCACAGATAAAGGGACAAGTTCTATATCAAACCAACATGTTTGGTAATAGACATCACAATGTTATAGCCGTGTGCTGTGGGAAACAAAAGAAACATGGAAAATTAAATGTGTGCGGTCACTAAAGATTTCAACATTTAGATTGTCTAGTAAGTCCTCTGTTAAGGGACTCCATTCATCAAACTAGCAAAGAAATATTATCGGAGAGAAGCCAAAAAGCTAAGAAAAAATGGATGAATGAAGAAATCTTAATGTTGATGGACAAAAGGAAACAGAATAAAAATGGCAAACAAGAGTATGCTACGATAAATAAAGAAATAAGAGATAAATGTGTGAAGGCAAAAGAATGTTGGTTAAACGAGCAATGCAAACAAATTGAATTAAATTCCATTAAAGATCAAAAATGTATGCACAGACAAATCAGTGAGCTCACAGGAAGAAAAATAAGAATAAATACAGGGTGTTTGAAATCAAAAACAGGTAAGATATTATTGGAGGAAGGTGCTATAATGAAGAGGTGGAATGAGTATATAAGAGAATTATATAATGGAGAAAGGGAAGAATTAACAGAAGAAAGTAACTTAGAAGGCCCACCTATTCTAAAAGAAGAAGTCGCTGACGCTATGAAACATATGAAGAAAGGAAAAACGGCTGGGCCAGATGAAATCGCAGTAGAAGAATTAGAAGTATTGGGAGAATTTGGGGTAGATATATTAACCAAAATGCTAAATGATATTTACAACAGTGGATATTTACCGAGCGATATGGTAAAATCTGTATTTATAGCAATACCAAAGAGACCAGGAGCAATTGAATGTGAAGATTTTCGTACAATTGATTGATTGATTGATTGATCTAGGAACCGACATCACAGCATTCGGGACATTCCTATAAGCGCGTCGTCCCCATCCTCAGCAACCAGCGAAGAGTTCCAACACTAATAGTTCCAGTAGCAATCTGATTATATGTCCGTCTCGCCTTTCCTCTGAGCGTCGAGCGTCGGCCAGATCCCCTCGTCACTCCTCGCTGCCTCATTCTAACCAGACTATGGTGATCCATTTGCTCCTCCGAGGTGTACACGTGCTCCCACAAGGCCGCAACCACATCTGCCTTGTCATGCATCAATACTCCACCAAGTTCTGCCGAGCCAGCCAATCTGTCCGCCTGTTCATTCCCCAGCACACCGGCATGCCCAGGAGAAAAGATCCAGGTGATGCTTTCTACCCGTGACCTCCGAAGCGAAGCAAGCCACTCTGCACGAAGCTTGCCTGTTCTCACTCTTCTCAGCACGTTTTCTGAGTCAGTTACAATCACAATATGTGTATGTATCGTGTATGTGTATGTATCGTACAATTAACCTCATAAACCATGTCACTAAGCTTCTACTCAGAATTATAATGAGAAGAGCAAGAAAGAAAATAAAAATGGAAATTAGTGAAGAACAGTACGGTTTTATGGAAGGAAAGGGTACAAACAATGCAATATATATATTACGAACACTAATGGAAAGGTCAATAGAGAAACAGAGGGACATATATTTATGCTTCATAGATTATACTAAGGCATTTGATAAAGTAAAACATGATGAGCTGATTAAAATGTTGGACGATATCAACATTAATGGGAAAGATTTAAGAATAATAAAGAATATATACTGGAACCAAGTAGCAGCAATTAAAATGGGAAATAAAGAGGGTAGTTACGAACAGATAAAGATAAAGCTAGGAGTACGACAGGGGTGTGTCTTGTCACCCGATCTCTTCTCCCTATATAGCGAAGTAATAATGAGAGAGATCAAAGAGAAGCCAGGAATACTAATCGGAGGATATGACATAAACAATATACGCTATGCAGATGACACAGTATTGGTGGCGGATAATGCAACAGACCTACAACAATTATTGGACATTGTAGTATCAGAGAGTGCACAGAAAGGACTCTCCTTGGATATCAAGAAAACAGTAACAATGGTGATATCAAAGAAAATGGGGACACCAAAATGTCACATAGAAATAGAAGGGGAAATTCTGAACCAAGTGGATAATTTTAAATACCTAGGGGCACTTATAACATCGGATGGAAGATGTACAACAGAGATTAAGAGCAGAATAGGGCAGGCAAAAGCCGCATTTCAGAAAATGAAGAGTATCTTATTCAATAAGTCACTATCAATGAATGTAAGAAAGAGAGTGCGAAAATGCTATATAGAACCAGTTTTGCTGTATGGCAGTGGGACGCAGAGGTGTTTCCAAGGCACCAGGGCCGGGTTATATACTGGCCAAGACCTATTGACGCGTCCTTGTCGAGCGTCCTGGGCAACAGGTCCCATCAGGGTCCTGGCTAAAGTCAGTAGAATCGCCGATTCCTCCGAAGTCGGAGAGTGTCTGCCTGTACGGCGAGGAACCACCAGTCTGCACACCAATAAGCCAGACATGGGACAACGGATACTCACGCAAACCTCAGGTCCTGTATGACATCACACTGATGTTGGACAACAGGATGCCTTCATCCGACATACAGGACTTTGCGTTGGAGCTCAAGCCAACGAACACAAGCAAGCAAGCAAGCTGTATGGCAGTGAATCTTGGAATGTAAATGAACAAATTAGGAAGAATTTAGAAGCAACATAAATGTGGTTTTTAAGACGAATGTTGCGAATTCCTTGGACTGCCAGAGTAACTAACAACGATTGTCTGAAAGAGGCTAATGAAACTAGAACACTATATACAACAATAAGAAAGAGACAAACAGCTTTCTTTGGTCATGTGATGAGAAGAGAGGCACTGGAGAACATCGTGACAACTGGAAAGATCGAGGGGAAGAGAGGCAGAGGCAGACCAAGAGAAATGATGATGGACGGATTGAGACGGTGGCATGGAGGAATATCATCAGCAGAGTTGATCCAGAACACCAAAGACCGAGATCTGTGGAGAGCAATGAACGCTTACGCCAGCCGGCACGACACTTGATGATGAGTAAGTCCTCTAATCTCTAATTTCCTCCCTCTACTTATATGAGACCGCGTTCCAAACACAACTGAGGGAGATTTGACAGCAGGCCGCCTTGCGTTGTTTTTGTTTCGAAAATGGTACGAGTGCCGGTCGTTCAGAAAACAATGGCAAACTATTGAACGCAAATTTGCCAAGACATCACAAACAGCCAACAAATAAGTTACTGCTACGTCCTGTAAAGGACATGAAACTAATATTATAACTAACTTATATGAATGTGTGGTCACAGTAGATTTCAATGTTTAAATTGTCTAGTACAGTGGTTCTCAACCGGTGGGGAACTCCCCCCCCCCCTACTCCAGGGGGGAATTTTGGGGTTTCCAGGGGGGGGGGGGAGGGGAGGGGATGAAGATTGTTTCAAGATCGCGTTAATTACAAGAACCGATTACTTTATCTTGTTTTTCCCTTCATACTTTACGGTTCTGTAAGTCTCACCCTTCTAAAATTAATTTTATAAAGTAAGTAGACCCACAAATCAAGTTTTATGTGGACGTATAGACTTGTTTTATTATGTGCTTCCATTATTACGTATACTGTGTAGGGGCGGGAGGGGGGATTTTTAGGTAGGAAATACGAAAAGGGGACGGGATGACGTTCTGAAAATATGGTGAAGGGGGGCACGGGCCAAAGTTTTAGGTAGGAAATACGAAAGGGGTGGGGGTGGGGGAATAATGTTCTGAAAATATGGTGAATTGGGGCACGGGCCAAAATAGGTTGAGAACCACTGGTCTAGTATGTCATATAATACTATAACCCATATTTCCTTCCTCTACTTATATGTGTATGTGGTCACTACAGATTTCAATATTTAGACTGTCTAGTGAGTCCTCTAACTTCTATTTCCTTCCTCTACCTATATGAGTGCCATTTATTATATGTGAAGTTATTTTTCAAACTATTTCTATGGTCTCTGTGCTTACCAAACAAATGATATTGCTGTGTGCTACGCAATTAAAATGCTCACTATGGTCATTTATCGGGATTATTCCGTTACACCTTAAGTTGACTAGTATCTGTGATAGCCTTCTTAGATTCAGCAGATACATGTGTGTTATTGATAGCTGTTTAGCTTGGATCTGCAGCACAGATTACTCATGCTATCAACTGAACACATTGCTAAGGATAGCGGGCAATCTAAAGCAGATGGGTATGGAAGTGAAGGGATTATTGCAACATTACCATCTCCCAGGAATTAAGCTAGGGAGGTATCGCTATTTACTTACACAGTCGACACTCACATAACCTCGGGAGTACTAGATATCAAACACTGCTTGAAAGACAACTATGGAATGGAATTTCATGCCCATCTCAAAGCTGTACTAACGATGAGGATGATGCCACGAATAATAAGCGCAGTGGCTAATTTAATCTCATTTATAACCTTTGAGCACGTCCGCCCATTCAGTGTCTGTTAAAATCGGAATGCAATAGTAATTAACACCAGCTACGCTTAATCTCAAGGACTTAGTCTGATTAACATTTAAACCAAAAAAACAACAACAACAACAACAACATAAGTTATGGTCAGTGCAAAGGAAAATTATATACTCAACATCAACATCAGAGTGACTGGAACCAATCTGAAGCAAATAGGGGTGTACCGGATTTCGGCTCCGGCTCCGGCAAATCTGGAATCCGGCCATTTTTACAAATCCGGCTTCGGCTCCGGCTCCGGCCGGATCTCACTTCATAAATTCGGCCAAATCCGGCTCCGGCCGGATTTCAAACATTTGAATCCGGTACAGCCCTAGTGAAAACACTCATGGCTTTCCTCCAGAAAGAAGGTAGTGATGCTGGGATCAAAACTATGAAAGCAGCCCTGCTTGAAGCTGTTAGCAGCAGATTTGCGGACATTGAATCCAACAGTATTTACACCTGTGCCACACTACTGGATCCTCGATTCAAGCTGTGCTTCTTCTCCGAACGTGGTAGAAGTGATGCACGAGCCCATCTGCTGTTAGCAGCTAACTCCATTATTGATTCAGCAAACACAGTCAGTCCACAGGATCCATCAGCTACTAGTAGTAGTACTAGTGTTTTGACTTCTGTGAGCACTGCCACACAGTACGAGTCCAGCCTATGGAGCTGTTTTGACACAATTGTCGAGGAAAATCCCACCACAGATCGTTCTGCAAGTGCCGAAGGCAACAGCATTAACACTGAGGTGACACAGTACCTGTCAGAGCCACTTCAAACTCGACAGTCAGATCCAGTTTCATGGTGGCATGCCAATAAGCAAAGATTTCCAAGTATGGCTAGACTGGCGCAGGCATTTCTTGCACCACCACCTACAAGTGTGCCATCGGAAAGGCTGTTCAGTACTGCAGGAGACATTATCACTGACCGCCGTAGTAGCCTTTTACCACAAAATGCGGAGACGTTGATTTTCCTGAAATACAACTCGTCCCTTCTTGACTCTGAGAGTTCAACTTCACAGCCATAATGAAGACTGACTGACTGAAATAGTGAAATTACTGAATGAATGTATTTCAATAAATTCAATCTGTTCAATGTACTGTTGTTGTGAGTTGTAACTGAGCTGCCAATTTGCCAACTGAAAACAATGTGAAAACTAAAAACTGAAACTGAAAACTAAAAATTAAAATTACTAAATTAGCATTATGTGCTTATGTATTATGTTTCATCTTGAACTTATGGAACTTAATATTACTTAATTACTTATTCTAATATAAATGTAATTATTTTACATTTAAATGATTTAATATGAGTATATGTCATCATTGTCATGTCTATAGTAATGAACTGCAGTAATGAACAGTCGAGTGACTCCACTCACTTAAGTCAAGTGATGTAGTACGTTGTTTTTTTTTATTTGTAAATCCGGCTCCGGCCGGATCTCACTTCATAAATCCGGCCAAATCCGGCTCCGGCCGGATCTTATTTCATAAATCCGGCCAAATCCGGCTCCGGCCGGATTTCAAAAATTTGAATCCGGTACAGCCCTAGAAGCAAATCAATGTATTCAACAGGGAAATCAATTGGGGAACCCTTTAAGGTCACTAAGACAGTTCATAAATAAACACACATAGTATTGTTTGGCCCTCATAGAAGGAGAAGAAGGAGGTAGAGTTTAGAGGACACAATAGACAACATACAATTTGAGAGCCATAGTTACAATGTATTTAAGCCTCACGATAGATGGTAGAAGCGTCAACAGAGAGAACAAACTGAAGTATCTGGGAATCACATTTGACAGGAGCCTGTCCTTCAAGGACAATGTGGAGACGGTTGTGACAAGGTCTCAAAAGGGACTCAATGCACTTAAAACTATGGCTACAATGGACACACAGCAGAGAATGCTTTTCACACTATACCAGCACTTGATCCTCTCAGTGATTGATTATGGACTAGGACTGCTCACTGTCTCACAGAGTCAGCTGGTGAAATTAGAGCGCATACAGAACGAAGCTATGCGGGTCATTCTGGGATGCACCAGAGACCCCCCAATAGTGTGTATATGCGTTACATCATTGGTCTGCCGACTGTTGCAGGTAGGCTCAAGGTGATGCAGGCGAAGGCATACCCCAGAGTAGCTGCTGATACATATCACCCGTTGCATGAGGCGCTGGACGCCGTTAAGGGTCAGAGACTGATAAGAGGGAAATCAGGCGGAGGATACGATCAGACAGGTGTGCCCCTTGGAGAACATTAGGAGAGGAGATGAGTGGGTCAGAGTGCCAGCGGAGCAGTCAGACTTGTGCAGAGTTATAATCACATTGAGCAGGGAGTGGCCAGCAGGGGCCACGGAAGTGGAAATCCAGCAAATAATTCAGGATAATGCTCGCTCGGGTGATGTGACTATCTACACAGATGGGTGGGTCGGTGTTTAGAGGTAGGAGAAATGCCTGGGGGTTCTTAGCAAAAGCTAATGGTCGACTTTTGGTGCAGGAGAGCCGGGCATATGATACCACGACATCTAGCTTAAGAATGGAGGGTGGGGGGGGGGGGGGGGGGGGGGGGGGGGGGGTCAGTGCAGCTTTCCGCTGGATGGAGAATACAATACACACACACATCGTGATTGTAACTGACTCAGAAAGCATGCTGAGTAGGGTGAGGACAGGCAACCTTCGTGCAGAGTGGCTTGCTACGCTTCGGAACTCACGGGTGACAAGCATCGTCTTGATCTTTTCTCCGGGGCATGCTGGTGTGCTGGGGAATGAACAGGCGGACAGATTGGCTGACTCGGCAAAACGTGGTGGAGTATTGATGCATGACAATGCAGACGTGGTTGCGACCTTGTGGGAGCATGTGTACAGCTCGGAGGAGCAAATGGATCACCATGTTCTGGCAAGAATGCGACAGCGAGGGGTGACGAGGGGATCTGGCCGACGATCGACGCTCAGAGGAAAGGCGAGACGGACATATAATCAGATTGCTACTGGTACTATTGGTGTTGGAACTCTTCGCTGGCTGCTGAGGATGGGGACGGATCTCTTATGGGAATGCCCCGAATGATGTGATGTCGATTCCTAAATCAATCAATCAATCAATCAATCAATCAATCAATAAACATTTGGGGACTTTAATAACAGCAGATAGACGATGTATTAAGGACATTACATGAAGTTTATCCCAAACAAAAGCAGGACTTCACAATCATTGACATCTTGCCGTCGTGACAGACGACAGTTTGTACTTCAAAAATAATATTTAAAAATAATACTTCAATAATAATATTTACCTATGGCGGTAGCGAATGTGACTGGTAAGGCCGATTCGCGCTGTAAATTTTCGTTCACAGTGGGTGCACGTGAACACGTGGTTATTTCCATCATCATGCACCATCTTACGTCTCACACGCTCGGTGTGTGACTTATCTGCAATAATTTTCTCCTTTGCTTTATTCCATTTCTGATGTTTGCCCTCCATGCAACCCGTTCAGCGGCGACTTGCTCCCAATGTGCATTATCAATGCCTGTATCAATCATGTCCCGCTTACACACATCTTTGTATCTTGTACAGTGTTATGATGCTTGAATCTTTGAAATCCTGCGGGACTTGTCCTTCTCGCCAGCATAGCTCTATTAGCTGGTGGATCTGTAGAGTGAGTGTGTCTTGCCCACTCCTGATAACCTCTATTGGAATCCCATCCTTACCTGGAGCCTTGCCAGATGCAAGTTCATTTATAGCACACTTAACTTCTGTTATGGTGGGAAGTGTGTCCAGGTGGTCAAGAGTTGGTAGAGCCTCTATGGCATTGAGGACATGATCCGCTAGTTTGGTCTCACTTGAGTAAAGCTCCAAATAGTGCTCTACCCATCTGTCCATCTGCTGTTTCTTATCAGTTATGATTTCTCCAGTCATCGTTTTCAATGGTGCACTTCTTTTCATCATTGGACCACAGGCTTTCTTTATTCCTTCGTACATGCTTCTGATGTTTCCCTTATCACTTGCGATTTGAATGGACTCACATAACTTGATCCAATAATCATTTGCACACTGTCTGGCAGCCTTTTGCAGCACATCCTTCCTAGCTTGCTTTAGCTCACTCAGAGTGTTACGCTTTGGTCTTTCCTTGTTTCTTAAGAGAGCTGTCTTCTTCTTATCGATCAAGGGCAGCAGAGTCTCGCTGTTGGCCGCAAACCAGTCCTACCTCTGATGATCCACAGTTCCGTAAACTCCTACGGCAGTTTTATAAAGAGTTTCCTTAAGTTGACCCCACTTTTTATTTACTGTACAATTTTCTGGTGTATCAGTGAAAGCGTCTTCAAGTTGCCGTTGAAACTGAAAGCACTTTTTAGGATCATGAGTGTTAATAATATTAATCCTGGGGCTATATTTGTGTTTAGCTGTGTAGATTCTCTTTGGTCTCAGTCTAACCCTTACAACAACAAAAAATGATCCGTATCACAGTCACCACTGTGGTAACTTCGAGTCAATGATATATGGTTCAGATGTTGTCTCCGTGTGATGATGAAGTTCAGCTGGTGCCAATGGCCGGATCTTGGATGTCTCCATGCAACTTTATGCAGCTCTTGTGTTTTAAAAAAGGAAGTTGTAATACACAGGTCATTTCTGGTGCAATGCTCCATCAGCCTTTGCCCATTTTCATTCATGCGACCGATGTTGTATTTTCCAAGGCACACTGGCCATGCACTCGAGTCCTTGCCCTCACGAGCATTTAAGTCACCGAGCATATAAATGTAGTCAGATTTTAGACCTGCCTTGATCACGGAGTCTAACTCCTCATAGAACGAATCCTTCACATCATCAGAGGAATCGAGTGTCGGTGCATATGCAGTAATAATGTTGGCAAAACCACAAGATGTTGCCAAGCGCATGTGTAATAGTCTTTCATTTCCTACTGCTGGAATTTCGATCATTCCCAGTAGCGAATTCTTCACTACAAAGCCCACACCGTGTTGCCTTGTTTCTGTCTGCCCTCTACCCTTCCAAAGAAGGTGTAATTGTTTTTCCTGAGTGACCCTTCCTCAGCGAGGCCAGTCTCCTGCAGGCCAGTAATATCAATGTTAAGACGATTTAGTTCGGCATCAATCACAGCCGTTTTTCTCACATCGTCAATATTGGTCAAGTCCGTGTAAAGTCCTGGACACATGGTTCTTACGTTCCAGGTTGCAAGCCGTAGCTTGAGGTTTCTAGTTTTCTTTTTATTAGTACCTGGTGCATTGGTTTTACAGCCTGCTATTCAGATTTTGTCCTAGCCCCAAGCACCCATTGAAGCAGGCAGGCTGTGGCGGATCAGCACCCAATTGGCCGGTGGCTGTCCAGCTTGAGGCGGGCGGTAGCTGATCAGTGACACCTGTAGGTGTCTCCCAACGTCATAGGCAACGCGTGGCGCCCCATGTCTACGCCAATTGACAGGGACTTATGACCCGTAACAGTTGCCTCTCGCTTTGATTCCGAGATCGGTTAAGACCAGAGATGGAGTTATTGCCTCTCCATAGCACAAAGCCTGGGCTAAAATATAGAGATCATGTGTTGCCCATGCAGCATGATCCCTCTCTCGGCTTGCCTAGTTCACTCCAGAGGAAAGGTAACGCCTCTACATCTGGAACAAGACAAGCTGCAGAAGCTACCGAATCAGCAAAGCAATGCTCTAACTGTCCGCCTGTCGGAGCTTCGATCATAGACCTGCCGCCAACCAAGACTTACGGCCTAGTCTGTCCTGCCATGACATTTTGTCTTTAGGTTGCATTTCCTTGCACCAGGATAAGGCTTGTACCCTCCCAATTGCGCTCTTCCGCCCGAAGCCGTTTGCACAATGTGGGGTGAGGAGTTTGGTAAGCGCCCCCCAACGTTCGGCGCTAACAGAAAGCAGGTAGTACCGTCTACTGTTATACGGTAGCTCAGTCATATCTGACTAAGACCTGACGAGAAGCACTTCACAAGATAAAGAATTTTCTCTGTAATTTATCTTCATCAATGGACGTGAGTAAACAATTCTTCAGAGCTATATTAAGAAAATCTCGATGTACGAAAGGGATCAATGGACAATTAGCAGACGAGTGGGGACTTACGTGGAAGCTGTGGAGATGGGGTTTTATAGAAGAATGATGACAAGACCATGCAAGGATACAAAGAGCAATGAACACATCTTGAAAGAAGTTAACTCAGAAAGAGAGCTGGCTACTCGCATCAGAAAAAGAATTAGTCCGCAAACCGTGGACATGTGGCGAGTAGAGGAAAACGGCAGTTTGTCCTAACAACGAGAAAGTTGATGGAAAGGAGAAACAGGGAGAGACCATGACAAAAGATGCTGCACAGTTTGGCATCATGACAGGGATTAACGTCTGTATCAGAAAAGATTGACAGTACAAGAGACGGGAGGCTGTGGATAGATATGATCACTAACACGATGCAGCGTGCACTATAGTAAGAATAAACCCATACTGCATCATTTGCCTTGAGACATTTAGGTGGAAAAACGTGTTAACTGTTTGTAAGTCGCCGAAGCCCCAAAATCTACCGACTGCTTTCTTCTCTTCTCTAATGACGCAGCCAGTTGTCAACAGGAAGAAGAATGCATGCAAGTGAGGCTAAGCAGCGATACGCAGAATGTTATGACATCTTGAATGCGCCCACTACCAAAGTACATTATCATGTTGGCGCTACGGTTGTGGAAGTCTCAATAGATGACAGAAGAAGCCCATGTTCTGCCCCTGTCTTCTCTTAAGGGCTGACCGTCATGTATGCAGCTGTTCTTGATAAGCCTGGCCAGTTGCTTTGGCAAATGTATAGATGGAAGGGTGAAGATGATGCCCCTCACTGTGAGGCCGTAGAATGTCCTACGAAACAAACCGGAGAGGCTAACCTAGACCAGTGGTTCTCAACCTTTCTTGGCCCGTGTTCCCCTTCACCATATTTTTAGGACGTCATTCCCCCTTCACCATATTTTTTAGAACGTCATTCCCCTTCCTCCTCCCCCCCCCCTATTTTTTCTTTTCGTATTTCCTCCCTAAAAATTTCCCCCTGCCCCTACACAGTATATGTAATAATTGAAGCTAAATTTAATAGCACATACTAAAACAAGTCTAGACATCTACATAAAATGTGATTTGTGGGTCTACTTACTTTATAAAATGAATTTCTGAAGGGTAATACGTAAAGAACCGTAAAGTATGAACGGAATAACAATATCAAGTAATCGGTTCTTGTATTAACGCAGTCTAGTAATAATCTTAATTCCCCCCTGGAAACCCTAAAATTCCCCCCTGGGGGGGGGGGGGGGAGGGGGAGGAAATTCCTCACCGGTTGAGAACCCACTGACCTAGACACAACATGCCGGTAAGGGTCGGATGTTACAGAAACTGCTGTAAACAAACAAGCAAATACAATTACGTCCAAAAATAAAACAAAACAAACCAAAACACACACTGGGTGAATGAAAGAAGAAGACGAGGAAGATATGCTCTTCATCTTGTGAAATGTGCGACAAATAAACAGTTCACATTTAATAAATGTTCAACATAATGTAATTAATTCACTTTCTGTGTTTGTTTCAGCTTGTGGCATAACTGTAAAAAGCAAGCATGGATGCCAAATCAACGCTACCCCATGATCTACGGAGATGTGTTGGAAACCGGCGGATGGGAGATGATTTAAGTGATTTTACTATTGTGGTTGAGGGCACACCCTTCTCTTGTCACCGCTTCATTCTGAGCCCTTGCTCTGGTTTTTTCCGAGGTCTGTTTCGGTCACAAATGAAAGAATCTATTAAAATGGTAGCCAAACTTGATACAATGACAAAAGAGACATTTGAAATAATCATAAACTCGATATACACAGGTACAGATGGACTCACTGAGGATACTGTGTTAGATGTGTGGTCTGCTACAGAGATATTACAGATTGATTATCTGATTGAGGATTGTAAACAGTTTGTGATGCACAATCTAACTGTTGACAATTGTTTCTGTTTCCTAAATCAGGCCATAACGTATTCAGCTCAAGAAGTTATTGATATTTGTCTGGTTATTATCAGTACAAACTTTGAGCAAGTTAGAAATGCTGAAAGTTTTCTCCAGCTTCCTTTTGATTATTTTTACAAAGTTATTGAAAGTGATATCCTGGCAACAAGCTCTGAAGATTCTGTGGTGGATGCCATCTTGACATGGATGAAATATCAACCCGATCCAGAACACTGTTCATGGCTTTATACAGGTAATACTAATATTTTGTTCATTCAATAAGAATTTTAACTATTTATGGATGCTTTTTGTTTTAAAGAATGTTCTTTCTACTATTGTCATACCTCTGTGTAGAGGGTCACGGGCTGATGCGAGGAAAATCATGGATGACTCACGCAGAGGACAAAATGAGAGAAGTGTGATTGTTTGAGAACAATTGAAAGGGAATATGGGTGGGTCAGAATGCAATAGAAAAAGTCAATATTGTACAGGGTCATAGTGACGGTAGTGCAGACATTGGCTGACATGATGTGCTGAATGGGAGGTGCAACAAGTGATTGGCAATTAGCGCCCAGGCAGTGTAATCATCTACACGGATGGCTCTGTGCTTAGAGCCAAACATGTTTCGTGGGGCTCATAGCTAAGGCTCATTGATGGTATTTATGCAGGAAAGCTTATCCTGAGAATGGAGGTGGAAGCAGTCCCTCCTACATTCCGCTAGTTGGAGGACTAACCACACAAACAAGTATGGGGAATTTGGGCTATTTCATCTTAGGTGCATGTGCGTGTGTTGGGAAACGAATAGGCGGACAGATTGGCTGGGTCTACACAGCTGATGAAGCATTGTTGCACGATAGGGCACATTTGGCCAGTGTCCTTTGGGATCATGTGGAGAGTCTGGAAAATACAGATACATCATCGTGACTTGGAAATAATGATGTAGCGGCATTGTTCCAGTGACCACAAGTGCGATGTAGACGTTGGTTCACTGATTCAGACAGACTTATTACTCACAATTCTACCACAACTCAGCATACACATTACCAGAAATGACTTATGAAAATATTCAACTAGAATATAAACCATATATAATGTGATGGGTTGCTTGGACCTCTGATCTCGTTTTCGTTAGCATATGTATATTGTTAGTTGTCACGGGTCGCCTCTTACATCAGCATGTCCGAGGTCGGTGTTTTGACCTCTGCAGATCCAATCATCCACCATTTCATTGTTGTCTATGTGTTCTAACTATGTCGTCCCTCAGGGGTTTGACCTGTGTTTATTATGGTTACAGTTATCATTGTATTTCTTATTCTAATGTCATGTGGGCCCTTTCACTTCTTCCTCTATTTTAGAACCACGAACAACACACTTAAAACATTGCACATGTGACAGGAACGTTTCACGCTTATAATTACTTCTCAATTAGGTATATAACTCACAATCGTAGAAATGTACTCAATCATATATGCAAGTCAATCATTAAAAAAATTTAGTTGCATATTCTTTACAGTCAACCCCAGCATTATTTTGCTGTTTGTGATCTTTTGGCAAGTTTACATTCAGTAGTTTACCATTGCTTTCTTAACGACCGACACTCATACCGTTTTCATAAAAACCAACACGAAGAGGTCTGCTGCCAAATAGCTCGCAGCTGTGTTTCGAACGAGGTATGCGGGATTACGAACTCCGTTCGTAACTCCTTCGCCACGAAACTGACCAATTAGTAAAATAATTCTAAAATGATCTATTCACATGACGGCAAATTATTTGCCATGGCCAGCCCGGCTTCTCATCCGAGCGTTTCCTACGGCGGTTTCAGCTCCATTGTCCAGTTTTCAAGTCTTTTCTTTCTTTGTTCAGTCGAAGCGTGCAATTCCCTCAAATCATTTTGCACTCTTAAAACGTGACAAGAGTTAACTTTGCTCCTGTCAATAGTTTAGTTAACCTAGACATAATATTCAATTACTGAAGCGAATGTAAAAGGAATTTTTGCAGAAACTCTGAAATATTTGTTGCATATATATTTACAATGCGTCGCAATCAACCGAAGCAATTTGTTTTTGTTTTTCTAGACAGTTTTACGTTGAGTAATTAGCCATTGCTTTCTGAATGGCCTACAGCCACACCAAAGTGAAAATCAAAGCAAAGCGGCCTGCTTCCAAACCGCCTGTGGCTTAATTATTGGAATTGTAAGACGTTCATTACTATAGAGGATGATAATAACAGTCTCAGACCATACATGCAACTTGATTAATCCTTGTGAAAATTGTACGTTTAGGGCGATACACTCTTAAGCATCCACCTTACAATTTCAATTTAGCCCCAAGTTCTTTTCCTAATTCTTCTTAGGGGGCACCTGGTTATGCAACCCTCGAGCTCAGAGTTCAGTTGCCTGACCTTTGTCTTAAATTTAAATAAGGTTTACTTCGTCTATCCGGCGAAAGTGTTATGAATGCGATTCGCAATTCCCCGTATCGCGTTTGAAACAGCTGCAGGCGATTTGGAAGCACGCCATTGTTTTGATTTTCATATAATGGTATGAGCGTCTGTCGTTCAGAAAGAAAAGGTAAATTAGTGAACGAAGAATGTTTACCTAGTAAATCCCAAACGGCCAAACACAAACAGCTAGGGTTGACTGCGACGTCCTGTAAAAGAACGTGTAAATGACCTTTTTAAAAACTTTCTATAGTAAAACTTCTTCGAAGATAATGGATTTCATCTACCCCTGGATATGTACTCGTTGCTAATGTCATGAACCACAATGGGCTCCGTCTCCTACTCAGCACAGACCTTGTTGTATTTGATGCTGCTCTCCGACACAGATGTTACATCAGTGGCAGTTTCTTCCTAACACAAGACACACCTGTACATTTCCTACTCTTTGATAAGTAAGCTCAATATTCTCCCTATGATGCGGAGACGGCACTGTCGTCATGTTCATTTTCTTAAAAAATGCCTCAAGAGAGCACTTTATAAACTCGTTGTTTAAAGCTGACTATGAAAAATAAACTAATCTTGTTGTTTGTGGATAGTCTCATCTTAAACGTTACAAATATGTATATTACTTAATTGTTCACTTGAGGACTTTTGTGGTGACATTCTGGCGACGGCATTACGCACAGTGTGCCTGAGCGGGCCGTTGTTTGTTGAGACTCCTGTTTTTTCCAATTTTCACATGGGGCAGTGAGGAACATTTTATGTGATTTTCACTGGCACGGGAACGGAGCATAATGGAGATGACCCTTTGCTGTGATGTTGGAACCGCGACTAACTAACAAACTAACTAAACACTGGAAAAACACCTTGGCAGGAGACATTTCGCGAATGACGCCGAAGTTGAATGTGAAGTGAAAACATGATTTAGAAAACATAGCACACAGTTCTATGCAGCCGGTTTGGGAGGTCTGATAAAACGATAAGACAAGTGCATCAATGTTGGTGGAAATTATGTTGAGAAATAAAGGGACAATGTATGTATAAAAATAAACTGGTGTCAAGTTGTTATCATATGTAGTTATTTTTCTACAGCCATTTGTGGCTTCCTTATTGACTTCCACTCGTATTTACATTCAGCCATGCATTAAGGTATGTGACAGCTGACACCATTACTAGGGCACAGGCGTGATGAGCAATTCTGCTAATTCCACAGCAGATAAACTTGCATATTGGATCTCCTGTTTCTCGTCTTTGTTTGAAATGCCTACGTATGCAATCTCACTACCTAAGGCATCGGGACGCATGTGATCATCAGACAATAAGTGTTCAAATACACATACAAAATGTCCAGCTATATGCTAAGATTCAGCTTCTGTGATGCCATGGTGGAGACTGGAACAGTCACCCCACTTCGTGAGTCTCCAGTTGTGTCCTGTAGATTTTGAAACTCTGATGCTTGTGATGGGATAGATGTGTTAGTACCTTAAGACACGATAGTGAGATTAAAATTACCGTGGCAGATGATGTACATTAATGTGGGTACAAATGGTGTTGTATATAGCAGCCTGAAGGATTTATCTTTTTGCTTTGGTTTATGTTGCCCAATTTCTGCAGCATGCACCTGACAAGGTGCAGCAACATATACCCGGCAATGTGTCTTCATTATTCACATTCAATAAGGGACTGCCCAAACTACAATATATCCAGGCAAACCTTCTGGCCTAGAGAGACAACAGTGGAAGATAAACTCTATAGACCACTGAGTGAACTAAAACAGACTGTTAGATTCATGCAAGAGACAACATGCAGTTATAGACACATTTCAGGCGAACGAAAGAAGAAGATGAAAAAATACAGGAACATGTTATTTTGAGTTTAGACTGTGTTGAGATGTAGTGGGAACATCTAAGTCAAATAAAATGTCGTTAAAGTTTGCAGCTCGGTTTTATTTTTAATTACTCATTTGTTATTTACTTACATACCTTTATAGTAGGGCTGCGGAAGTTAACGATTAATTAATCGATTAATCGTTAATTTTCTGACATTGACAATGAAATTATATGTGAACCAAATGAAAAGCGTATTAAGCTAATGGAGTCTGAATTGGAGAAGAAAGTTGCTGAATCGGTTGAGCCTCTACAATGGTGGAAACTTAATGAACAAGGGTATCCAAAATTGACATTCCTTCCAAGACACTTCTGTGCATACCGGCTACCTCAGTTCCATGTGAAACGTTCAGCTCAGCTGGTTATATTGTTAATATGACGCGCTCGTCACTTGAAGCAAATACTGTCAACATACTCGTCTGTATGTCTAATCTAGTTGGTTATTAGATGACATATTAACAAGACAATCCAGTGTTATTTCGATTTTTGACAAATACGACTATAATGTGAGCTATGTGACTATAAATGTTTTGCTTTAATCGAAATTAACTATTATTTAATCGTTATTTTTTCAAAAGTTAACTATTAAATTTAAACTAATCGGTCGCAGTCCTACTTTATAGATTATGCTCCCACTTGATTGTACCTGTTTAGGACAAAATTCTCTTTAAAGAATGATGTCCATTGTGGTCAGTAAGTCTCCAAATACGACATCTGTGCTCTAGGTGAGATGGCTGAAATTTGAATGCTTTGGAAAATACTACACTCCTCTGTGTAATTGGTCTAGCCAGTTGACAATTAAATACATAAAATATATATAGAAAATATTGCCGGTCTGGGCATAATACCAGCAGTTATCTTTGTTGTTAGTCGTTAGTCGCAGTTCCAACTTCACATCAAAGGGTCACCACATAATGCTCTGTTCCTATACCAGTGAATATCACACAAAATACTCCTCACTGCCCCGCGTGGAGCCGACAACAGTCCTGAAAAATCAACAACATGCACAGGCATTCATGCACAAGGCCGATAACAGAATTCTAATAACATTCAGACACGAAAATTACAGTGCATTGTCGATGCAAGCGGCAGTCACTAGAAAAGCATCAATTTTACACCCATTACTGCATAAGGAAAAACCAGCAAGTTCAGCAACTGTCCGTCCACCATTTTTCTGAACATGCAGTTCACAATACAAACGACCGTGAACAGATGTAAAAGCATTCCACACGAATTTCACAGCTCACAGTATCAGTAGCTGTGTGATGAAACCATTATCGGTGCTGCGCTAAATCATAACCTGATTACATCCTATTGTCCGTCTCTGCAAATGTAAACTTCGCCCCAGGTTTCTGAGCTCTACGAGAGAAATAGTTCTGCAGCACAGTTGCAAATGCCTGTGGACATGGTTATTTGGTACAGGGAAAAAGAAAAATCTCTATGCCATCCTCATTCTGGTTCAGGACTCCGGTGACCCGAAAGCCAGTTCCCCAGACTTCCACTTGCAACTCTAGAGCATCATCATCATGTAGCAGGTTTGTTGCAGAACTGTGCTATCATCAAGGACTGTCGAGCAATGTCTCGGTCTCTTGACATGTTTACCTAACCCATGCAGTGAAGAAAATGTAGTTTGTTTTGTATTTAAATTGTGATGTTAAAGTTAATAATTGACAAATTCTGCAACACTCGCATCGTGGAGATTGTTGTCCTATAAAGAGCAAACAAGTATTACAGGTCTCACATATTTATTGTGTACTTTGAAATTATTTTTCACGTACTCACACAGATTACTTCATTTTTGTTATGTAAACTATATATGTTTTCATTTTACGAATATATCGCGTTATCTGACAACCTTTTAAAGGTTACAGTGTATTTAGTGTTTCGAAGATTTTCTCAAAATGTTCACTGATTGCGTTCTTATTAAAATCGTATAACAAGCTTATATAAACGTCTGATTTTGATAATTATTATAACCTAACATGTTTGTAATCACATTTTTAGGAACTTTAGATGAAAAAGCTGCAGATGAAATACTACCAGTAGCTGGTATTTCAACATACAGCTTACCTATCACCGAGGCCCAAGAGAACCGAGATGATGATCAAGGTAATGAAAATATTGGTCAAGACAATGAAAAGAATGATCAGGAGATGGCAAATGATGACCAAGAGTATGATGCCGATGATGTAGTAATGGAAAATGTTGACCAATCAGCAATGTTTGTTATCAGAAATGACGAGAACAGCAGTATCTCAGACTGTTGTGAAAACAGAGTGGAACCTAAATCAAACATTACGACGTCTGGAGGTAATATAACAATGTGCAACAAGAATGGTGCTTGCCAGACAGATTCAACAAAAGCAGATAGAAAACAACATTTTCTAAAGCTGATTTCTGCATGCAGATTGTTCTTAGCAAAACCAGCCTGTCTTGAAAACCTATTGAAGAATCATAGAGATTTATTAAACAGTACTGGAGCATACGACCTGGTGCATAAAGCGTTGAAGTATTCTATAAGTGTAGACCTGCGTCACGAGACATGGCCTGAGGCAGCTGTGCACAGAGCTTCTAGTTCCTATAAACATGTCATGGTGTTTTTATCTGGCAACCAGTTCAAGGCTTACAGTTTGAACACTGGCAGTGTTCATGAATTTGCTAAAGTACCTGATGATTGTAAGATTCCTGAAAAAATAATAGTGTTTGACAATGCCTTGTATTTTGTTTATCATAGCAATGATGGACGATCAATATTCAGTATGTTCACAAGGCAGAAAAGCTGGATACCTGTCACTAGCCTGAATATATATAGTTCAAAAATGTTACTGGCACATGGCAATTATGTTTATTTTTTAGACATAGCCTTCAGCGATTTCACACTTAGTCGCTGGTCTCATGCCGATGGTCATAGTAAATGGATGACACAGGCTGCTACACGCGTTACTGGAAACATTCTCATCAGATTTCAAGTGTACATAGTTGTTATCATTACAGAAAACAGTGTTGTAACTGCACATTGTTTTAATACAGAAACCAAAAAGGTACATGTATGCACAACTTCAATGAATGCAGAATCCTACAGTATGATAAGTTTCAGCAGCAATGAGGATGTTTATGTCTTGGAGATGAATGGGTCCTTATGGAAGGTATTCAGCACAGAAACGACCCCTGTAGACTTTGAGTTGGTCTCAAAGCTCTGGAACGTTAAACGCACTGTCAAAGGTTGTGTGCTATATAGAAATAAGCTTTATATATTTCATTATAAGGTGGATGGAGACCCAGACATCTTGCTTACATCACTTCCTGGGATATGTGAAGACATTGAAATGATCCAAATCGTTAGCTCGTCACAGTGTTTGCCTATGGTTCTGGCTGGGTCATGGCTTAAGCCATAGCACTGTTACATTACTAAATGTTTCTCTTGAACACACTCATTCGAATGTCTTCATGCTGCGAAGTCGTTTTCTGAAACCATCTACATTCTGGTCCTGGGCTCAGAGCCTTGTGA
Source organism: Cepaea nemoralis (assembly GCA_014155875.1). NCBI lineage: Eukaryota > Metazoa > Mollusca > Gastropoda > Stylommatophora > Helicidae > Cepaea > Cepaea nemoralis. The sequence goes on along the minus strand of JACEFZ010014727.1, from coordinate 879,162 downwards.
TGATGGCTGCGTCTCCAGTATCGACCAATGACCGTATCATGCATGGTGACTGTTCCTTTATACTGTATGTCACAAACCACTTCAAATCTCTGAGGTTTTAGGATAGTGGGCCAGGCTGAAGATACACATTTAATTGTTGGTTTAAACGAATACATTATTGTCTTCGACAAGATACGTAATAGCTGCAGCAGGATATAACAATAAGAAATAAAAACAGATAAGAATGTGTAACTCCTGCTAATAAGTTGAGTTGGGTTAAGTCAAGAACTCACATCATTTGCACTCGGGGCATCCCCATAAGCGCTTAATTATCATCTTCAACAGCCAGCGTAGAGTTCCAATATTAATGGTGCCGTTTACAATCTGATTATATGTCCGTTTTGCTTTACCTCTGAGTGATGATTGGCTACCAGATCCTCTGACCACCCCATCCTGCCGTATTCTCTCTAGACCATGATAGTCTATCTGTTCTTTTGCATACTTCACGCGCTCCCAGGGGGTCTTCACTGCATCTGGCTTAGGATGCATCAAATCACCTCTCAGTTATGCTGCCTGCTCATTTCCAGCTACATCTGTGTCCTTATATTATTACCGTATTTAAAGTCGTTGATTTTAGAACTACTTTTTTAATTCAACTAATGATTTATTATATGGTAAAATGTATTTCAATTTCGTTGTGAATCCGTAGAAGATCACTGAACAGCTGCACAGCCACGCAAACTGTCATATGCGATGTATCAGGATCAACCAAATTGTCCAACCTTTTATTTATTGGAAGAGTGACAGAAAAATTATGGAAAACCAAATTATCAAATTATGGATCTTCGTTCTTTTTTTTTTCTTATCATTCAGTTAGTTTAGTTTAGTCGTTGGATCAACATCACGGCACACGGTTTAACCCATAAGTGCTCCGTTTTCCTCCTAACTCAAACCTGAGTCTGGAGACACTCAGCTCAATGCACGAACTCCGTTGCATCGGTGAGGATCCTGAAATACTTTGGGTAGATTTTTAACTCGAAATTTTGCCCGGGCAGCGTTAGGCTACTCTTTTTCGATTTCCAGCTGCCAAGGGATTTTTTACGTGCGCAATAATACACACGGGCGTCCGATCTCACTACCCAGAGACCAGGGGAAATTTTATTACTGGAAGTCCAGGTGGATTTTTTAAATAAATCCCGGTCCTCACCGGGGCCTGAACCCGGGACCTCCAGCACTCGAGGCGGACACCATACCTCGAGACTACTCAGCCCCCCCCCCCCCCCCCCCATATCATTCACTATTGTTCAAGCAATGATTACACAGGTCTCATGTGTGCTAATGTCCATCTTTGTGGCTTATGTCAATCTTTGTGGGCCAATGTTCAATCATGTAAGTATTGAAAAAATTAAACAATTCGTTATTCCTTTCATACGATTGAAACTGAATGTCTGTTTGTGCAGTGTTTTCTCTTGTATAAACTTTCCTGCCATGTTTAGTTCACTCAATAGTTCGTCAAGTTTATCCTCCACTGTTATTTCTCTAGGCCAGATAGTTTTGCCTAGATATGTTGTATTCGGGGCAGTCCTATATTATGTGATCTGGTGTCTGCGGCGAGAATTCATTTGTGCACACGGCCAATATAAAATATTGTATAGATGTGGCTGCATAATCGATTGTGTCCTTGCCAAGTAGCAGAGTAGACGAAATGACGTCAAATAGAGTTGGTGAGAAATGATGTATGAAAAAGTTTTTAGATGTCCAAACTATAATGTTACTAATGTGCTTGTCCGGATCCGTGTCGATATTCCTTCGTTGACAACTCCATCTAGTATGTATGTCCGTTGTATATAACGTGGCGAAGTGAAACGGTGTAGTATAAAGAACGTGAAATAGTACATGACGACAGCTGGCTGTTCAGTGACTGCTAACACATAGTATACAATATATTTCTTGCGCTGACACGATGTGCTTACTTAATAACAACGTAATAAAAGAGGCTTACTGGCGATGGCTTTTCGGGTTTGAAATTCAGGTATTCGTGCTTCTATTTCCTAGAGCTCCCCATCTCCTGCCAGACGGTGATTTACGATAAATAATGAAAACATCATCAAAATTGCTCAAATGATCCAGGGTTGTACCAATCCAATAGAATGTAGCAGCATATTACCAACATTGATCAATGACTCGAAGCCGGTATTCATCATATTGAGGCACTATTTATTTGCCTATGTTCAAGCTTGTCACATATTCAATAATATTAATGATAAATTACAATTTGTTGATACCGTGCTTGTTATGGCCAGGCGGGACGGTAATGAAATATTACTTAATAATAATATACAGTTAAATATGTTAGATACTTGCAACTATAATGTCCCGGTCCTTCTGTCCTTCAACAATCGGCTTCTGCATCACCTTGTCCTGACTTTCTAATTCGCATTCTGATACGGTTGCATCTGTCCGTCGCTTTCGGGCTTATACAAATCATACCTGAATAATCTCGCCCTTCCATTTATTATTTATTATCCATCATTGCGATGTTGAGCCAGTTTATAAAGTATCTTATTTCTGTGAATCGAATCGTGCTGCCTCTTCTGTCAATCCCAAGATCTGACTGTTTGTTGTTGTTGACTACTTCTGTGGTGTCTTTTCCTTTTTTCGTCAAAGCGTTGGTTTCTCGTAAAAGTTGGTTCGCGATTTTCTCACAAACTCTATTTGACGTCATTGCGTCTACTCTGCTACTTGGCAGTCCTGTTCTGACGCGCAGAATAATATTTGATATGATCTTCCCTAAAATGGTAAGTGCTGTTTATGATACTATATATGCCAATCTTAAAGGATATGTTCGGCTCTCTATACTGCCAGTCTGCATGTGCCCACGGGTAACAGGACTATGGTCATTATGTGTGACTGTTTCGTCTGTGTGTCCTGTTCTGGTATTGAACAGGTAACATGATTGGCGTGATCAACATAGTAATAGCTGTCTCATTGTTGCTTGGGGTTAACAAGTGTCTTATTTGAAGCGTGTAGACAGTGTTGAGAACAGGAAAACCCCTGGTAGAAATGAACACGAACAAGACAGCCAAGTTTTACAGTGTAGTAGAAACTGATTCGTGACCCCCCTCCTGGGTAATGGATGGAAGCAAAATATTCTTTATTCCCTCGCTTTGAACTCCAGCGTAGTCCATATTGCACACTGTAAATTGGGAACACAAACCCGTTTAATTTGATGTATAATACAACATGTCTGCTACCAAAGTAACAAAGTATCGTCTGTCAAGGCTACAAGGTGCCAGTTCTATATAACAACAATTTACAGTTGTGTTTCTCTTGCGTACCAGACATTTACTGTAACTATCAACTTTTTTCAGATGTATTTTCTAAGTGGTTTCTTTAACTCATTCATTCCAGACAATTATTGTAATTAACGTTATGCACATTTGTTTCTAATTGTTGCTTTAACTCCTTCAGTCCCACAGAGAATTGGGTTTGTTTTCCTGTTATTGTTATTTACAGTTTTTCCGGACCCAAAGTATTGTTATTTAGAGCTAGTAACTTTGACTGAGAAAGAAAACGTTAAGTAAATTAAAAGTGTGATCGAAAGTCCATTGCTGTGCTAGGTCTGTAAGTTTCATTAGAATGTCTTTAGTCTGTCTTTTGTGAACAGTTCCATATGTTGTCAAACACCCAGTCTAAACTATGACAACTAAATAAATTAAACGTTTGATTGTATAGTGACAGTTCCTTTACTAATTCGTATATATGTGTTACAGTATGCACTCTTCTCGTAGCTCAGCAATATAATTCTTATATTCGCATTAGACGTTTTATCCTAATAATATAATCGGTATGTTATCATTAATATTCTTCTTCTTCTTCAGCGTTCCGAGCCATTGAGGTTCTTTGCTGCAGATACAATCCGTCTCAATTCGTCTCTCCGGTGGACCTTCTCTTGCCAGTCGTTGATTCCAAGTGCTTGTAGGTCTGTATATGTATTATCTCTCCTTGGTCTACCTCGGGGTCTACGGTCATTTATTTCCTGAGTGTAAGCGAGTTTTGTTTCCCTATTATCTTCCATTCTTGCTATATGCCCCAGCCATTGTAGTCTATTAGCCTTCATGATACCAGTGATTAGCGGGGACTTAAACAGATCATAAATGTCTTTGTTACTTCTTCTTTTCCACTCTCCACTTTGTGTATCCCTAATGGGTCCAAAGATGCGTCTTAAAATTTTGTTCTCAAAGGTTTGTAACAAGGCTTCGTCTCCTTTCGTTGTACTCCAGGTTTCAGAGCCATACAGCATAACTGGTCTGATCAGTGTTTTGTGTATTGTGATTTTGGTGTTACGAGATAGCGCCTTTGATTTTAGTAGATGTTGTAGTGCATAGTATATCTTATTTCCAGAGTTGATTCTAGTTTGTATTTCTTCCCTTATGATGTTGGAGCAGTTGAAGATTGTACCCAGGTATTTGTATGTCTAGTTCTTTTAATGGTCATATTATCTATTTGTATGTGGCCAGAGTTTTTAGCCATTCCGTCTCTTGAAAGTACCATATATTCTGTCTTATCTTGGTTGATAACCAGCCCCATCTTTTGGGCTTTTTCCTTTAAGTGAGTCAATATTTCCAATGTCTTTTGTTCACTTTGCCCTATAATATCTATATCATCTGCATAACCAAGCAGCTTGGATGTTCCTCCAATATCACATTCCTCCTTTACCTTCCTTACAACTTTCTCTAGAGCCAGATTGAAGAGGAGCGGCGATAGTGCATCACCCTGTTTCAAGCCAGATGTTATTTGGAAGGGGTCTGATTTCCTGCCTTTATATGTTACTATATTATAAGTATCTTCCATGCATAGTCTGGTCATGTTGATTAACTTCCTTGGTATTCCAAATTCCTGCATAGCATTCCATAGACTATTCCTATGGACACTATCATAAGCCTTTTTAAAATCCACACAAATGTTATGGAGATCTCTTTTATATTCCCAATTTTTCTCGGCTATTTGTCGTAAGATAAATATCTGATCTATTGTTGATCTATTTTGTCTAAAACCCGCCTGGTAGTCACCTAATATGTCTTCTGAATATGGTTTTAGTCTATTTAGTAATACTGCGGATAGTATCTTATAGCTTGTGGACAGTAGTGATATTCCTCTATAATTTCCACATTGGAACTTGTCTCCTTTCTTAAAGATAGGTATATCATTAATATTGTCTATAAATATATTGTTATATTAAGAAATTTTCTTTCGGTGGCATACGATAATATAATTGTTGAACCAGGGAATCCAGAAGATGGCCACAGAGAGGTCAAGCGAGGACTGGTAGCAATGAAATATGGTGTTCCAAGGACTCAGAGTGAAACCTGGTTTTGTGATCTTAGTGGAACAACTCAGGCTAAATAACTCAGGAGGTTGACAGTGAACTATAGGGGGGGGGGGGGGGGGGGGGGCGTAAAAGCTAACTATGGGGTTGAGATTATACTATGGGAGGGGGCGGGGTAAAAGCCAACCATGGGAGTTGAGATGATACATCGGGGGGAGGGGGGGGGTGAAAGCGAACTATGGGGAGATGAGATGATACTATGGGGGATGAAAGCGAACTATTTGGTTGAAAGCAAATATATGGGGGTTGAGATGATGTTATTGGGGCGGGGGGGGGGGGGGGGGGTTGTTAAAGCGAACTATAGGGGATGAGATGATACTATGGGGGTTTGAGAGCAAATAGGGTTTGAGAGCAAATATATGGGGGATGAGATGATGCTATGGGGTAGGTGGTAATATGATGCTTTGAGATTTAAGATGATGCTATGGTTTTTTAACCTATGTAGTTCTAGACCATTACTGTAACTATCAACTTTTTCCAAATGTGTTTCTAAGTGTTTATTTAACTCATTGATTCCAGACAACTATTGTAATTATCATCTGTTTGTAAATGTGTTTCTAACTTTTGATTTAACTCCTTCACCCCTACAGATAATTGGGTTTGCTTTTCCTGACCCAAAATATTGTTATTTAGATATTTTATTGACCGAAACCATTCTTTAGAGCTAGAATCTCCCTCACCTCAATCTAAACTATAAAAACGTATATGTTTGTTTAGTATTTTCACAGTTTTTAGTACTATGTACTTGACAATTGCGTTATTAACGCATATACATTTATTACAGTGTGCACTCTCGTATCTCAACAATATAATTCTTATATTAGCATTATACGTGTATCCTAACAATATAATCGTTATGTTATCATTATTATTGACTATAGATGTATTTTTATATATATCTACACTTTATTTTAATAGGATACAATAATATAAGCCAGAGATTCCAGAAGATGTCCACAGAGAGGTCAAGTAATGATTGGTTGGTTGACTGAGAACCCTCTGTAAGTCTCAACTCACAAGTTCAACACACTCGCCTTCCTGTTGTCTAAAACCTGACAAAGTCTTTCGTCTATCAGAGTGAAGTTTGTGTACAGACTCTCCTCCCGACCCATACACAGAGTTACTATCTAAACCAGTGTTTCCCAACGTGGGGCCCACGCCCCACAGGGGGGCAATTCGATTGTTAAGGGGGGCAATTCGAAAATGGAAGAAATCGGCTGGATATAACAAAACAGGGAGACTTGAGACTGAAGTTAATTAAATTGGAACCTGACATTAAATCTCTTTGCAGCAAGCATCAAGCACAAGGATCTCACTAAATGTAAATAATTACTAATAATTAAAATAATATAGAAAATTCTTTCATTAAAATTATGTTGTACTTGAATGTCAGTTCTCCATTATATGTTTTGAAAATTTACTTACTCTGTTTGCTCAATAATTTCCTAGCGATTATCGGTCTTTTGGCTAGGATCGGGTGCATTTGCTGCTCCCCTCCCCCCCCCCCCCCCCCGTAGTGCGCCTGGTCTGGTCGGGGGTCGGGATGATCAAATAAAAACCCATCACATATCTTCACCGTATATGTGGACCTGGTGGCCCACTGTGGGCAATAGCTCACAGTGAGACTAAGGGTCCACACAAAAAAGGGGGAGGCGGGGGAACCAGCTTGTCTGGGGTAACTGCCAACCCCCCCCCCCCCCCCCCAAAAAAAAAATTCACCCAACATAACCGACACACAGGGACGCGGGACCCGGGGAGGGGGGGGGGGTGCAGGGCGGCGGCTCTGGCCCCTCTGGGAACCGTGAGACCTTCTTTAAAAAAAATTCAAGTTTCTTTAGTGAACATTTCAATTGTTGAATATTAAAAATGATGCATATGTGGGGGTGGGGGGGGGGGGCATAAGAATTTTTGAAAGGCTTAGGTGGGGCATAGCACAAAAAAAGGAACACTGATCTAAACTGATTTACATAGCTCTACTTCCCGTCTTCAAGCTAACAAAACAGTTTAGTGGTGAACTAGACGTGCGAAGAGGAATGGGGGGGGGGGGGGGGGGGGGGGGGGGGGGGGCGGGGGGAGTCCTTTAGCGTTAGCGAGCTATGGAGATTCAGTGCAAAGTATGGCGGTTGAGATGAAACTATGGAAACAGAGATAAGACTGTGGAGAATGAGATTGAACATAGGTGTTTGAGATAAAATTATGGTAGTTAAGATGATACTCTGCAGGTTGAGATGGGCTAGAATGATTGAGATGAAACTAAACTATGGAGGTTGAGATGAAACTACGGATCTTGAGATAAAACTGTGATATTGAGAAGAAACTATTAAGGTTGAGATGAAACAATGGAGAATAAGATAAAACTGTGAAGGCTGAGAAAAAACTATGGAGGTTGTGACAATACTATGGATGTTGAGATGAAACTATGGAGGTTGGCTTCATACAACTTTGGATGTTGGGATAACACTCTCTTACACCTCACACTCTCTCAAACTTATTTACACGTCCACATACACACAAATTCTCTCACTCACTCACTCACTCACTCACTCGCTTTCTCTTACTGACTCACTCGCTCGCTGACTCTAACTCACACTCACTCACTTTCTCACTCTATAACACAGACAGGCACACACACACCCTCTCTCTCGCTCTATCTCTCACTCACTCATTCTCTCACTCCCTCACTCAATCTCTCACACATACGTGGACACCCACACCATCACTCACCCTCTTACTCACTCATACACACACACACATACAAACTCTTTCACTTTCTCTGTCTCATACTCACACTCTTTCTTACTCACTCTCTCACCCACTCTCTCACTCACACACACAGTGAAAATTATAGTGAAAAACGATACCATATGTGACTTATGGAGGCATATAGTCGGTATGAAGTAAGTATTTAAAGAGTTTTCGGTTAAATGTGTAGAGACTCAATTGAGTTTTCAGATCTGGAGGAAGGTAATTCCATAAGTGAGCACCAGAATAGGCGAAACATGTTTTGTATAAGTCCAATCTAGGCCTTGGAACATGCAATAACTAAAAGCGCTTGCTGTTTATTTCATTAGATTGAATCAACGGTAGAAGATACTCTGGGATATTTTGAGATATAATTATATTCACTAATTTGGCTTTGTTAAAAACTAAGCGCTTTCGAAGTGATAGAAGTCTTTAATGACTGTATAACTTATTACTTTCAACGTGCTTTATGCCAGAAACAGCTGGTATAGTGTGGTTTTGAAGAGAACACAATCGTTTCATATTAGATTTAGAGCAACCATCCCAGGCTGTAGAACAATAATCGGTATGTGATCGGATATAGGATGTATAGAATATTTTTCGTGTGCTTTCATATAGGAAGTGCTGAATGTTAGCAAATTGGTAAACATTTTGTGCTAATCTCTTGGTAAAAACGTGAACATGAGAGCACCTGTTTAAATAATTGTCAATTAAAAAACCTAATGGTTTGTGTTCATTTTCATTAACTATAGGTAACGTGTCCACGTGGAGCTCGAGCGGTGCCCCAGTTATGACTAGGGTCTGTAGTTTGTGTCTGGTCGTTATTAGCATGGATTTGGTTTTGTCGATGTTAATTTGCATGTTGTTTTCGTTGCCCCATCTACTAAAGTTGTCAAGTTCATTTTGTAAAAAGCTCTAAGTCACTATGGTTCTCTTGACTAGAGTATATAGTGCAATCGTCTGCAAATAGATCACACGAAGTATTGATATATACAGGAAAATCGTAAGTATAATCTGCAAAAAAGCAGCGGACCTAGTATTGAGCCACGAGGTATACCAATACTAAGCTGTGTGGGTCTTGATATACCAGTGGTTCTCAACCTTTTTTGGTCGGTGCCCTCCTTCACCATATTTTCAGAACGTCATTCCCCCTTTCATATTTCCTACCTAAAAATTCCGCCCCCGCTCCTACACAGTGTACGTAATAATGGAAGCTAAATGTAATAGCACATACTAAAACAAGTCTAGACGTCCACATAAAACATGATTTGTAGGTCTACTTACTTAATTTTAGAAGGGTGAGACGTACAGAACCGTACAGTATGAAGGGAAAACAATATCAAGTAATCGGTTCCTGTATTAACGCGATCTTGAAATAATCTTCATTCCACCCCCCTGGAAACCCTAAATTCCCCCTGCCCCCCCCCCCCCCCCCCCCCTAGGGGAACTCTTATTGACGAGTACATATTGGCTGGACACACTAGAGAGAGTTTGTTGCTGCCTTATCAAACATCTCTGTGTGATAGTCATTGACTGTTTAGCTGCTCCAGAATAAAGGACAAGACGACAAACACATTTGGCACAACTTATTGTTTAATTGTTGAAATTATGTTTCCATGTTTTAAATAATTTGGCGTCGGTGATTAAAATATACACTGCTTGTTACAAAATAATGTTCGTGTTTAGTTTTATTGTTGGTTCCTACCTAGTCCTAGGAGGACAATGTGTGTCTCAATACTCCACAGTTGTTGCTAACCGTAGTGGTTTGAGAAGGCTTAGGCTTGCTTTCTAGCACCAACTGTGCTGTTTGCATCGAATCTCTGTCTGTTTAAAGTACCATTGATGTATATCTTGTTCTTCCTGTGACTCTAATTCCAGAGCTGGTTTCTGGTGTGCTTGTATCGGTATTAATAAGGTTATATGCTCAAAAGACGTCCCAACACATTTATATTAGACGTGTTCGAATTCACCTCACAGCGGTCTTGTAAATTGAGCTGGAGTTCTAGTTAGACAAACAGTAAAACGGGTACCAGGAAATGCCTTGGGAGGTAAAGGCAACCTGCGTGACATTGATGACGTAACATCTAGAGTGTCATGTGATCTATAAGATCATGGGATTAGTACAATATGCCCAATAGACCTAAAGCGTGTAAAAATGTACCTTTCACGTTTTGTCTGTGCTTACGTTAATGAGCCAACAATGTTAAGTGTAACATAAGTAAAATACTAGCTTTATGGGCTGACAAGTTCATTCTAAAAGCAGTTTAAAATCTACTAGCCAGAATTCTAGGCCCCCCAATGTCGTTAGGGCAGCCAGGTAACGCAGTGGCTAGCACGCTCTGTCCCGACCCAATTGGCATGTGTTCGAATCTCAATCGAGGCTTCCAATCTCATCTCATCATCTCATCTCATCATTTTGTCCCTTCTCATCATCTTATCTCACCTCACCATCGCATCTCATCACATCTCATCATCTTATTTTATCACCTCACCTCATCTCGCCTCATAATCTCATCTCATCATCTTATCTCATCTCATCTGGTTCCTCTTATACCTCGCGGTGTCGAGATGAAGCATAAAAAGCCAGAGAGTGTCCGTTTATTGGCTTCATATATCGAGCTTCCCATGGACTGTGTTATTCCTTCTGTCCATCGTTTATATGGTTGGTCTCTTCCTCTGCTTCCATATGGTCTGCATGTATGAGGCCGAAATTTGAAAATCTGTCCTAGTCACCCAGATGGACACAAACTGAGATGGGCATCAGGAAATGTTCTGAGAAGTAAAGTCAGCCGGTGAGAGTTTGACCCCCTGACCACTGAGTGCTGATTGGTCGATAAATGTGAGGCTAGCACCATATACCCAATTGTCTAAGGCGTGTAAAGGCGTCCTTCACCTTTTTATTGCAAGTTTCGCTAAAATGTTGACTTCTCGTTCATGACTTGGGGACGTAAGTTACAAGTACCTCTGATGTCGGAGTGGGTTTGTTTGATTCCGAGGAACACTGGTAATAGGAAACCTAATCCACACGCGAAAATCAGTCCAATGCACTAGAATTAGTAACATGTGTATGGAATACGCTTGAGTTCAAAGCGAGCGAAGGAATAAAAAATACGGAATTCTTTCGTTTTACTTTTCAGAGACAGTCCGCTATTTTGATTGATGTAACCTACTTGACAAGAAGATGTTACTTTAGCAACTTAACACTTTACAAATTCACACTTCCTTTTATTATATATTATGAAATAGTAAACAATGTAATAGTAAAAAAAGTAAAAAAAAAATAGTAAAAATAGTAAAAATATATAAAACATTATGTCTTTTAAATATCACAGCAATATAAGTGGTATAGATGTAAGCTCAAAAGTACAATTTTCAAGCAATGTTTGGTTATTCCATCAGTATATTTGTATTTAGGTTCGTGTTATTTGAAAACAGGATTGTTATATTGACAAGTCTACTTCCCTTCTCCTTTTAGTGGCACAGGATTTTGCTGCCATTCACGGGCCTATGAACGTGTTTCCTAACAACAAAAACCTGAATACAACAAATGTACTGATGGAATAACCAAACATTGCTAATGTGAAAATTATACTGTTGAGAATACTAATTATTACTAATAAACTACAAACGTTCACTGCTGCAATGCAGAATAAGGCTCAAATGGTATGTCAGAAATACTAACGCTGAACATAGTAATAATAATAATAATAATAATAATAATAAGTCTTTATTTTCAAAGGGTTAAGAATTGGGCACGCAGGCCCGTCTGACATTCTGCCCTTCTTCTCTATTTCCTCTCATAAATTCTTTCATTCAACATCACTTATGAAGCAACTTTTGACAACAAAAGAACATTAAAACGCATGAAAAATAATCAATAACAAATGACTCACTGAGGCAGTGTTTAACATGGGCATTATAAATACCTAAGGAGGGTGTAACGTGCCATACATAAGGGAATGTTTTTTGGCTAGTTGTCGTTTGAGATAAGTTACCATTATTGTCTTTTTTGTGTTATTTGTTATGGGGGCATGTAGTCTGTACTAAGGTAGTGTTCAAACAGGTTGCGAATGTATGTATCATGATTGGTGGTGTCTTTGATTTCTTGTGGAAGATTGTTCCACAACTGAGCGGCAGAGTATGCTAAGCTTGTTTTATATAAGTCTATCCTAGGTTTAGGGACATGAAGTATATTTAGTCGTTCGCTATGTCTAGCGTTATATTTAAACAATGGCCAAAGGTAGCTTGGAGCATTTTGAAATAGGATTTTGTGAATTAGTTTGGTCTTATTAAAAAGCAGGCGCTTGTGGAGTGGCAGTAACCGGAGACGTTTATATAGGTTAGAATTGTCGGTAAGCTTTTCACCATTAATTAAACGCACTGCCCTTTTCTGGAGTGAATATAGGCGTTTTGTTATTGATTTGGAGCATCCATCCCAGACTGTGGAGCAGTAATCAATATGTGTTTGTATATGAGAAGTATAGAATATCTTTCTTGTGTTTTCGTCAAGGAAATTTTTAATTTTGGCAAGTTGGTATACTTTTTTGGCTATTTGTTTAACTAGAGCATGAACATGTGAGTTAAAAGTTAGATTTTGATCTATGATAACACCCAGTGTCTTGTGCTCGGTGACATTTTCTACAGGCGTGCTGCCAATGTGCAGCTGAAGAGTTCTCTGCGAGTTTAGAGTGTGAAGTCTTTGCCTGGTTCCTATTAACATAGACTTTGTTTTAGTAATGTTAATTTGCATGCGGTTTGCATGACTCCAGTTAACTACACTATTTATTTCCTGTTGCAAGGATAATTCTAGCACATTACGATCAACAGCGTTTGTATATACTGTGCAGTCATCAGCAAATAGATCGCAGGACGACGACAGATTTAATGGAAGATCATTTATATAAATGGCAAATAATAGAGGGCCAAGAATAGACCCCTGAGGTACTCCAATATTAATGGTAATGGCTTGAGATAAAACTTTATTGTGTGATACTACTTGCTTTCTGTCTAATAAGAATGATTTTATTAATGTCACTATATTAAAACTTACTTTCATTGTTTCTAGTTTTTTAATTAGAATAGTATGATCTATCATATCGAATGCTTTCCTAAAGTCTATAAACACCGCTCCACATAGAGTATTGTTGTTAATATTTTGATGCCAGTTTTCTATCATGTTTGTTAGTGCCGTATGGCAAGAATATTTTGGCCGAAATCCTGACTGACTGTCAACTATCAGTTTATGGCGAACTAAGTGATCTAGTGTTGTTTTGTGGATGTGCTTTTCTAGCGGTTTGGATAATGAGGATAATATGGAAATTGGTCTATAATTACTCATGAGACGATCGTCTAGAGGACCAGCTTTTAAATGAGGATACACTTTAGCGATTTTAAAGGCTGATGGGAAGTGACCTCTGGTTAGACATTGATTATATATAAAAGTTAGTGACTCGCAGATCGCCGGTGCAGCATGGCGAAGGATCCGACTACTAATTCCATCTAGTCCTGATGAGTTATTGTTTTTTAGATTACGGAGATGAGTAAATACTTCAGTTGTCGTCATTAGCGGTATGTTGGAGGAAATGTGTCCATAGCATTTGTTCTCACAGAATGATGATAATAAAGATATGTCATGAGGCGCATCTGGTATTGCAGCCTTCAGTTGGTTTATGTCGGACTGAAAGTATCTACTGAATTGATCACATGTAACCTGATTTGATGGTAATGATTGTGATGATTTGTGTTTGTTTGTCAAGGTATTAATTGCTTTCCATATATCTTTAGTGTTGGTTTTATCTATTACTATGTTCTTAAAATAGTTTTTCTTTTCCTTCCGAATAACATATTGAACTTTGTTTCTCAGACTACGGTACATAGTTAGATCTCTATTTTTGTGAGCCCTGTCGCGATCTCTCATAAGTTCAACTACCTCCTGTGTGATCCACGGGGGCTTTGTGTGATGTTTAACACGAACTTCCTTAAATGGAACATGTTTATCAAATATACTTAGAAAGGTCTTTAGCCAGTGGTCCAGAGCATCGTCTGGGTCAGGAAGCTGGTAAACATAATCTAGAGATGAGTTGACCAAATCTTGTAAGAAGACGTCTAGATTGAAATTTTTGTAATTTCTATATTTTATGCTTATATGTTTGTGCTTGGGAGTTTTGGTGCCCCTTTTCGACCACGTGCAACATACTGGATAGTGATCGCTCATTGCATTGATAGGTACACTACATTCTGTGATGTTATCAGCACACGTAGTATAAATATGATCTATAAGTGTTGCAGATGATTTAGTGATTCTAGTGGCTTGTTTGACTAACTGTTGGAAATTATATGACTCTATAATGTTTTCCCATGTTTTGTTTGATTTGTTAACGTCTATGTTGAAGTCACCTAGCAATATTATTTCCCTAGCATTACTAAAGACTACATCCATCATAGTGGTGAATTTTTCATACCAGATATTTCCTGCACTGGGGTTTCGATAAAGATAGCCAACTAATAGCGGTATGCGATTTTGAAGTTTAACCTCTATCCATACACACTCAATCTCACAGGTTTCAAAGTCTAGCCTGCGGTGGGCGTTAAGCGAGTTGGAAATATAAACTGCAATACCCGTCTCTTGTTTCTGATAGGGATCTCTTCTAATGGTTTTAAAACCTCTGATAGCGATGTCATCATCTGAGATGTTGCCATTTAATCGACTTTCGCTAACGCCAAACATGTGAAAATTTTGATTAAGTATAAGTGATAGTTCGGGCAGCTTCCCTAATAGATGGCATATGTTTACATGCCCGATTCTGAGCCCATTATTCCTGAGCCAGTGTTCGTACTTATTAGACATTTCAACAATGCGTAATCACAAGTTTAAAAGCAAAACACACACACACAAAGTGAATACAACTTACGTCCCTTATTACAAAACACACTCTGAAGTACAGAGAAACAGTAATATCTCTGTAAATATATAAAAATACGTACACAGATCCGTAAGGAAGAGCAGTGAAGACCCCCTCACTCACCGTGAAAACACAATTAGAATTATTATAAAAGCTATACAGCTAAGTACTATCAATTAATATAAAGTCAAAACCAGTCAATGTTTGTAATAACTTATAACCTAATACGTTACTAGATCAAGTTATAACCAAATATGCTGATAAACGTTTAAGGAGAGGCTCTTTCTTGTACCGAGATCCGGTGTAGCTTTGTCCTAAGTTGCTAGTAAATACCAGGTTGTGTTGGTTGTTGGTATAGCGACATTATAAGTGCTTGACGAAGTGTAGCTGGGCTATACCGTGTGAGGTGCAACCATTCTGGATTACAATTAAATGGGTACTGATGATGTCTCATGGGTATGTAATGACTACCAACTAGAGCCTCTGGTTGGTGGCTAACAGGAGGTTGTGCTGGCACGTCGTTGTTGCTGAGAGTCGGATCCTTTCTGGGGAGAATAGGAATCATATCTTCGTAATTATTACCCTCCTGTGTGAAAGACGACGTATTTAACGGACTTGGTGTTGTGGTAGTGTCCCGTCTGGCTTGGATTTCAGGTGCAGTGGTTATGAGTGGTCTGCACACTTCTGTCCTATTTGTACTTGATGTGACGGGAGTATGTCGTCTGGCTTGAGTTTCAGGAGTAGCTAAAAGTGTCCGGCGCGATCCCGTATTGGATGTATGGTATGTCCGTTCTGGATATTTTAAATTCTTGGCGAGAAAAGTGGGAGAGCCAGCTATATTCCAGTGACATAAGAGGTCAGGAAAAGATGCCGCATTGGAGACAACACCCTTTGAGTAAATGTGATAATAGTATTAAAGGCGGCATAAAGAAAATCCTAACCTGCACAGTTCGCGGCGACTGCACTAGCCAGGCGGCCTTAATTCCTCAGGCTCAAAGACCCCCTGCCATTCACCGCAAGGTACTATATTGGCAGTAAATGACAGTTTTGACAGTATTAAAGGTTGTTCCCCCCCCTCCCCCCTCTTTTTTTTCTCTTTAACCCACAAAGCAGACAAAATGAAATGCGGCCTTAAACGAGGAGAGGAGAATTAGAAACCGATGAAAAACATGGCGAGGACATTGGGAGAGCAGGAGACAGCAAAGACGGGAGGGCTTGGTGTGAATTTGTTGAGGGTAGCAGCAGAACTACAATTATGGACACATAGATTAGGAACTTGACTTCACATAGATTAGTATTGAATAGGCAATATAGGAACATCGATAAAAGAAAATATGAAGCCAGAATGTCATCCGTGGATTTTTTTCGAATGACACGGATCAGCTGATTCAGTCAGTGTAACAAGATGTTTTTGAAAGACACCGGATCAGGTTATTCAGTCACTGTAGCAAGATGTTTTCGAAAGACACCGGATCATATTTGCCAAATCTTTTCCTTCCTATATAATGAAAGTAATAGGAGAAATAATGGGCACAATATGAGGAGAAGGAAACTTGGTGACAACTGGCAAACTTGATGGGAACAGAGACCTGATCCAAGACGCCGGTGAACAAGTGAAATGATGAAATATAACCGCTTACTCTTATCGACATGGCACATGATGATGATTTATGTTTTAAAACTCAGTCTATCCCACTTGTCATTATAACTTTTCCATACTTTTACATAACATACAGTTATTCTTTCAATATAACAGTTGCCTCGGATCGAAATAGCTACCTGGGGTTTACGAGGGACCGAGTGTAAAACGGGCCAGTGTGACCAATTTGTGGTAATTTGAAAATACAGTTCATTCGATCATTTGTTCGTTCGAGGGACAGAAGGTATCAGGAAAGTAAAGGACACTTTTACATGTAATAGGAGCATTGAGTATATGGTACTAGGTCCATATTTGGTAGACTAATCCGCTCTTGGTGTGTGAGTTGGTTAGTATCACGCCCAACACCTTGATTTCCCATCTTAAGGACATACTTGAGTTGATCTTACCTCTGGCAAATGTGCTGTACAGTCATCTCAGATTGTTTCCTTGCACAGTCATGCCGTGATAAGAACATACGGGTGGCAGTACTTGTTACTGTGTTATGTACAGATTTTATAGATAACAATAATCTTATCCACACGGTATTTAACAGACATAAACAATCTCCATAGCAACGCGAACACTAGCTAATGTTTCCGCTTCTTCCAGGTGTTTTTCCAAATGTTGCTGAAGCAGACTGTGGAGTGGAAGCGGTAGTAAATCCCCAGCGGGACACTGATGTGAGTAAATATTGCCCAGGCCTCTACACCATAGAACTCCACCTGTAGGAACAGAAGGAGAATTATAGCTAAAGAGCACAGACTGCATGAATGATGGATGAGAACACAACTCTTCAGGATAAAGTATAATCTCATACATATTCAATACGGGGTTTAAAGCAAAAGGGTAGACTTCAGTACACCCGGTTTTATCCTGTAAGGCTCAGTCTCTTAAAGCAGAGAGGCATGCCCAAAGCATCGCACAAAGCACGCATTCCATAGCTCCAGCAGAGACCTCCTGGGGTCTGCGAAAACAATTATACTCCTGAATTAAATAACGGAGTCTCAAAAAGAACCCAGGACCTTCGTGGCGCGATACAGGCAGTTTGACAAATTCGTCACGTGGAACACCGGTGTTGGGTACGCATTATACTGACGGGTCAGAACAGGTTGCTATAGAGGACTGTCAGAGTTTCACCCGGAGTTACAACGCGTTGTCTATACCAACGCCCGACTATGCAACGCTGAACTATGATAAGCACTACAGTTATAACGCGGCGTCGTCGACAACGCCAGGCAAGCAACACTGAGCTATGCTAAGCAGGCGGGGGTCAGCTGGAACACAGCGTGAACATTGGGGGTCACGCAAGCTGACTCGAGCACAACTGACACGTGTGCTAAAAGGCCAGTTAGACTGGGCTTGGGCGCCGTACTGGACAGACGTGTGAATGCGGCCTGAGAGTTTGTGCATGTATTGATCGATAGCCTGTATGACCGTTGGAGATGGAATGCCTGTGTGTTTGACTTGTAAGTGGAGTACATTGATGTATTATTATATTGATGTATTGATTGCTTGTATTTATGATCTATTTGATATTGTGGATTGTGATTGCGCGACGCCTGTATTATTTCTGATGTGTGCAGTGCGCGAATAAAGAGCGTGAATTATATCATCGGTTATTCGCCTCGCGTTATTTGATAATCATATTTAGTATCACACTTGTCAAGATACGAGCCACAGTTCTTGCTCTACGCAAAACTCTGACAAGTGCGAACGTGGGGTCTTCGTCCTCGTTGGATTTGAACCGGTAAATACGAAAAGTACAGTGTTAAATAAGTCCGAACGTGGTGACTGTTGTCGAGATTTTGAATCAATTGTTTGTATAAAGTGCGAGTTTTGAACAAATGCGAGCGTGTAGGTAATAAATTAACAGATGAATACTATCTTTCGGGTTGATTTATTGAAACCATAAGTGCGTCTTTGGACTTAGTAAATTCCAACATATTTAGTGAAGTAGACAAAAACAAAAATGGCGGCCATGTCCTTGAATGTCATTGAATAGAAGTAGTGTAAGCGGAAAGTCTGGAAAGTGTGAAAAGAGAGTTGTTGAGTGTGGTGAAACGACTAACAACAATACTTGACGACATACAAACCTACAAAAACTTAAGTGACATTATCTTTGTACCAGTCTATGCTGACTGAAAGTAAAACTATATCTACACCAATTTCATCGTATGAACATGTAACATCATTGCGCGAGGGAATCATGAGATCATGTGTGTTAGCGAAAGAAGCACTACAAAAATCTGGTGCTATCTACCGACAATACGCTAACAGAGGAAATAGAACAATTACTCTGACGCCAGGACAGGACGTTCTGCTTCTATTGCCAAGTGACAGACATCTTCTCAGAGACTCATGGCAAGGACCGTTTAAAGTGTTACGACAAATTTCGACAGTAGATTGCGAAATTGCAATTACGGACAAACACAAGATTTTTCATATTAACATGCTTAAACCATATTACCACAGGGACGACGAACAAGTAGAGACTACAGCAAGCACAACAATAGTGGACCAGACAGACGACAACGATACTGACGAGATACCTACACCAGTACTGGACACGACAACCAACCTACAGGACATAAAGGTAAATCCCAAGCTGACGCAGACACAGACCGACAGTTGCAGACAAGTATTACAAGACTACAGTACAATTTTTTCTAACAACCCAGGACAGACAGACTTAGTGCATCATCATATTATTTTGACGTCTGACATCCCAATAAAATGCAGACCATATTCCATTCCTATACACTACAAAGAGCACGACCAAATATTGTACCCTGTATACTACGTCTCTCGAAAATTGAACACCAGTGAACGAAATTACAGCACGCCGGAACTTGAAGCCCTCGTTCTTGTGTTCTCGGTACGTAAACTTTCAAAATTTCTTTTAGGTAAACACTTCATTATAGAAACAGACAATAGCCCGTTGACATTTATCACCAGTGGAACCCCAAGTAACCACAGAGTGGCAAGATGTTCCCTTCTTCTGCAGGATTATAGCTTCGAAATCAGACATATAAGAGGATCACATAACTCACTGGCCAATCTTCTATCTAGATGTCCATACGGCTCACCCAATAGCCAGGTAACACCCGAGCATAGTGCAGATGGTGTATAAACTGCAAAATAAATGGCGCTCAACACCACAACCAATTGTGACATCATGTCAGTTACGCTGTGAAGAACGGTGTGATAGGGAAGATTTAATCTCCCATTGTAAATAAATTGTGTACATACTATTATTATGATGCGAATGAATGTGTCGTATAATTGTGAGAGATGTGAAAGAATGCCATTAGTATTGTAAATATGTAATATTATAAGAAATAGGCACCACAAGTGTCACAGGACAGTACTACAGGACCCAAAGACTTACCGAACTTGAACAGCGTCAAGTACTCCTGAGTACATCTACAAAGATGGTTCACGACGTTTTAACAAGTACGAATGATGACCATGACAACCTAATCCGAGAATAAGACGGAAGAAGCTATCCAACAGCTGATGACAAGAACTGGGTGCTCCGTATATTTAAAGTCCATCTAGAACGGAAGACCTTGATGTGAATGTCAACATAACACATGTGTGCAACAATACAGCTCTACACTTCCGTTATAATTGCATATTAATTTGAAAGTTAGCAGACGATACTAAAATGTTTGTAAATTTATGACAATTGTATGAAAATTTGGGTATGAAACATTTCCATATACGAAATTGTATATGTCGAGTTTTGCAAGATGTAATCTCAGCATCGTAGCTTGATTTACTTTTTCACAATAGTGACCTTTTGTGCACTTTTGTCAATAAGTATCAAATTATGACTCTAAGAAAGGAAATGTTACTTGTAATTAATTTTGTTGAAAGCATGAAAAAAATTACTGTCCCTAACTTTTGTTCCATAACCAAGGGACATAACTAAAAATTGTTGGTGATGTGTAAATATGTATTGAAACTACCATGTTTGCCTAATGAGTAACACGTCAATGTGACGTCATGTGTATATGGGGAAACTTGCCAAAACTGAAGACCTTCATTGGATATTCTATGAGATAAGGGTAGATGTCCAATGTCGGAGTTATCTTATAGGTAGATACTCACAGGCTGACCTGATTATTTGTAATTTTTGTTTTTGGTTGAGAGGTAGGGGCAAGTTAGCCGTAACCTACCGGACTGGCTGTGTCTCAGCGAGGTAAAATCCATGGAATTGATTGTACTTGACAAGTATGCTTGATGGGTAGGCATGGAGATTGTATGCATATTGTTTACTAATCACCTGTACATATTAAGAAAAACCAAAGATTTACGTCAGATGAAGTGCAAAGTTCGATTCTGACAAGATAAAGAACAGCTATATAGAGTACATGAAAGGAAAACCTTTCATGAGAAAAGGGGGGGGGGAATGTCAGAGTCTCACCCGGAGTTACAACGCGTTGTCTGTACCAACGCCCGACAATGCAACGCTGAACTATGATAAACACTACAGTTATAACGCGGCGTCGTCGACAACGCCAGGCACTCAACACTGAGCGATGCTAAGCAGTCGGGGGTCAGCAAGAACACAGCGTGAACATTGGGGGTCACGCAAGCTGACTCGAGCACAACTGACGCGTGTGCTAAAAGGCCAGTTAGACTGGGCTTGGGCGCCGTACTGGACAGACGTGTGAATGCGGCCTGAGAGTTTGTGCATGTATTGATCGATAGCCTATATGACCGTTGGAGATGGAACGCTTGTGTGTTTGACTTGTAAGTGGAGTGCATTGATGTATTATTATATTGATGTATTGATTGCTTGTATTTATGATCTATTTGATATTGTGGATTGTGATTTCGCGACGCCTGTATTGTTTCTGATGTGTGCAGTGCGCGAATAAAGAGCGCGAATTATATCATCGGTTATTCGCCTCGCGTTATTTGATAATCATATTTAGTATCACACTTGTCAAGATACGAGCCACAGTTCTTGCTCTACGCAAGACTCTGACAAGGACCTCCCAGTACTGGGTAGGCGTGTATAAAGACGGGTCCGCACAAATTGTCATAGAGGCTCTCCCAGTACTGGGTAGGCGTGTATACAGATGGATCAGCACAGGTTGTCACATAAGACCTTCCAGTACTGGGTACGCATAGGGCCATTTGATTTAGTACGTTGTGACTAAAAGTAAAATAACGCTAATTTAAACGGATGATGGGAATTCCATGGACAAATAGAAAGATCATTGAAGACATCTTGAAAAAATTTAACTCACAAACAGAACTGGTTACTCGCATCAGAAGATGAAAGTCCACATTCTTTGGGCATGACATGAAAAGGGGAAAGTTGAAGATTGTGGTTACATTGGAAAGGCTGGAGTTGGAGAGATTCAGGGGGAGACCAAGAGAAAAGACCCTGGACAGTTTGACATCAGGGCACCGAGGAACGACGGTATCAGATATGATTCGCAGCACACGAGAGTTGTAGACAGACATGATCACCAACACCACACGGCATGGGCTATAAGAAGAAGTGATTCACGTAGAACGAAAAACATCACGTATTGTTTGAGACTAAAAGAGTTAATTAGGAAACAGATTTTACCTGGACTGGATTGTGAAGTGGAGTCTGTGTTTCAAATCTGTTGATAGCTCACATGGCAAAATTGAAAACCAGTAAACATGTGATGATATCTCGTCCAGGTATCTTCCTCTCCTAAAACTAACATCGTGATAGTCAGTCATTCAAAATAATGTATTCCCTTAGTGAATCTAAAAAGAGTAGCCACAAACAATATGTGGCACGATTTATTGGCTGGCATATTTACCGTGGGGATAATTTATGCTCCACATTCGAACAATATTCGTTCTTATTTGACACACATCACTGTACCTCTGTCCAGCTTGGTCAAGTTTCAATGTTCAGTTCACACGTAACCCGGCTGAAGCTACACGCCTAATTTTGATGAGTCCATTAATGTTCTGCAGGAAGCAGAGTCTTGTCAAAGACTGGAACGTAACCCCTCCACCGGGAAGAGCAGTCAACCTCGAGGAGACCAAGAGGTGATACGGTGCCCCGAGGTAAGGGCAGGGGATATGGTGAAATGGGAGATGGGTAACTGGTTCTCTCATGAGACACGGAGGCGTTGACCAGAGGGTTAGCACTCTGGTCACGACAGCATCCCGCCTACATGATAGCCACGAACGCCACTCAACAGGAGAAGCTAAGGTAAGCGTGGCGAGTGGCCTGACACGCAAAAGGCAAAGGACGATTCAAGGTCCCTCCGCGTGGTGTGTAACCACGCGAGGAGAATCGGCAGACGGGAGACGGGACTTGTAGTGTTCACATCGTAGAGTAGTCGGTAGGAATTTTGTGTAACCAAATAGATAGAGAATTAGCATAGGCTTTAGGAAACTAGTGATAGGCAATTCTGTGGCTTTGTGTGTGGGTTTAATAGCGACTGTCATATAACTGTAACGAGCCAACGGCAATAAAATGTACCATGTATTTTCCTCGCACACGACTTGCAAGTTTCTTGTATGGTGTGGGAGAAGAATCCGATGATGCCTGGCACATGAGTTGTTGACAGGCAAGGATTAATGTGGTGTCAGAAGTGGTGCTTAGACGAAAAGTCAAGCTAATCCACTCTTCCACGGCTCCAGACTAGGGGTTAATTTGTGTCAGTGACGATAATTTGTGCAAACAAGAACAAGTTGCGGGCTAAGATTGTGCCTATCGTGACGAAATATATTGTGTAATTGTGTTTATTAAATTATGGTTTAGTTAAATCATGTGTTCTTCAAGATTGTAAGTATTGATATTCTTATTTCTTTCCATTTATGAAATATCGATAAACGGACACTTAAAGATATTCCATGTCAACATGTTGAAACTTTACTTTTCACGACAAGAGACAGGAGTAGAGACAGACGAACACAGTGCACCCACACCTAGTAATCAGACGACAGACATACACACTGCAACTACACTAGTTAGCGAGACTGGCATATCCGACAAGCATACACTTAGCGAGAATACAGAATACACACTTAGCACCACCACCGTACTGAATCAGGTAGACGACGACGGAATGGAACTACCAGTTCCTATTGTAGACAAGACTGCTACATTAGATAGCATACAGATAGAACAGGGACTAACAGACAGTCAACGACGACAATTAGTAGAATTAGTGACAGAATACAACGACATATTTTCTGACATTCCAGGTAGGACGGACAGAATCGAACACTCCATTCTTCTTTCGGACTCTAAGCCTATTAAATGCAGGCCGTACTCAATCCCACTAAGCTATAGGGAAAATCTAAATAAAGAAATTCTGAATTTAGAAGCTAGTGGGATCATCCAAAAATCCACTTCTGAGTACTCTTTTCCAATTGTCCTAGTTAAGAAAAAAGATTCCACAATTCGTCTGTGTGTGGACTATCGAAAACTCAACAACGTCACCAAGATCGACGCAGAGCCAATTCCTTCCTGCGAAGATCTTATTCTTGACATGTCCACCTCCAAAATCTTTTCTAAACTAGATCTTACTAAGGGATATTGGCAGGTCCCTATGCAAACTCAATCCATGCATCTTACTGCTTTTTCAACACCTTTAGGACTGTACGAGTGGCGTTTTCTTCCTTTCGGACTTCGAAATGCTCCTGCCACCTTCGTACGCTTAACTAGAGATCTATTGCATGGAGTGACGAATACTGTGACCTATATAGATGATATATGTGTCCATACTGATGACTGGACAACACACGTACTGAAACTGAGACATGTCTTTGATAGGTTGCGACTCTTCGGTCTCACTGTCAAACCGAGCAAAGTTGAATTAGGCCTAAAAGAAATTGATTTTTTGGGTCATGTCATTTCTCAAGGCAAACTAAAGACTGACAATAGGATTATTACGAAAATTATGAATCTGACCATGCCTATTACAAAGAAACAGGTCAGAAGCCTTTTGGGATTAGTAAACTACTATAGTAAATTTATACCAAATTTAGCGGAAATTACAAGTGTATTTTCCAACGTGTTAAAAGCATCTGTAAAATTAGATGTCAAAGATGCATTATTAATTTCTGCATTGTCAAAATTGAAAATCCTTTTTAGTAATGTACCAATCCTCCGCTTGCCTAATCCTAGGCTCGTTTATTATCTTAGGACAGATGCCAGCAGGATCTCCATCGCTGCAGTACTAGGGCAATTTTATGAGGGCATCTTCCATCCGATTTGCTACGTGAGTCGTAAGATCACACCTGCCGAGTCCAGATATTCCATATCAGAGTTGGAAGCCCTAAGCGTCATCTATGCGGTGAGAAAGCTCCATCGATTTCTGGCGGGTGTGCACTTCATCGTCCAAACCGACAACTCCCCGATCACGGTCATACAGAGTGGTGTGCATCGAAATGACCGGATATACAGGTGGTCGCTGATCCTCCAAAACTATACGTTTAGTATAGAACATATCAAGGGTAAGAACAACATTCTGGCTGATACTCTTAGTCGACCATCTGAGGTAGAAATACCTGAAATTCCACATAGAAGTGTAGAGTAGTAGTTATTAAATAAGTACATAAGAATATTCTATGTGAAATATGTTACATATACAGCGACATTATGTGCTTAATCATGTACCAAGAACAGTGAACTATCCATGTGTCCGTAGACATCAAAAGAAAAACTGTGCTCCGAAGACAAATTAACACCGTGTGAAACTGGGACAGCTCATTACCTACTAAGCTCCATTCCGGTGTAGTCGGTTGTGTTAAGCACAGAAAAACAGTGTCAGAACAGTACATAAATACAGACACAAAAATAGTGATCTACGACACCAGCTAACTCTACAGGTGCACTAACCATAGGACTCAAGTATGACTGTGCAATGTATTTCAGATACCCAGGCCAATTGTGTATATATAGTATGCCTATAAAACCAATGTACAAACATTCAGGCAACAACTAACCTGAGGTAACTGAATACCATGTATATAAACTTATTGTGATATGTAAGATAACATTTTAAGATAGTCATAAATTAGAGTTAGATTTGGAAATATCATAGTTTTCATTTTGTTTTAATAGTTTAGATAGTTCAGTAATTGACCTACTTACTTAGCTTAAAATTAAATTAGAATAGTAATTTAGACGTAATAACAGTTAATTACAAACTAGATTAAAGTTTTGATAGGAATAGTACCATTTAGGTTGTTACATTTCACTTAGCTTCATTTCAGTTCAGTTCATTCCATCCTAATGAACCATACCATCTAGCAAACATTACCATTTACTATTATCATCATTTTATATCGTAATAGGATAAAAAGATTAGATAATTGAACATACAGCATGTACATCATTTAGATTAAGAACACCAGTCATATATCTTGTTTTGCAGTTAAAAACATTAGGTATAATTGTGTTATATTTCACATTACCCATTTTTATAAAGGTACATAATTTGTTTTCACATTACCCACTTCAGAAAGATACATAACTCATATCACATCAATTTCATTTAATTAGTTAGATTACATCCCTTAGAATAGATAAAGATTAGGATTAATGAAAGCATATCTTAGCATTAATGTTACAAAATATATTAAAGTAGTTAACACATTAAATACATATTTATAGAATTAGTATTAGTATATTAGTATTTAGAGTTTTATTTTAGTAAAACATAGTGGTTGATAGGACCAAGGGGACAAACCATCAACCCTTTCTCTTGCATGTAAATATAATGTAAATATATGACTCGTGCAGCGATTGTCGCACAGTCATTGAGCTCAACTTTCTCAAACTGAGCCAAATTTGTACAGTGTCACTCCAAGGTTTTTAAATAATTGGGAGGATGAAAGATGTGTGACAGGATTAAGGGTGAAAGACGTGGAACAGAAGTGTGAAAGTGAGAGCGAATGTCTAATATACAGGAGAGAGTGATATTGGTCAGCGAGTTTTTCTGCTGCTCATCGCGACTATTAATTGTTGGCTGCGTTAAATGTTTGTTTTCGTTGATGAAAATGTGCTGTTGTAAATATGTTGTGTGTAATTTAGTTTAGATTTTACATTAAGTATTTTAAGGTTCATAATAAGGGAACGTAGTCACGAATTAGTGTTATACACTTGTTTGTGGCCACATTTAACCGAATTATGGCACTTAAAAACTAACATACATACACATGATAGTTAGATACACAGGTTAGAAGTTAGATTAGAATATTAATTACATCCAAACACGCAAACAACCAGAAAAACAAACACATAAATTACATACATATTTTATTGATCAAAGGGAGATAACTTCGGGTCAGGGGACATAATAGACAACGAAACACTAACTTAACAGTGAAATATAACTTTACACGCGGAAGCGAAATAGGTAAAGCCTGTCGCACACACCTTGTGTAATGGTTGTTAAATATTATATAGGGGACATGAAGCAATTCATGTGTTGACCCTAAGAAAGTCAACTTTGTATGGGTAGTAAGTTAATTTACTATGTGAGGGCAGGTCTTATAAGACAACGGTCCGGTTCAGACATACCTCTAATAAATATAATATTGCATGTGAGAAGAGGGCTCACGCCAACCAGACAAGTTTGTGGCGATTGCCAGTAGCCAAGTAAAGTGTTACTACATTGTGACAATAGTCAGTAGAAGTCTATTAGAGTACCCAAAGCCAGGTTATCTACAGTCTTTGACAAAAATTAGAGACACTAATTTTTTAGAAACCTCTTGCGTCACAACCAGTGAGTGAAAGTTGATGACGCAACGCAGGAGGGGAGGGTGTGTGTCAAAGACTGGAACGTAACACCTCCACCGGGAAGAGCAGTCAACCTCGAGGAGACCAAGAGGTGATACGGTGCCCCGAGGTAAGGGCAGGGGATATGGTGAAATGGGAGATGGGTAACTGGTTCTCTCATGAGACACGGAGGCGTTGACCAGAGGGTTAGCACTCTGGTCACGACAGCATCCCGCCTACATGATAGCCACGAACGCCACTCAACAGGAGAAGCTAAGGTAAGCGTGGCGAGTGGCCTGACACGCAAAAGGCAAAGGACGATTCAAGGTCCCTCCGCGTGGTGTGTAACTACGCGAGGAGAATCGGCAGACGGGAGACGGGACTTGTAGTGTTCACATCGTAGAGTAGTCGATAGGAATTTTGTGTAACCAAATAGATAGAGAATTAGCATAGGCTTTAGGAAACTAGTGATAGGCAATTCTGTGGCTTTGTGTGTGGGTTTAATAGCGACTGTCATATAACTGTAACGAGCCAACGGCAATAAAATGTACCATGTATTTTCCTCGCACACGACTTGCAAGTTTCTTGTATGGTGTGGGAGAAGAATCCGATGATGCCTGGCACATGAGTTGTTGACAGGCAAGATGAGCTGACATTATGAGGTTTGGTGGCCAGTGGCTCCCTCATCACTTTCCTTCCAAAACAATCCCGAGAATATTCTGAAATTTGTTTTATACCCATTTTTATGAGGTTGGGTTGACTACGAATCCTCACTGGCGGGTAATAGTAATCTCGCGTCTGTCTGATGAGTTTACCTGGACATACTTCCTTGGAAAGCAAGAATAATAATCGTTATGGACTTCCCTAAATCTCTTACAGTAAGAACACAAACGACGTCAGCATGACAGTATGGATAAGAGCGCTCTCTCTTAAACGTCCGGTGTGCTTATGCTGAGGTAGCGGGTTCGGCCCCAACACAGAACAGTTGGACTACAATGTTGACTTCCCGACCTTGACTTGGGGACGTAAATTACAAGAATTTCAGATGTCGAAGTGCGGTTGCCTGATAGCGAAGGACACTGGTAGTAGACAAAGCTAATCCACAAGCACAAATCAGTCCAGTGCACTAGACCTAGTAGCAAGTGTACGGACTATGTTTGAGTTCAAAGCCAGTGAACGAGAAAAAAAAAACATTCAAACTGCTGTTTTACTGAACTTTACTTCACTTTATTAAATTATAAATTAGTAGTTTTACACTTCTATAATACAAACACAAACTGCAGTTTATTTTTACCCAGTCCTTGCATTGTAGGGAAATAAAAACCCTGGCGTCAATGTAGTAGAGCCATCGTTACCAAGTGCCTTGTTATTAGACATGGCCGACATGCTTTTCCACATTACGCCTACATCGACAGAAGGCATCAGTTCATCTGCTGATAGTTTATTTCATGCAAAGATGAAAATTGTCAAGAACCTTTTCTCGATGTTTTCTTTTTTAGTCTATCACTTTTTCCTAATCTGCCCATCTAGTAACCCCAGCTAATCGAAACACAACTTGGATTTAGGAAAAACAAAGGATGCACAGATGCCATTTTTGCTCTTAGACAACTTATAGAAAAATCAATTGAATTCAATGAAACACTCTACTTAGCCTTTGTCGACCAAGTAAAGACATTTGATAGAGTAGATAGGAACCAGCTGTGGGAAATCCTTAAACAATATGTAATGAGTACACATCTAACAAACCTATGTAGAAGTTTATACAACAACAGTGAATGCATAGTGAGAGCAACGGGAGGACACTCAGATCCCTTCACCATAAGATCTGGAGTACGACAAGGTTGTGTCCTGTCCCCTCTCTTGTTCATAACATATATAGACAACATATGTAAAGAAACCAGCCAAGCAGAGACAGCAAGAATATGGCATGACGAGAACACAGAAGAAGAACCATCTGCAAATCTAACCATTAGAGAATTCCTGTTTGCGGACGACCAAGCACTAATAGCAAAATCAGAAGCTGAATTACAAGACCACATGAATAGTCTAAACGAAATGTGTAGGGACCATAACATGAAAATTAGCACAAGCAAAACAGAGGTAATGACTATAACTAAAGAAGAACAAACAACAACAGTTCACCTAAACGAACATCCCTTGAAGCAAGTGAAGAGTTTCAAGTACCTAGGAAGTATAATATCATCAAATGGCAGATAAGAAGACGAGATCGAAAATAGGTGTAATAAAGCAAATCAACTCATTGGACAAATGGCACCAATACTAAAGAACAAACATGTATCAATAACTACTACGAAAGCACTTTACAACACAAACTTCCTGCCAACTCTATGTTACCAATGCCAAACCTGGACAATGAGAGAAAGAGAGAAAAGAAAAATCACAACAACAGATATGAGATTTCTGAGAATACTCAACGTATCAAGAAGAGATAAGATCAGACAGAAATGAAGAAATCAGGACTAAAGTGGGGGTTAAAGCAGCACTAGATTTTATTAGAAAGGAGCAAGTCAAATGGTTTGGCCATGCAAGTAGGTTACCAGTCAACAGCATGCCACAACAAGCAATGATGTACAGACCAGATGGAAACAGAGGAAGAGGCCGACCACGTAAACGTTGGACGGAGGGAATAGCAGTCCATGGGAATATCGATATATGAAGCCCATAATCGGGCACTCTCACGATGTTTATACTTCACCTCGACACCGCAAGGTACAAGAGGAACATGATGAGATGAATCTGTAAAACCAGATTTCTATAATTGTTGTTGCTTGTGCCTTAATTTAATTGAAGAGCTGCTGGCCGAGCGGATAGAATGCGGAGTTTTCCTTCAGAAAAATCCGAATCCTGGATAAGGTGTGGATTTTTTTTCTGTCAGGGGCAAAGAGAAAATCCTAACCTGCACACTTCGCGAAGACTGCAATAGCCAGGCGGTCTTAATTCCAGTCTCAAGACATCCTCCCCCCCCCCCCCCGGCCTACACGCAAGGTACTATAGGCAATAGACAACAGTTTCTTAATTACCCAGAGTTTACAGCCTTAGAGATGTAGCACAGCTGCCTATTACCCCTCATTCAAGTAACAAAATATACCAAAGATCTTTATTCAACATTTGAAGACTGCGTATGCGTTGTGTAACACCATGTGACATAGCGCGAGAAATAACTTCACAGATATTGTGCAGTACTCATAGAAGTCATCATCATCGTGTGCCCTGTCAGCTGGTCTAGACGATCATGTCTCTCCACAGATCTCGGCCTTGTTCTATATCGACTCCGATGGTGATATTCAACCATGCAGTCGTCTCAGTTTATCCAGTATCGTTTCTCTGCATGTCGCTTCTTTCGTTAACCTGTCCAGTCGTCACTATGTTCTCCAATAATTTCGTTCACAGTATTTGTCTGATCAAGGAACGCCGATAGTTCCCTTCTTTTCACAAAATGGTACATGTCCTTTTGCAGGACGTTGCGATTAACAACCTCAAGTTGATTCACAAGGCAATTTTACGTTAAGTAATTCTCCATTGCTTTTTACACAAGAAGTCGACGTTTTAGTCCAGCTGACCGATCCCACCACTAACCCGTCATCACTCACAGGAAGTTTAAGATCGGACGTTTTTATCCATCTGGCAATATTGACCTTTTCCTTCTTAAGTATATAATGTTTTACTTTAATTAACATCTTCCAGGAACATGTTCTTAGCTACTCTGACAGTCCAACATTAGTCTCAGGAACTACTTCTCCTTTGACACAAAGAAGAAGCAAAAAGAAGGAGAAATTAGAGAATATTCTAAACGAAACAAAAATTAGAAGCTACAGTTCTGCTACATCCGGATTATATCATGCCGTCTTCATAAGATGACAGTACCTCGTTAAAGGACATATGTAAACATACAGGGCCTACTAGACACACTGAAAACGATGTATTTGTTAGCCAGATCTATCAGGATCTACAACATTTAGTAGATGTGGTAATTGTACACAGTGAACAACTAGGGTTATCATTAAATTGTAAGAAGACACAGGGGTCGTCACAAGGAATGAAGAAATACTACAGCGCAATATATGTGTAAATTGGAATATTCTTAAACAAATGAATCGATACAACTATCTCGTAACTGTCACAAAAATATAACACCGCGTTTAACCAGTTGATTACTATAGAGACTTTCTGATTAACCGGCTTATCTGCAAAGCCAAAACTATTTTAACTAACAGAAAAAACAACTTGGATGTCAAAATCCCCAGGACGGTCTAAAGTTGCAGCTGCACTTGTTTACATGGGGTCGACAAAATGGGAACATTTGGAAGTGAGTGAGATGAGTCCATACATCGCTTTGACAGTTCATAAACAGGTTGGATTTAAGCGGAAGTACTCAGCTCGGGAGAAAACAGTCCGTCTGTCATTTAGCGTTTCCGGACATCACGCAGATTGGCAGCTTGTTATGGAAAACGGTTGTTGGGATCATACAGTAACTCGCTAGCTTGGTGTGGGAGTCAAAACAAGTGATGACAACTCTGACATTGATTGAGCCAGTGAGGATAGATTCTTGACAATGGATGATATGCCCAAATAACACCTGTGTGGACATAATGAATACCGTCACGTAACCAATTTTAGGTTTTGCCATAAACCATGATTGGGAGAAACAGTGTTGACCAAAACAGTGGATTAGGATGGACGTGTGTGTGGGAGAGCTCTACAGTGTTAGATTAATTTTAAATTAACTAGCATGTGTCGTTATGGCAAAGTGTAGCAGCCATCCCGGAATGAGGCGGTTTTGCATAAGGTTCCACACCAGTTACGAGGAAGTTCAACACTGGGTTTGATGAAGTGCAACGTCAATTAGACATAACACCAGTTGGACACAAAAATGTTTCTTACAAAAAAGGAATAACGTCCGAGAAGAAAGATGGTTCACCTAAGATGGGTGATGAATGTTGATGCATCACACAGCATAAGAACATTGGTACCTAAACAAGAACATTAAAATATAATAGTCACATGGTGTGATATATTCTAGTGAAATAGTTCAAAAGACATGATACCTGAACCTAGATAGACACTAGTTAGGTTCAAGTATATTAACAATAACAGTGATACCTAAATACTCACTACAAAGGATTTGTGCATTCTTTAAGAACGATAGGAAATTATGTGCATTGGGCAACCGGTCCATGATCAGCTGTAATTTACAAACAGTATCTATTTCGGATGATCAGGAAGATGGATTACCAGGTAACTACAGATGACAGTTGGTGTTCGGCAGGAGAGATACAGTACCGGGTGAGATGGACTTGTTCTGACTTAACGTGCTGTGGTGTGTCCTTGCAAGGATGAACTGACTATGCTATTATCTGAGTGTGCGATCCTACACACATCATAGAACACATCACACATTTTCTTCGCATACACGTCTCTCGTACATTACACTTTTCTTTTAATAAATTAATCTTTATTAATTTTTAGAAGCAAGAGTTGTTGAATATGTTGCGTTGGGGAGAATGAGAGGGACATAGTACGACAGTGAGAGAGTGATAGGAAAAGGTGTCCACGGGCTGATGGAGTGTGTTGGGCGGAAGCTGGTGGATTCTCCAGGATATTGATAGGAAAGAAAAATTATAATGTGGGTGTTGACTCTCCTCACTCCAGGGACGACACTTTAAAGGAGGACACAACATTATTGGGCGCTCGTCCGGGATCTTTGGACAGCGGGATCTCTCGTAAACGGGATCTTTAGACAGCGGGATCTCTCGTAAACGTGATCTTTTGACAGTGGGATCTTCTGACAACGGGGTCCCTTGACACGGGATCCTTAGTTATAAGACGGAGATATCATATTGGAGAATCCAGCTAGAGTGAATGTGGATAGGGTTTAGGACAAATATCTTACCTGTTCACACTTCACACGTCTGCATAGGTCTGTGGTCCTGATTCTACTCTTGTCACTGAGTGAATGTGCTGTGTGTGGTAATATCTAGATTTATAGTACTTGGTCATATATCTGTATATTAATTTGCAGTTATATTACTCAACCTGCTAGCTTACCTCTCTGTAAAATGGCCACTCCGAAACTAACCACCGCAGAACTAAGGGCAAAGGGGGAAGAAATGGGATTGTCGAGTTCTGCTCTAACGGATTACATACAGGAAGTGGAGACAGAGTATCGTCAAGCAGAAAGAGA
The DNA here is from genome assembly GCA_014155875.1 of Cepaea nemoralis. NCBI lineage: Eukaryota > Metazoa > Mollusca > Gastropoda > Stylommatophora > Helicidae > Cepaea > Cepaea nemoralis. Next base: position 845,571 of record JACEFZ010014727.1, on the reverse strand, counting down.
AGATCGAAAGGCTGAGTTGGAATTGAGAAGGATGGAGTTGGAACAAGAAGCTAGGAAATTGGAAGCTGAGCAGGCAGCTAGGAAACTTGAAGTTGAGGAAGCTGCTAGGAAACGGGAAGCGGAGCAGGAGGCTCAGAAAAGGGAGCACGAGTACTGGATGAGGGAACTCGAGTTGAAGAGTCAATCTAATGGGGAAACTGAGGGAGCAGTTGGAGGTTCCTCCATCCCAGGCTCAACACCAGTAGGTGGACATGGTTACCATGCTATGAAGTTTCCTCTAGCGGTCTACGAGGAGGACAAAGAGAAGATTGGCTAGTACCTTCAACGCTTCGAGGCAATGTCTGATGCTATGGGTCTGGAGCGTAACAAATGGAATCTCAAGCTATCTAAGGGATTACGCGGGACCGGCTACGAGGTTTATTCTCGCCTGCCACCAGGACATGAGAACAATTATGACGAGTTAAAGACGGCTCTGCTGAACCGATTCGAGGTTACGTCACATACCTACCGGAAAAAATTTCGAGCAGCGAAACGAGAACCGGGGGAGTTGTTTGCCACCTACAGTTTGCATCTAAAATCCTATCTCTACAAGTGGATGGATTTGGCTGGGTTCGCACATGACTATGAGAGTCTGGAAGAGCTCATGGTGGTCGACCAGTTGAAGAAGCAAATGTCTAAACCTCTCAGGACGTTCCAGGGAGAACAAGGAGCGTAACGTATTGACCTCGTGACAAAATTAGCAGAACGGTTCGTCGAGGTACATGGGGAGGCAGGGGAAAACCTTTCCACCAACACCAAAAGTCAGGAGAAACATGATAAGAAGAAAGCCAAAAACTCAGGAACCAAAAAGTGGGAACCTTATGTGCAAAAATCAGAGGATAGTTCAGAGAAGAAGAAGGAGGGAAGCAAGAGCACTTCATGCTCTACACCAAAACGACCGTGGTCGGAGAAGTGGTGTTCAATTTGTAGGTCACCCTCTCACAATACGAGGGACTGCAAATCGAAGGCTAAGAACCCTCACTTCGCAGCATGTCAAGTGACTTCCAAGGAGGTTGGCACGGAAAATGCCAAGGTCAACAAGGAAGCTCGCCACCAGGAGAGCTCACTCAAGTCCGGCACTAGAAAATCTAGGACAGGGAAATGGTGCAACCAATGCAAGTCAAATACACACAATGCTATTGACTGCAGGGGAAAGTCAGGAGACATTCAATTCGTCGTGCGCCCCGGGAAACCTAAGGTGGAGCCCACCGAACAGGTCGAGGCCGAGGAAGAGACTCCAGACCAGGAAAAACCACCTGTAGTGGAATTGGTAGAGGTTAACTGTCGTCAAGTGGAGTGTTTGTACGACACAGGACTGGACGGGGAGGCCGTGATTTCTGCGCATCTGGTACATCCAGAACAATTCACTGGTGAGACATGGGAGATACAGCCTGCACAGAAGAGTGCTGTAGCCATGAAGTTGCCCATTGCTAATGTGGAGATTCGGTCAATGTACGTCACCGGCACCATCAAGGCCGCTGTATTGACCGATCCCATTTTCCCAGTAATCCTCGGTTGCCGGTATGTCTTTCTGGGAATGCTCAGGGAGCCAATCCATATGGGAGCAATGCAGACTCGCTCTCAGACGAGAACGGAAGAGGCAGACGCAATTGTGACTAACCCAATGCCGGGGGAGCTACGAACTGCCCAGAGTGAGGATGCTACTTTACGTCCTTGCTACAAAAAGCTGCAGAGAAGTGCTAATCCACCAGGACGGGGACAGTACTACATGAAGAACAGGATACTTTACAGGAGAGCAGGAAGGGGAGACAACCTATACGGTCAGTTGGTCGTCCCGAAAACTCAACTGTCCCAGATTCTTCATATGGGACATACCATCTCCTTTAGTGGACATATGGGTATTGCCGCCACCATGCAACGAATTTCCTGCCATTACTATTGGCCGGGAATGACAGATGATGTGCGTCGGTATGTGAAGTCATGCCCTGAGTGCCAGAGGGTGGCACCGAAACACTGGACAGCACCGGTGGTGTTGAGTGAGATGCCCATCATGAACTTTCCTTTCGAGAGGGTAGCCATCGATATCGTGGGTCCACTTCCTAGGACTAGGAAGAGGAACATGTACATACTCACCATGGTGGATTGCTGTACAATGTAGGGTGAGGCCATACCGTTGACCACAATTGACTCGAAAAGAGTGGCGGACGCACTGATGGAGGCCATTACCAGATTAGGCTTCCGGATCAAATTCTGACGGACAATGGGTCTCAGTTTTGTGGAAAACTCATGGAGGAGGTATTTAGGATGTTTCACTCTAACCACATACATACCAGCCCTTACCACCCTCAAGCCAATGGACAAGTAGAGCGTTTCAACGGCACGTTGATGACAATGCTCAGGAAACTAGCGCAGGAAAAACCTGATAGGTGGGATGAATATATCCCAGCAGTACTCTTTGCCAATCGGGAAGTTCCTCATGGCTCAACAGGATTACCACCCGCTACGTTGCTGTTTGGTCGTCCAATCAAAGGACCGTTGGTGTAACAGAAGTAGGGGTATTAATAGTATTTAGCTGGGAAACAGCTACAGCACGACTTGAGCATCGGGCTGGAATGAGAGGAGAGATGCTCAAGTCGTGACGTAGCTGGGTTGTCAGGGCAGTGAAAGATCCAAGGACAGAACTGTGAGGACGCACCATGTTTGGTCCAGCTGTCATCAAGACTAATAAACCATATTTATAAAGAACCCTTTTGAGTCAAGTCATCTTGTATTGAATTCGCACTGTTATAAGAGCGAAATGGCGCCAAAGATCCAGGATACTTAGTTGGAGATTGTCGCGGCGGGAGTCATAACAGACCACTATCTAGGCCGACACCTTGAAGAAACTCGAAGAGGCAGCTTCAAAATGTAAAAGGTCCTTGTTCTGCTCAAACAAATTGTCCGGAGACAGAGTTATTTCAGCACGATTCTACACGCAAGTTGAACGAAAACCAAAGAACTTGGAAAGATGGCCAACATTGTAGGTGAGCAAGAATTTTTAAATAACTCCATCAAGTTGAGCCCTTGACTTTAATCAAAGTTGCAAAGGTTAGTTAAAGACTTTAAGATTTACTCGCCTCCAACCAAAATTTCAGAGGATTACTCAAAAGAAACAAAAACTTTAAGACTTACGTGACCACAATTCAAAATTTTTCCATGTTGAGTTCGGACAACTTATATCATCAAGGCAAAATAATAGAAATGACCATTAACAGTCAGGACAGCAGATAGGTGCCTCGTCCTTTCATTGATTGACCTGTGGTTTTTTGGACGCAGTCAGACTATTTTTGGGCTCCACTGCCTGTGAAGTTTTGTTGTGCCCTATCGAGGCCCTGTGAGGTTTTGTTGTGCCCTATCGAGGCCCTGTGAGGTTTTGTTATGCCCTATCGAGGCCCTGTGAGGTTTTGCCGTGCCCTATCGAGGCCCTGTGAAGTTTTGTTGTGCCCTATCGAGGCCTGTGAGGTTTTGTTGTGCCCTATCGAGGCCTGTGAGATTTTGTTGTGCCCTATCGAGGCCCTGTGAGGTTTTGTTGTGCCCTATCGAGGCCCTGTGAGGTTTTGTTGTGCCCTATCGAGGCCCTGTGAAGTTGTGCCGTGCCCTATCGAGGCCCTGTGAAGTTTTGTTGTGCCCTATCGAGGCCCTGTGAGGTTTTGCCGTGCCCTATCGAGGCCCTGTGAAGTTTTGTCGTGCCCTATCGAGGCCTGTGGAGTACAGTCGAGCATTTTTGCGCCTTACAGAAGCCGCTTTGTCGATCTTAGTTCAAGTACTCGAGTACCGGCTTTCTCAAACTCAGTAGACAGAGACATAGACGCAAAGGACTTCATTTTCGGTTGGAAAGATAACCTCAACAAGAAGAAAAAAAGGGTAACATATTTGATATTGGATAGAAAATAATTGAATTCTTTAATTAATTAATTTAGATATTAATAAGAATTGATTGTTTGTTTGCTCATATAAGTATAAATATTTCAGCATAGCAGACCCATCACAGCACAGTGGAGAAACAGGCATAATTTCGGCTGAGTTCAAGACTTCGAGTTTTTTTCCAGGTACCAAGGATTATGCAGAAGAAGAAGTAGAAATATGAATTATTTATATGTAGAATTACAACGTATTAGTACATGGTTGGGGGAATTAAGGGAGGCAGTTAGTGAAGTAGAGAATTTTGTAGAAACGTTGACAGAACAGAACGACTAGACAAGACCCTTATAGATTTGAGGTAGACTTACAATAGAGTAGGAAAGAATAACAGGAGACAGCCACTGCTTAATAAAGACAGAAGACAATATAGCTATTATGAACCAAGACCTGATGTATGTGGGGTAAAAGACGGTGAGAACAGACATAATGGTGAAAGTTCAGACTGGTATAGCTGTAATAAATACAAAAATGGGCGTGAGAGAAACCTTTCAAAGAAATCATGGGGCTGGCCCTCTCACAGTGCAACCGCTAGAAAAAGACGTAACGACTGGTTTGAAAAGAGACAAAGACAATATTTGAAGTCAGGATCGAAGGACAGAGTAGAACACAAAGATAAGAATTCAACGACTCCTAAAGTACTTGCCAATATTAGGATTGAACAGGAAAAGAAGACGACGATATTAGTAAAGAAAAGAAACCGAGAGACACAGACGCAGGCAGGTAATACGATAGAAAATAGTACACAGACTCAGGTAGATACAGTAGAGAAAAAGGTCCAGGTACAACCAGCCGGCAAGATAACAAAGGGAAGTCAAACTGACTTAATAGAGACTCAGTCAAAACCAACTCACTTGACTAAGGGAGACAAGGTTGAACTTAAGAAAGATAGACAGACGAGAGTCAAAGGCGAAAAGAAGCCAAAGAGGAAAAGTATTGAAGAAAGAAATAGTAGTATGATAGTTAATAGAGGTACTGCTATGTCAAGTTCCTCAGGTATAGACATGAAACTAATCCCCAAATGGTGTAGAAATATTAGCTGTCAGAGTTCAGGTTACGGAGAGATATTTCTACCGCCGCATATGCTGAAACAGATGCTGAAACAGATATAAATGCTGATGATTCGGAGAATGAAATGAATTGCACTACGAGCAGATCCCAACTCGAAGCGTGATGTTCCCTCATACGGTATAGTGGCTGGTGGACAAACGGACAGAGTTTTGGTTAGTGACTCTTTAGAACTAGATACCAGTTTATATGACAAGAAAGTAGAGAAGGCTAAGAGACGAATACCAAGAAAGAGAAAGAAAGTCAGACGTTCTAAAGGCGACTATGGGAATAGGATCGACGTGGCTGCAGTGAACTACTACTATGAATCTGATGAAGGAACTATTATCAGTGTGTCATCTGAAGACGAGATGGGGAGGTGCAAACGTTACGTAAGATATACAGGAAACAGTGAGCAGACCGACGCAAATAAAGGAAATAAGAAGAAAGCATTTAAGAAGAAGAATAGTGATAGACAGATAGCGGGAATTTACTCCTCGACAACAGAAGATAACATAAGAAAACTCAGAGAATTAAGACCTGAGTACTTTAACAGGTTGACAACAGATAGGGAAGATGACATAATTAGAGAGAGACATACTAATGTATTGAGAGACAATGAAATATTTAACTTGGACACACTCTATAACTGTTAAAATTCCTTGGGTGACGAAGGACATATGGAATAGTTTTGGCTGAGGAGAAGAATTGCGGTTTGAGCATATAGATAAATGAGCTGTCTAAAATAGGCAGATGAATTTTTTTGGTGTAACATGGTACAGGATAGGCGATAGTGTTGTTGAGGATAGAGAAGTACGGCAAATTATATTCTACGTGGATTACGTAATACAGGATATCGTGTGTTGGTTGTGATGTAGGGAGAGTGAACTAGGTAAAAATACTCCTTTGTCCGGAATGGATAGTTACAGAGAATTAATCACGTCGAGTGATGTATAACTGGTGTAATTAAAGTAGAGTAGATTCAGCACAGAATTAGTAGAGGGTGAGAGATAAACTAAGTATGAATGTTCGTACTAGAAATGGTTCGACTCAGAGCTATGACGTGATGTCTGAGATAGTTTTGCTTGTTGGTTTGAAAAGAAAGTATAGTATTGTTGACAGGTGAACCGAGAGTGTCTGGTGAGGAGATATAGATTGAGGAGGAATTGAGTATCCTGTGTGTAAAATAGCCAGTTGAACGCGAAAATATTAAGAGTAAAAGACTGTAGAAGTGATGCTTGAAGAATACGAGTTACGTCGTGCTTGTAGAGAAAGAAGAGCTGATTAAGTCTGAGAAAGTTGTTGTGTGGAGAAGTATAGAATGATAGTTACGAGGTTAGTGGTTCACCAGAATGAGGTTTGTTTTGAAGAGATAGTAGATAGTGCTGTGAAAGCAATATAAGTTGCGAGAGGTAATGTGTAGGGTCTGACCTTCGTATAGGAGTGAATGATTGAGAAAAGTAGAAATAAGACATATGGACGTCGACAAGTGATAAGTACAGCATGCATGTGTGAGGTGTTTAGTCGTACGTGAGTATAACTGTAGTCAAACAGGTGTTCGTCGCGATGAGTGAAGTAGGATATAGGTGTGGTGACGTCGCCTAAGTGAAATACATAGATAAAATGTAAGAGTTGCGCTGATATATCTTGTGTCAATGTGTGTGGAGGAGATAAATACGCTTAGATAGTGGTGAGTGATTGCTGGAATGTGCGTCAAAATTGTTTTTTGTAGTAATAGTATGGACACGTTAGGTTGTCGCGATGCGAGAGTACTCGTGAGATGAGAGCGAGGTTGGGTATCACTGTCCGAGTGAATATGCGAAGAGTGGTTGATAAGTCCAGAGAGTTGAATAGCCTTGTTACACCTGTTGTCAATATCATTTGTTTTGTTTCGTTTAGCTGAATTGTTGTTGTTTGTTCTTCTTTAGTTATAGTCGTTGCCTCTGTTTTGTTTGTGCTAAAGTGTGATGTCTTTTGTTTGGAATGTGTGATCTTGGACAGAAATTATGGAAGTGGTATGACAGGTTGACGGAAAGAGAGTTAATATTCTGACTGACGTTTCATAAAACATGTTTAGTATTCTTGACAGGGACATGTCGAAGCAGGAATGCCTAATACGGAGAAATGAGGAAAGTGAGGTCCGTTGTCAGTTATAACTGGCGTGAGTTGCTGTTCTGAGAAAAAAATCCCGATAAATAGGAAGAGGAGTGAAAGATACGGAGGTAAACAAGATGAGGTAAATGAATGTTAGAAAAGGTGTTCCGACTGGTTTGACTGTCGTCACGATGTGAAAAGGATAGGAGAGACTTGAGGTAATGGTGGTGAGATATAGAAAGTACTGATGCAGGAGAATGAAATATTAATTGCGTCGGATAGACGAGAAACTTAAAAGTTGAATTAGTTATCAGGACAGGAAGTAGATGTATTGGTGAGAGGTCTATAGTAAATAGACAAAGTTTTGTTGGACGTAGGAGGGTGGAGATACCGTAGATAACGGTAATAATGATTAAAAAGTTGTAGTGATGTTTGGTACAAAGCCAAGGGAAACAATTGGCAGGCCGAGCCACAAGTTAATTAGATAAGTAGATGACTGGCTGGTACATTGAGATTGACATGGAGATAATCGCCACATTAGGTAATAGATAAAGTGAGTTGACCTGTAGTTTACAGTGCTTATTTAAGATGATATTCCGGATGTTATGAAGTATTAGGATTTAAGCTAGAAAAAGATAGAAAGTTATGAGGGGAGAGAAGTAAATAGGTACGGCTCATTGTTGATTAATGATTTTTTTGTGGAGAGAACAGATATTGTTCTAAGTTAAGAAATTAGTCTGTAGTTAACAGATATACATACGTGGCAGTGAAGTGTTTTGTTTTCTCGGTTATAGAAATAGTCGAATGACTTGTAGGAATAGATATGTGTTACATTAATTCGTATAGGAGGCCAATGTTGGTGGGCCACTGTACGTAGTAATTTTAAGGGAGTTATATTTTTTTGAAAATCGTGTTTTATTCACTCTGAGTTTCATGAGTCATGAGTCATAAATAATATGTGTTTTTGCTTGAGTTGGTACTGTAAAATGATGGTTATTATTTGATTGTTTTATTGAGTCCGAGTTGCAATGCCTCATATATAATGTGTTTTTTTTTTTGCTTGATTTGGTCTTGTAAAATGTGTTTGATAAAGTGATTTAGAATAGGATTATTGTGTTCCAAATAGTTTGAGTACAAACTATTGGTCCGTAAAAGAGACCAATGGTGATAGGTAGTGATAGAATGTTTTATTCTGATTTGATAAAATGCATGTTATGTCATTTTAAAATGTGTTGGGGGAATGACGTCTTGTTTTGATTATATTTCGTTTAAATGAGTGGTTTTGTATATTAAGTTACATTGTTAATGAATAGGTTAAAAATTTGGTTAAGTAAGTTTGATTTTCAAATAAATGGGGCTTTAATTAGGACCCTTCGTTCAGAAAAGAGTTAATAAAAGCTACTGAGAGCTAATAGAGAGACACATTCTCTTTGTGAAGAATAAGTTATGGGTATTATATTGCTGTAGTAATCAGCGTAATGAGGTTGATATGGTTATGAAGTAGTGGAAACATATACCGGGGATGGTTATGGGAAAATTTAGAGTTACACTAAAGTCAGCATTGTTTGGAAATATATGGGTTGGAAGCCATATGGGAGAGATTAATGAATATAGCAGTGGGGTAAATGTGAGAAAAGTTTTGGAACATAGTTTCCATGGGGTCAGAAGAGCCATGATATACACGAGATTGCTGGGTTATAGAAGAATAAGAAGATTACCCCAGACAAAGAATAAACATGAATTGGATCCATGTTTGATTAGACACTGTAGATAACAGTACAATAGTAAAGGGCTGTTAATGAGAAATGAACATAGCGGAAACATAATGACATGGGATTTTTGAGAGTCCGTGATATATGGACTGAAAGTTAGTTGCAAGCAATCACACACACGAGTTCAGGGGTAGTATATGGTTGCTGTTGATAACGGCATAAATTGATAAGTAGGGGTTTTAGTTGATGTGCCCATAATAAATGGACAGTAAGGGGTCGCTGAAATTTTCGGCGAGAGAATTCTGAGTGAGGTATAGAAGAAGATTAGTTAACTGAGGTGATGTGTATAATGTTGGAGGAGGACTTAAGTAATAGATTTTTTGTGTGTCCTCGGGATATGTTTTGTGGTTGACATTACAATGAAAGGTTGAAGTAAGGTTCAGAGCCATAAAAGTAGTAGTGTCTGTAATATATAGACAATTGGAAGTTGTTGCTTGGTATTTGAAGCTGTAGATAGCAGCGTAAACTGTTACCATAATGAGTGGTACTGTAGGAGATATAATTGTTTTAGACTTTATTACATAAAGTCTCAAATGACATAGGGGGGTAAAGGGGTGTGTGATTTAGTTGAGTGTGGTCTTTGGGTGAAAGAGTTCTACTGCTTCTTTAAATTCCGGTGGCCACCGATTCTTTGTCTTTCTATCGTGTGAGAGTGATTTCAGGTTGATTAAAAGTGGAGAATTAGTGGGGTTGGTGATGAAAATAGGGAGTTGGTATCAGATGAGTACAGCGTTTGAAATTCTAAGCGGATTGCTTATGAGAGAAGAAGAAGTATTTAAGAAGATGTGTTATGATGTATTGTATAAAGTTGAGATTTAAATGTTATTAAGGATGTGTAAATATGTTATGTTTTTGAAGGGCCAGAATCGAAGAAGAAGTATATAGTGGGTTACTAGCTGACAATATAACAGAGAGAAGCCTTAAAAGCTATATTATTTACTCAAAATTGAGTTAGTATAGGGAAGATTAGAGGAAAGGTGCGAGGTAAGGAAAAAGAGGGAATAGAGTAAGAGAGTTGGGAGTAAAGAATTTTTCCTTTACAGGAAAAATTCTTTAGAAAAACATAGGGAGGTGTAACAGAAGTAGGGGTATTAATAGTATTTAGCTGGGAAACAGCTACAGCACGATTGAGCATCGGGGCGGAATGAGAGGAGAGATGCTCAAGTCGTGACGTAGGGGGTTGTCAGGGCAGTGAAGATCCAAGGACAGAACTGTGAGGACGCACCATGTTTGGTCCAGCTGTCATCAAGACTAATAAACCATTTTTATAAAGAACCCTTTTGAGTCAAGTCATCTTGTATTGAATTCGCACTGTTATATTGGAAGCCATGTTGAGGAGTTGGACTGAAGAGGGGACGTCAGAAGAAGTGATTTCATCCTATAAATACGTGGAGGAACTGAAAGAAAAACTCCACAAGGGATGGACTCTGGCAAATTAAAACTTGAAAAAGGCCAGGAAAAGACATGCGGCTTACTACAACCGTAGGTCTAAAGAAAGATCTCTAGAGGTGGGAGACAAAGTCTTGTTGCTACTCCCAACGGGAAACAACAAACTGGAGATAGGTTAGCAAGGACCATTTCCCGAGGAAAGGGTGATATCCAGAACCAACTATCAGATCCGGATCCGGGGAAAGCCGAAGATTTTCCATATCAATCTCTTGCGGAAATACGAAGAGAGACCCGGAACAAGGCAGCTCACCTCATGGCAATGGCAGTTGCAGTGGAGACTGAAGTGGGAACCAGCGAAGGCAGGGAATATCCCTTGGTACACCAGGAAACCTATAGGGATGTGCAAGTGAACCCTGATCTGACCTCCCAGGAGAGGGAAAAGATAACCCAGGTTCTCAAGTCTCATAAGGAGATACTGACTGATAAACCAGGACGAACGAGGTTGGCGGAGTTCGAGATGACTTTGACCACGCAGGAACCTGTTCGTCAAAAGGTTTACCCAGTGCCATTCTCTAAGGAAAAGGCCCTGGAGGAGGAAATACAGAAACTGCTGGAGGATGACGTGATTGCACCATCAACATCCCCATACAATGCGGGGGTAGTTTTGTTACGCAAACCAAGTGGAGAACACCGGTTGTGTATAGATTACCGACTTCTGAACAGTCATACACAGTTTCAGGTGGAACCTTTGCCGAATCCAACTCAGTTATTCGCTAGGCTCCATAAGGCTCGGTACTTTTCAAAGGTGGATCTGAGTCGGGGTTACTATCAGATACCAGTCAAACCGGAGATTCGACCACTGTTGGCTTTCAGTACACCCAGTGGACACTACGAATTCAAGGTCATGCCCTTTGGACTCAGCAATGCACCTAGTGTGTTTACACGCATGATGAGGACTTTACTAGATCCTTTACAGGATCCGGCCATCATCTCATTCATGGATGATATTCTGATTTCCAGTGACAGATTGGATGACCACAACCAATCCTTGGAGAGAGTGTTTAATAGACTCAAGGAAGCAGGGCTTACCGCTCGTCCAACCAAGTGCATGATTGGTTACCAGACTCTGGAATTTCTAGGTCACACCATCACTCCAGGACACATTGTCCCAGAAGAGAAGAACCTGGAGAAAATCAGAAATGCACCAAGGCCAAAAACGAAGAAGGATGTGCGATCTTTTCTCTCGTTGTGTGGGTTCTACCACAAATTTATCCCACATTTCACTGAACTGGGAGCTCCATTGACGGAAACCTTGAAAAAGGGATTCCCGGACCAAGTCATTTGGACACCAGAATGTGAGAATGCCTATAGTCAGTTAAAGGAGGCCTTGGTCAGCAAACCTGTATTACAGCTCCCTGACCTTTCCAAACCATTTGTGTTGAGAACGGATGCGAGTGCGATTGGGATTGGGGCAGCCTTGTTACAGGAAGGAAAAGACGATGCTTCGGTTTTGAAACCTGTGGCATACGCCAGTAAGAAACTTCTCCAGGCGGAGAGGAATTATTCAACCGTCGAGAGAGAGTGCTTGTCCCTCGTATGGGCAGTGCAAAAATTCCAGCCATATTTGTATGGAGTTAAGTTTCGAGTCCAGTCGGATCATCAGCCCCTGATGTTCCTGGCTACTTTTCAGAAGCTCAACGCCCGTTTGATGCGGTGGTCGTTGTTACTTGAACCCTATAATTTCACAGTGGAGTACATTCCTGGGAAGGAAAATGTTGGAGCGGACTTCTTGTCAAGACACCCAGCTCCTGAAGAAGAGGAATGAATCATCTGGATTAAACTTACGGTGGAGATGAGTGAGATGGACTACTCTTTTAAGAGTGTCACAAAAATAAAACACCGCATTTAACCAGTTGATTACTATAGAGACTTTCTGATTAACCAGCCTATCTGCAAAGCCAAAACTATTTTAACTAACAGAAAAAACAACTTGGATGTCAAAATCCCCAGGACGGTCAAAAGTTGCAGCTGCACGTGTTTACATGGGGTCGACAAAATGGGAACATTTGGAAGTGAGTGAGATGAGTCCATACATCGCTTTGACGGTTCATAAACAGGTTGGATTTAAGCGGAAGTACTCAGCTCGGGAGAAAACAGTCCGTCTGTCATTTAGCGTTTCCGGACATCACGCAGATTGGCAGTTTGTTATGGAAAACGGTTGTTGGGATCATACAGTAACTCGCTAGCTTGGTGTGGGAGTCAAATCAAGTGATGACAACTCTGACATTGATTGAGCCAGTGAGGATAGATTCTTGACAATGGATGATATGCCCAAATAACACCTGTGTGGACATAATGAATACCGTCACGTAACCAATTTTAGGTTTTGCCATAAACCATGATTGGGAGAAACAGTGTTGACCAAAACAGTGGATTAGGATGGACGTGTTTGTGGGAGAGCTCTACAGTGTTAGATTAATTTTAATTTAACTAGCATGTGTCGTTATGGCAAAGTGTAGCAGCCATCCCGGAATGAGGCGGTTTTGCATAAGGTTCCATACCAGTTACGAGGAAGTTCAACACTGGGTTTGACGAAGTGCAACGTCAATTAGACATAACACCAGTTGGACACAAAAATGTTTCTTTAAAAAAATGAATAACGTCCGAGAAGAAAGATGGTTCACCTAAGATGGGTGATGATTGTTGATGCATCACACAGCATAAGAACATTGGTACCTAAACAAGAACATTAAAATATAATAGTCACATGGTGTCATATATTCTAGTGAAATCGTTCAAAAGATAGACACTAGTTAGGTTCAAGTATATTAACAATAACAGTGATACCTAAATACTCACTACAAAGGATTTGTGCATTCTTTAAGAACGATAGGAAATTATGTGCATTGGGCAACCGGTCCATGATCAGCTGTAATTTACAAACAGTATCTATTTCGGATGATCAGGAAGATGGATTACCAGGTAACTACAGATGACAGTTGGTGTCCGGCAGGAGAGATACAGTACCGGGTGAGATGGACTTGTTCTGACTTAACGTGCTGTGGTGTGTCCTTGCAAGGATGAACTGACTATGCTATTATCTGTGTGTGCGATCCTACACACATCATAGAACACATCACACATTTTCTTCGCATACACGTCTCTCGTACATTACACTTTTCTTTTAATAAATTAATCTGTATTAATTTTTAGAAGCAAAAGTTGTTGAATATGTTGCGTTGGGGAAGTATGAGAGGGGGCATAGTACAACAGTGAGAGAGTGATAGGAAAAGGTGTCCATGGGCTGATGGAGTGTTTTGGACGGAAGCTGGTGGATTCTCCAGGATATTGATAGGGAAAAAATACTATAATGTGGGTGTTGACTCTCCTCACTCCAGGGACGACACTTTAAAGGAGGACACGACAGTAACAAACATAACATCTGAAGGGAGGTGACTTGAAGAGATTAAAACAGGAATCTCCGTTGCGAAGGTAGTCTCTTGTAATATGCAAAGCATCATTATCATCATCTTGTGTCTTGTCGGCTGGCGTGAGCGATCATGCCTCTCCACAAATTGCGATCTTCGACAGCATGAATCAATTCGAGTGTTGAATCCCTTCCGTGCCATGACATAAGACTGTTAAGAATCTTCTCCCGCTGTCTTGCTCTATCTCTCTTTCTGCAAATATTTCCGGTTGTCACGACATGTTCCAACATTTTTTCTTCTCATAACATGGCCATGAAACGATGACCTCCTTTTTTCCGATGTTTGTGATAAGTTGTCTTTGCGACTTAGCTCCCGTAAAAATGTCCTGATTGCTTATTTTGGCTGTCCAATTAATTTTCAGCACTCTTCTATTAAAAACACATCTACAGATATACAGTTGGTGTTGGAGTGTTGACGATATGGTTGTTCAAAGAGAACCATGCCACTGCTGAATTCTTTGGGTTGACCATTGCACCAGCTTCACCACTCCACGTGATTATGCGATTAAGTGCTATTTGTAGTTCCACAGCAAACTGATCGCTAATCCCTACCCTGACGATATACTAACACATCGTCGGCATACAACAATGTCCTCCCCTTGTCTTGCGATGTGCTCATAGGTGATTCTCACAGTTTTGGTGCTGAACAGCCCCGGAAATAATGGTGATCCCTGTGGCAGGACAGGATATATTGTTGTTGGTTCAGTATAAACAGTTGATTCGTGGGCAGTCGTTGGTGACTCCATTCCCACCATTGTGGCTTGCAATATCGTTGAATCTTAGCCGTTTATCACTTCTTTCACATCTTGTGTCTTGGACTCTTGATCTTCGTGGTGTAGTCTCTTCTCCTGTGGGAGTTCTGTCCTGTATAAATACGGGGGTAGGTCAGAAAGTTGTGCACTACAATTATTATCTCAGCAAATAATAAAGATAAAAGCATTAAATTTGCACCATTTTATTTTTATAATCTCTTGACGGTGTATACCAAATTACACTTCTGTATACCAATTCTATCCGTGACACAAAACTGTTGTAATGGCAGATATTAATGACGTAAGGTACAAGCAGACGATTGTTATAAATGGGGCTATTCTTGTGGATGTGTTGCCAAAAGGCGGAATCATCAATTCGCAAATTTACTTCGAAAGCTCAATCGTCGTTACTGCAGGATTAGGTCTCACAAGAATAGAAAGCAACTGCTTCTCCTTCACGACAACCAGCGTCCTCACAAAAGTTTGCAAACAAGGGAGGCAATCGACAAAATGTGATGGAATGTACTGCCCCATCCACTTTACAGTCCAGACCTGGCACCACCTGATTTCCATCGTTTCTTTCCCCTTAAACATGGTATCCGTAGGACAAAGTTTGAAGACAACGAGGGAGTGATTAATGCAGTGAAGAAATTGCCACGAGAACACGACAAAATGTGGTGGCGATCTGGGATACATGTTCTTGTTTCAAGATGGCGTAAAGCCGTTAAAGTTTATGGGGATTATGTTGAGAAGTAGAAATGTTTGCTGCACATGTGCATGAACAGTGTGACTAAATTTCAAATGCATGTTATTAATAGTTAAAAACATAATAATTATTGTACGTAACATTCTGACTTCATCTATCTCCACTGTGGCTTGCTCTGTCGTTGAATCTTCTTCTTCTTCTTCTTCTTCTTCTTCTTCTTCTTCTTCTTCTTCTTCTTCTTCTTCTTCTTCTTCTTCTTCTTCTTCTTTCTTGATCACTTCTGCGTCGATGAATATTTTCTCTGTTGTCGCAGCATTACTGCTTATGTCGTCAGCTCGGGGTCTGTCCGCGCGGTTATATTTGTGTTCTCTTGCCGTTTTTGAACACGCAGACCTCTTGTTGTTTTATTATATATTGTAGTATCCTAGTATCAAGAGCTGATTCCTAGAATGTTTCGGTTTGATGCTCACGATGTCAATTATCTTGTCGGTTACCGTGCATACGTGGCAGAGGGCGGGAAAATGTGTCGTTCCTATTCACAGCGTTCAGTCTATAGCGTTTTCACGCACGTGCTAAAATTAGAAATATTGTTTGGTTCACAATGAAGGCCTGTAGTGAAGGCTTATCACTTCTATCATTTGATAGAACATGCCATCCTAGATTGCCTCTCACCGTGGCGAAGAGATTTCGGACGTGGTTCGTAATCCCGTATAGCCACGTTTGAAACACATCTGCGCGCGATTTGGCAGCAGACCGCGTTGCGCTGGTTTTTTACGAAATGATTTGGGTGCCGGCCATTCAGAAAGCAATGGCAAACTAATAAACGTAAACTTGCCAAGACATCAACAACAGAAAAACATGCTGTTGTTCTTCTTCTTCTTCTTTCGTTCGCCTAAATTATGTTTATAACTGCAATGTTGTCTCTTGTATGAATCTAACAGTCTTTTTTAGTTCATTCAGCGGTCCATAGAGTTTATCTTCCACTGTTGTCTCTCTAGGCTGTTGTCGACTGCAAACGTCCTGTAAAGAATACGCAACTAACGTTTTTAACCCTAGATTGCCACAAGATATTGTATTCACAGGAATGACGTCGGTGTGAGGTCTCTAGTGTTCATGGCGTGTGACGGTTGCACTTTAGATTTCTGGGAATGTGTCCCTGTAAGACGAGGTACTAGTCTATTCAAGCTAAATAATGTTTCATCTGTGGCTGAAAATAGAAACAAAACCGGTTGCAGGAATGCACATATTCAGTCTTTTAAGTGAACGCCCTATTGCATTTGTACCTATACATATCAGCATTATCTTGTGCCATACTGATAAGCGTACGCGTTCATTTTTTGCAACTACATCACCAGAGGTCTGGATCAGATCTATGCCTGACCAAGATATCCAGGTATTTATCTCTTTATCCATCGCTTGCTCTTATCCCACCAAGTTTACCAGTTGTCACTAAGCTGTCAAGTACATTTCGCATCAAAATATGACAAACAAATGTAACTGTCTACGAATAATTTCTCTAATCAATTTATCGTTTTATCTCCTTTAGGGTTTGTCTCATTCGTTTTTTTTTCTTCTGCAAATCCATGGCAGTCTTTGCATTTTCCTAAAACATCACATCTCCACTGTCATTATATGTGTCCGTGTGCAATGAAAACAACCCTGAACTAAACCAACCACATCATATACATGTAATGCTATCAACACAGGCTCCGTGGTTAGTGTTACCAGGTCACATAACCGAGCAACATGGACGTTTTTCATATAATGAAATGTTTCAAATGCCCACATTTCGGTTTCCCTCACATCCTCCATATCATACAACAGCGTTCCACCTTTTGCAGTATATATTATGCTGGCCGCCTTAATTTCTCAGAAAATTACCTGGTACCTATTGTAGGCTGTATCTACGCCATAGGCCAGGAAAGTGGAAAACCATACCCCGCCATGAAGGGGATTCAAAGTCATGGCCACTAGGCCATGAGCTATGTGATAGATTTTTTCAGTATAATGCAAGTCTTCGAAATGCCGCCCCTTACATGTTTTTTTTTCTGTAAAAATACCGCCCCCTTATGAAGCCCCCTTACGGTGTCGCCTAATGCGGCAACCTATCTGTATCACAGCCTTCACAATCACAGCACGGCACGACCCTGCATGTAATCTCCAGTTTCAATTTTTCTTCTTCTGCGAAATGGTTCATGACTCACATCCGTGTAGCACGCCACGTACTCAAACCAAGTAAAAGTGCAAGCAAGTGGGTTTCATTTTTATTATAGATTCCTGGAAAAGCAGCTCCTGTTTCGTCAGTGATGGTTGCATAAATAGCCAAACATCGACTGACATCCGCGCATGTTACTTTTGGTTTCGTTCTCAACATGTACAAATACTGTACTTTGAAATAGATGGAGTAGGTCATTGGTGTTTATACTGGCAATAAACTGTACACTGAATAGGGCTGTTATTCCATGTTCACTTCCACTTAGTCCGTGCTTTCTTATATTCATGTTAAACAGGTAAAACTGCTGTGATATATAATTTACTGTGTTATAACCGGAATATATAATAATATTTAATGTATGAGAATATATATATATTATATATATATATATATATATATATATATATATATATATATATATATATATAATATATATATATATATATATATATATATATATATATATTATAATGGTGATTGGTATTATGCTATCGATAACACATGTGTGATTTTCGATAATGTTTTATTATGTCTTCTTATGCTTCATTAAATCAGACCGATCCCGTCTCCTCAATGAAGGTTGGCGGCAATGGATCTCCAACACTTTGTCTCTCACCTTGGTTGTATGGCAGATTGTTGTTCGTCGATCTCTTAATGTTACTTCCCTACTTATTTTGCTAACTACGACGGGAAGTCAATAAATTATTCACAAATGGCTGTAGAAAATTAACTAAATATGATAACTACTTCTTCATATTCTTTTCGTTCATCCGGAGTGTTTTTTCAGATGTAATTGCGGTGTGCGTTAGGCACCCTTGGGTTGAAACCCTTAGGTCAACACATCCGGCTTTTGCGTGCATTTTTGACCAGGTTAGCATTCTTGAGAGACTCTCACTTTTGTGGTACCGTCCACATCCCAGCTGGTCAAGTTGGAACAGTCGAGGACTTCGGTCATCCCTCAAGAGAAGGAAGGGACAGTCCATAGCTTTTTCCGCCATCCAAGGTTGCTTCCATAGTTGCAGGGCCGACACATAGCGCCCTGGTACTGGGCTCACCGAGGGAATCGTCACGTCCTGCTCATGGCTGCTTTAATTCCTCACTTCAATATATTGGGCATTTCGTTCGCCCCGGGCCGTTCCCGCACAAACCAGACAGGTCTGCAGACGGTATCCACTCAGCGAGTTTTCGGACATGTGCTTGTCGTTGCGCCCTTCAGAGCTGTTCCAGGCACGACAGACATTTGGAGAACTACCTAGTCAGAGCTGTTCC
Source organism: Cepaea nemoralis (assembly GCA_014155875.1). NCBI lineage: Eukaryota > Metazoa > Mollusca > Gastropoda > Stylommatophora > Helicidae > Cepaea > Cepaea nemoralis. The sequence continues at coordinate 826,883 of JACEFZ010014727.1, read as the reverse complement.
GAACAAGAGCGGCATTCGGAAACTATGTAGTCAGAGCTGTTCCTAGCACGAGAGATATTCGGACGAGACATTTCACTCGGACGTAAATGCGTAGTGCCAATTTTTAGTTTGCCACCCGTAGGACGGCACTTCCGACTTCAGCAGGCATTTTTTAATGAGGTTAGCCTTCCTCAAGTTTCGAGGCACGTTGGACTTATTGTTGTGATGTCGCCCACATCTCAGCTGGTCAAGATAGAACGATCATCGACATCACGGTTAACCCTCAAGGGAAGGCAGGGGCAGACCATGAGCCTATCCAAGGCTATCCAAGGAGGCTTCCATAATTGCAGAGCCGGCACATATTGCTCTGAGACTGGGCTCACCCGAGGAGTTGCCACGTCCTGCTCATGGCTGCTTCAATTCCTCACTTCCATGTGTTGGGCATCTCGCTTGCCACTGGTCGCTCAAGCACACCCCAGGAACTGGTCAGACTGCGGGAAACATCCACTCGGTAAGCTTTTGCTTTTGATTTCGGACCACGCAATAGGTTCGCTAGCCGTGCGTTCCATTTCGTGTTATTGAGACGTTTTTCCACTTTTGTCTACACTCTCTATGAGTTAGATACAGACAGTTTTCGTAACCATTTCATTCGACTGGGGCACTTTTCTGATTTTTTGAACTCGCTCACGAGGTAGGCTACATGTGCTGCCGGCTCAGCACCTTACCTTCGTGCAGCAGTGAACGAGAAACGGCCAGGCCCTCTCATCCGGGAATCCCTAATATCCCCCAGCTGAGAGCCTTCGATCATGTATCAGACCTCTGAGCATGTAGCTTGCTCAGTATCTCACCTCTATTTTTCGGTAGGTGTGTATCGGCCCGGCTCTCACATCCGAGGGTTTGTGGCTTAGAGGCGTTCAGCCACAGCCCTCGACAGAGAGCCTTAGAGTATTGTCCGGACCAAGGTCTTCTTCCATCGTGTACCTGATTTAATCTTTTGTCTGCTATCCTCAGTCTACCTGCAGAGCAGCAGGTTGTGTCTCTCTTAGTCTGGCCCCTATCTCATAAGCTGTCCGATATGTAGTTTTCATTCATCGGCAAGCAGATGGGGGTCAAAGGGACACGCAAGCTCCCCCACCACGGCAAGGTGGAGACACATCGGGGGAGTGATAACTACTTGAAACCAGTTTATTTTTATACATAAATTGTCCCTTTATTTTTCAACATAATTTCCACCAACATTAATGCACTTATCCCATCGTTTTATCAGTCCTCCCAAACCGACTGCATAGAACTGCATGCTCTGTTTTCTAAACCACGTTTTCACTTCACATTCAACTTCGGCGTCATTTGCGAAGTGTCTCCCGCCAAGGTGGGTTTTCAGTGGACCAAAATAGGTGGAAAATCGCTAGGGGCTAAGTCGAGGCTGTAAGGTGGCCGTTACTCGACTGTCACCTCTAATCATCTCCTCCACCCGCTGCACGTATGCTTCTGTTGCAAACTCAACTGGACGACCAGATCAGATTTCATCAACAATTTTATAGTGTCCTTGAGAAAATTTTTCTACCTAGCTATGCACCGCTTTACGGGACAAACATTTGTCAGCATAAACAAGAAGCATTACCTTATGAATGTAATTTGCAGGCAGTCCGTTTGCCCACAACAAACGCACAACGGCACGTTGCTCTTTGGCTGTACACGCCGTAAGTACTGTCGCCATTTTTTATGCTCTGTGCATGCGCATGAGAACCTAGCGCCATCTGATGAACGGGATTATAAAGTTCGATATTACTGTCACCTAATGACACCTGTAGAAAACACCAACTACATTTACCTGCCATCCCTCATATCTGTGTGACTTGTTGACTCACCGCGTACCTCTTGCTCGTCTGTCTTCAACTCTTCCTTCCTGTATGATTGTACACAACTTCCGTGTCTCTTACTGTGGCCGAAATATTTCACATGACTCTTTTGTCTTTGTTTCATCAACCCTCTTTTCGTTCCCAGTCCCTCAAGAATCTTTGTAGTAGATTGTTTTTGTTTCTATGAAATACAACATATTCGGCGGTATTAGCACATCGCCATGGCTTTACTTTAACTTTACAATTGTTTCTTCATTGCCCAGGTTTCTGCGCTATTTAGTTGCGTCTGTTAAATATAACATTTAACGAAGCAGTTTTACTGTATTGATTATCTTTCTAATAACAATAGTTTGCTGCATATCCTTTACAGGACGTCGCAGTCAGGCCCATAATTGTATGCTATTTGTGATTTCTTGGCAAGTTTACGATCAGTAGTTAGCCGGCTCCGTGGCGAAGGTTTTGAACACTTCGTAATACCGCAGACTGCGTTCGAAACACAGCTGGGGGAGATTTGACAGCAGACCGCCTTGCGTTAGTTTTTTACGAAACAGTATGAGTGGCAGTTGTTCAGAAAGCGACGGCAAACCACTTAACGTAAACTTGCCAGGCGATCACAAACAGCATAAAAATGCCGTGTTGACTGCGTCGTCCTGTAAATAGAAATGCAACTAACTTTTAGTTTGCGATTGCTTTCTGAACTACCAGCACTCATACCATTGTATGAAAACCAACCCAATGTGGTTTGCTGCCAAATCGCTTGCAGCTGTTTCGAACGCAGTATGCAGGATTGAGAATTGCGAACCCAACCCCTTCGCCAGATAGCCGGTTACCTCTCAAGATGCTAATATTTGTTTATTGATGCTGAAAATACTGCTGCTATTTCTATAATCTATTTGACTTTTTTCACTGCTACCATCATCAACTCTCACATGTCCAAGAAAAGAGGAACTTGTTACTCGTCCCAATCTTCTGTGATATTTTTTGTGATACTTTCATGCCCATTGTTAATTATGATAGTTTTCGCTTGTTCAATACTATTAGCTACTCAGTATTCTGCATTGCGTCTATTTAATTGCTCTAATTACTATGTGCCGGTCTCCCTGGCCTACGATTTAGCGACTTTCTCCGTAATCCCGTATATTCTCGTGAGTAACGTAACCTGCGTGAGAATCGGTAGCGGTTATCACCGCGTTGGTAACTTAGGGGTATGTGAGTCGGCCACTCAGAAAGCAATAGCAAACTACTGAGCGTAATCTTGTCTAGAAATCAACAATAAGGTGAAAGATGCTGATGTTGACAGCTATGTCCTGTAAAAGGATATGCGAAAAAAAAAAATCATGATATGTCATTGTAGCGGGGTCTTCAGAAGTGGAGAGGAGAATCCTCACACCAAAGTAGAAGACAAAGACTAACCCTTAAGAAAGTCTATCCACTGTAGGAAAAGAAGACCGTGTCGGCTCGTAGATTAGGAGTATGGGTTTTTGGCCCTGGAAATGTCAACTTTCCTTAACAATGGCACAGGCACCAGAAAGTAAATCGTGACGCTGAACAACTGGGAAAAGACAGCAGGTTTAGTTATCTGGACTACTATTGCCTGTGATAGAATTACAGCCTCCAGAGAATTATCAGCACTCAAGAGATGAATTCTCACTCTAAATAATCAAACATCAATCTTACATTGGCTTACATAAACTGTATGCTAATAAATAGAAAAAGTCTAAGAGCAATTTGTAAAGTTACTCAAAATAAAAGTGTAAAGTTTATTTGATGCTGCTTGACGCTGAAAGAGAAATGGCAATGCGCTTTTGGGTGTCAGAATTGCCTAGATCTTCTGTATTTTATCTTTTCAAGTGCCCGACCTAAATCTAGGTTCTAGTGAAGGCTTCAGTGGTAAGTGGTTTTTGGCAAGGTTGGCGGCTCACCTATCTTAGTGCTGCTTGGAGCCAGACTCTGTTCTGCTTCTGCCTAGTGGTCAGCCACTCACTGGCTCTTCTCGTCAGTAGCTCGGTGATGAAAGCGTGGTGGTGCAGTAGCAACTCTGGTAGCCTCTCTAGCTGAAATTGACACAAAGGCACACTCGTAAGTTTCTGGACAACGCCAATACCTTCAACATGACTTTCAGCCTAACCTTCTATAGAAATCCATCATTAGGCAAACACTTCACTGAGGATACAGAAATGTTCTATAGCGGTTCCTTCACTCTATGAGAAGCCTAGATGACATATAGTACTAGACAAGGGAATAGCAATAGATCCAGTCCCTTGACAACCTTTGAAGTTTCATAGAAATGAAGACCTATAAAACATGAGTGAGAATTTTACTGAATGAAGTTAATTGTTGTGAATCTCTCCGACAATCAACGTGTATCAGAAACACTCATGTCGCATCCTATCTACCTACTGAACAAAGGAAATAGACTATGATCAACTCCTATTGATCCCAACGATCACACCTCTGTACTCCTGACCCTTCTAACAATCAAGACTTTACTATGAACAAATAAGTATAACAATCAATCAATAATTCAATCTTCTAGAATTCTGAACAAGCAATCAAGAAACCAATAACCTAGAATTCTGAACATGCAATCAAGAACACAATCACCTAGAATTCTGAACAAGCAATCAAGAACACAATCACCTAGAATTCTGAACAAGCAATCAATAGTGTGATTAGACCATGAATTGTAAACATCATAGAATTACCCTGAACCAAGGACTCGGAATAACAAGGATTCTAATCGACTCAACCAGAATTATAGTTACTGAGAATTCTAACAGAACCAAGAATTAGAATATAACCAAGAATTTAGGTCACAAGCTTCTGCACTCCGGTCCAGTGATTTTCACTGCCGTCACAGTACAATCATGGCGTGTGCCTCACTAGATTATAACAACACGTGTGTTACTCTATCATGATGACCTTTGTCATCCATGTGGCTAGCTATATTTATATTCTATGGTTTCAACAATTCTACCTTGTGGTTAATCCATCCTAACAAATTTTGCACTTACACTCCTTCCCTACAAATCCTAACTAATCACTATCCTAGACAACAAGCTTATGTACTCCTGCCTGGGGATTGTCTTGACAATCAACGTACAATCATAGCTTGTCCTAACAATTTGATACCAACACGTTTCTGACAATGTTAGCAAGTATGGTTTGCGTCATCCATTGTAAGTAATTTATATAAGCCTCTGAACAAATGAATCTTCTCTGACAGTATAGCAATCCTAATCACTATGAAACCTGCCATTAAGATTGAACATTAATCTAGAGACACGAGATCCTACTACCACATAAATAACTGGGAATATCATACAACAGCCTAATGAAATCAACTAGCCCTGGGGATTTATAATGCTGTAAAAGAACTGGATTCTTAGTACATACAAAATGCATATAAATAGTTATACATGTTTCCAACTCACCCTACAATTATTTATTGGATCACCAAAGCATGGGCCTAGCAGTATTGACTATCACAGATTTTGCCTTTTAGCAAGTATGATAAATATTGGAGTTCGACCGTCTTCGCTAGGTCCGCCTGATGAAATGACCGAATGTCTGCTGGCCAGGCGCGGGCAGGTGTCTGTCGCGTTTTCATTGGTCGGCGCCTGCCGTTTCATTGGTCAACCTTTGAACCCGACTGCCAACTCCAGTCTCTACCATGACTAAGCAATATTTGAGCGGTGTAAGGTAACGTTTTACACCCCGATTAATAATACTCTACTGTTTGCATATGCAGCGGAGATGGGTGTTTCAAGTGCACCGCGACAACTATAGATCTCTCTGTTTAGGTTGTCTAGTGTGTCCTCTATTTCCACCTCTACTTATATGAGTGTGTGATCATTATATATCTCTCTGTTTAGGTTGTCTAGTGTGTCTTCTATTTCCACCCTCTACTTATATGAGTGTGTGGTCACTATAGATTTCAATGTTTCGATTGTCTTGTGTGTCCTCTAACCTCAATTTGTTTCCTCTACTTATATTGTGGCGATTATTACATGTGAAGTTATTTCTAAAGCTATTCCTGTGACCTCAATTCTATCCAAACAATTGATACTTCTGTGTGCTACGTAAGAAAAGAGCTCACATTCGTTTAATGGGTTTATCCTATTCAACCGTAAGCTAATTAGTATATCTGATAGCCTTCGCAGAATCAGAAGACACATGTGTAGTATTGATAACTGTTTAGCTTGGATCTGCAGCACATATTAATTATGCTATCAATTGAACACATCGCTAAAGAGAGTGGGTAATCTAAAGCAGATGGGTGTGGAATTAAAGGGAATTTCGCAACATTACCATCTCCCAGGAATTAAGCTAGGGAGTTATTGCTATTTTGTTAAATAATCGACATTCACACAACCTCGGGAGTACTATACTCCATTCACATTTGTTTGCCCCAATATAAAAATCCATATCTCAGTAACCAACTGAGGGAACATGATGAGATCTAGCATATAACCATATCATTATGTCCACCCAACAAAACAAATTTTGTACTGGAGACTGAACAGCAGATTTCAATGTTTGTTTCTGGTTTTTTGGTTTTTTCTGTCTGTCCGTGGTATTCTTTGCATTTTCCTCGGAAACCACATTTCTGCAGCCATTAGATGTTTTTCAGCTTGACTGCTCATTGTCCAAGTTTCACATCCACCCATGCGGAATATAATTTACTGGTCAGAGATGGAAGTCTATATTATTAAATGTATTACCTCTTCACACGAAAGCATCAACTTTCTATAGTGGAAGTTCTCGTGCAGAACGAGAATGACCTTATGGCAAGAACCTCGCGCAGTCTCCGTGGCGAAGTGGTCAAGCCGTTTGACTGGGGCTCCGAAGGTTGTGGGTTCGTTTCCGGGTTGCGTCCTTCGGTTCACGAGTGAAATTTTTCGGAGACTCCATGTGGATCGTCGCAAGAGCTACGGAGTTCGTGCTTGGTGCGACAGCTTTCCGCGCTGCGGAAAGAGACCGAGCCATATGGCATAAAACCCGGTGCAATGAAGTCGACCCTGTCGACTTTTAAGCGACTTTTTAAACCTCGCGCAGTTAAATGGGTGTGTTCAGTGGTGTCGTCAATAATGTGGGTGCTTTCATGAAACGTGATTATTTTATAAATCTTACCATGTGTGAATATTGTTGAATAGGATTGAATGTGAAATTTTGTACACTTAAAAGCATCGCTATGAAGTTGTACACATATTTTTGTCAAGAAATTGATCGCAGGAATCTGTTTCATACTATTACAAATCCCGAGAAAAGAACAGTGCATGCACTGGGTTTGAGTAAACGGTCATTTCGTCTAGGGGTGGAATAATCTGGAATGAAACCACCACGCAATAAGCAAACGGTAGGTAGAAAGGCAGTTGTAGACAGCTTTGACAAGGATGTCATAAGGCGAGCTACTACAAAAGTGCTGGATGTCAAAGAAACAGTGACTAAGAAATTTGGTTGAGAAAGAAAAATGACACAGAGCTATCCAAAACAACTTTGTAGAAAATTATAAGGACATTAGGCTTCAGTTTTAGAAAGTACAAGGGAAGGAGAAATATAATTTGTGAGCAACCGTATATAGGAGCCATGAGAAGCAGATACCTACGTGAAAAAAGAGAAATGCGCAAAGAAAAAATTATGACATAGTGTATTTGGATGAAACCTGGATCGATGCGCACCACACAAGGGAAAAGAAATGGCAATCAGTGGATGGAAAGGTAAAGCGATGTGTGCCCAGTAGTAAAGGACAGCTGTTAGTACTCATAATGGCTGACTACAGAATGCTGGACTCGTGTTCGTATTAAAGCATCCAGGCAATAGGGATTATCATAATAAGATGAATCGGAATACAATGGTTCCGTCCCTAGATATACTGTCTTGTTTAATTATGCACAATGCATGATATCACAATGTTGTTGCCCAAGAAGACAAAATACTTACGGTATCGAGCACACAGGGAAGCAATAGAGGTATGGCTCCGAAGGAAAAACATACCTGTCGTGTCTTACTTTAAAGTGTCGTCCCTGGAGTGAGGGGAGTCAACACCCACATTATATTTTACCACTTTTCAATATCCTGGAGAATCCACTAGCTTCCGTCCGAACACACTCCTTCGGTTCATGGACACCTTTTCCTCTCTCTATCACTGTCGTACTATGCCCCCTCTCATTCTTCCCCAACGCAACATATTCAACAACTCTTGCTTCTAAAAAATTAATAAAGATTAATTTATTAAAAGCAAAGTGTAATGTACGTGAGACGTGTATGCGAAGAAGATGTGTGTTGTATATTCTAATGTAAATGTAGAGGTCAGACTACAAAGCTCATGATCAGAGTCCACTCATCATGGCAAGGATTACACGACATCACAAGAATCAGCACAATGGACCTCACCAAATTCCGCGTCTCTCCCGCCAGACATGTCCTCCTCCAGGAGCTTTGATAACCATGAGGTCTGATTCCCATTCAAATCTACAGTCCGGGAATGATACTATTTTTGTTCCTAGAAAAGCTGTTCCTAATAGTTTATAGAAACTGAGACCACACAATTCCTGCCCAGTGAAAAATGGAACACTGTCAAATGAAATGACGTTTTTTCCTTCTTGCGAAATGTTCTACAGTTTTCACTCTTAAAACAGTCATTGTATCTAGACTCAAAGAGATCTCTTAATTTTCTAGATAACGTCTTAATGGTATGATTTCCTTGATACGTGGAACAAACACTCTCCAATGTTTTGGTTTCATGTAATGTGAAAATCAATCCGTGCTGTTCTAGTAATAAGTGGACTGAACATCCATCACCACTGGGATATTCACGAATGGTATGAAAATCAAAACCCATTACTATGTTGCTGTCCACAGGTAGTGTGACATCTTCTTAGTAATGTTCTCAGTATTTATCCTGTGGGATACTTATAGTATTCAGCTCCACCGAGCAATGTTTATCAACTTCTTCTAGCATAGGCCCAGTGAGAAAGTTGCTGACCAATCTTCCTGCACCAAAAATATCCGGGATCTGAATTTTCAATGGTTCTGTGTTCTTCATCCCAACCAGAGGGAACCTGTAAAATATATAACACAACTGATTAGAGCCTCCCCGTCACTGATCCTTATTAGATTATCCTGGGCCATCGGCCTCCCTCAGAAAAATACAGTGAACCAAACTGTCAGGGACAGATGAGCTCAACACATAGGTTTTCATCAGGCCAAGACAAGAAAAAAAAAACAACAAACAGAGTGCGGAACCCCCAGGGAGCACCCCACTATTGTACGATTTCCCCATCTCCCAATTATCCCTCCATTACTCAATTCTCAACTAGTAGAGCTTATCAACACTTTCCTACTCTATTCTCAACTAACAGAGCTAATTTTACCAAGGCAACTGCTTATATTAATTAGGCTTAAATATTCTGTCAATACTACCTTATGCAATACGCATCACTCCTGGATGGCATCTACAACTTGCCATAAAGACATGTGTTATTTCATGTTAATTAAATCGAACACATTAGATGCTCTCCGAATTTCCCCACAGCGGTACACAAACACGTCAAACCAGGCCAAATGCCTTGTCTACACTACCCTAATCAAGTCATGTTTTTTTTTAATTGTCAAAGAGCCTTGGGTTGTTTTGGTGACGTTCCTTTGATGTCAATACATCAGATGGTTTCAGGGGCAGATTATCCATTTCAGCAATCTCCTCTCCCCTGGCTCAACCAATGCAAGAATTGTCTCTCTTGTTTCACCAACCAAACCAAGCCCGCTTATCTCAACCACCTGTCTATAATTTCCTTTGATGTCGGGGAATTCTCAAAGTCCCCCGGGTGTCTTTATCTCACCGCTACTCGAAGTAAACATGTTGCAGCTGCGAACACAGACTGTTTTTTTTCTGTACCGGTTAAAAACAAGTGTGGCCTTGAAAACACGCCATGTAACAGACTGTCTGTATTATCATCATCTGGTTAATCCACGGTGATCTCATGACAATGCCATTTCCAGAAACATTTGCTCCGATGTCATTTAGGTGGCAAAAAGGCGTTAACTGCGTGGACGTTCTTAAAGCCCCATATCTGCGTACTGCATTATTCTGGTCTCTAATGGCGCAGTCGATTATGAACAGGAAGCTCAGACCATGCAATTGATGCTAAACAGCGATACACAGAAAGTGATGACCCCTTGGGTGAGCCAACTACCATAGTATCATTTTGAAGCTACAGTTGTGGAAGTCTCTATAGCTGACAGGGAATGCTCATGTTATGCCCGTGTCTTCTCTTAAGGGCTGACCGTCATGTATGCAACTGGTCTTGATGGGCCTGACCTGTTGAAACATATAGATGGAAGGGTGAAGATGATGGCCCCACTATGAAGCCTTAGAATGCTCTATGAGATAACCGGAGAGGCTAACCCAGACACCACAAGCCGGGAAGGAGTCGGATTTTTGGCCAAAGTCACAAATATCGAAACTGCTTTACACAGGCAAACATGATTACGTGCAAAACAAACCACATATCGGGTGAATGAAAGAAGAAGATATGCTCTTCATCTTGTGAAATAAACAGTTCCGATTTAATAACATTGTCAATACAATGTAATTCATTTTCTATGTTTGTTTCAGCATGTGGCATAACTGGGTAAAATAGCGAGCATGGATGTCAAATCAACGCTAGCACGTGGTCTACAATCATGTGTTGGAAACCGGTGGATGGGAGATGATTTCAGCGATTTTACTATTGTGGTTGAGGACACGTCCTTCTCTTGTCACCGCTTTATTCTGAGCGCTTGCTCTGGTTTCTTCGAAGGTATGTTTCGGACACAAATGAAAGAGTTCCGTGAAGGTCTTGCGAAACTTGATAGAATGTCAAAGGAGACATTTGAAATAATCATCAACTCTATATACAAAGGTAAAGACGGACTCACTGAGAATACTGTGTTAGATGTCTGGTCTGCTGCACATTTATTGCAGATTGATTACTTGATCGAGGAGTGTAAACAGTTTGTGATACACAGTTTGTCTGTTGACAATTGTTTTCGTTCCCTCAATCATGCTATGATGTATTCGGCACAAGAGGTTATTGATAGTTGTCTGGTTATTATCAGTAAAAACATTGAGCAAGTTAGGAATGCTGAAGGTTTTCTCCAGCTTCCACTTGACTTATTTTTACAAAGTTATTGGAAGTGATATCCTAGCAACAAGCTCTGAAGACTCTGTGGTGGATGCCATCTTGACATGGATGGAATATAAACCAGGCCCAGAACACTGCTCATGGCTTTATTCAGGTACTACTGACATTTGGTTTATTCAATTAGTATTATAATTGTTTGTGATGATTGCTTGTCTATGATCACTATTGTTTTATCTCTATTCAGGCAGCCACGACCTGGTAAGAGGGAAATCATGGGTGGCTTCAGGTTGAGGACACAATCAGAGAAGTGTGTATGCTTGAAAACATTACATTAGGCCCACTGTCTCAAAGAGTCAGCTGGTGAAGCTAGAGCGCATACAGAACGAAGCTATGCAGGTCATTCTTGGGTGCACCAGAGACACCCCGGTAGTGTGTATGCGTTACATCCTTGGTTTGCAGACTGTTGCAGGCAGGCTCAAGGTTATGCAGGCGAAGACATACCTCAGAGGGAGCTGCAGACAAGTATCACCCGTTGCACTGAGGCGCTGGAAACAGTTAAGGGTCAGCAACTGATAAGAGGGAAATCATGGATTGCTCAGGCGGAGGATACGATCAGACATGTCTGCATCTTGGGAACATTATGCGAGGAGAGAAGTGGGTCAGAGTTTCAGCGGAGTAGTAAGACGTGTGCAGAGTCATAATCACATTAAGCCGGGAATGCATGGAGTGGCCAGCAGGGGCCACGGAAGTGGAAATCCAGCAACTAATTCAGGATAATGCTCGCTAGGCTGATGTTATCATCTACACAAATGCTTCGGTGTCAAGAGGTAGGAGAAGTGCCTGGGGGTTTGTAGAAAAATCTAATGGCTGACGTTTGGTGCAGGAGAGCCTGGCATATGATACCACAACATCTAGCTTTAGAATGGAGGTGGAGGCGGTCAGTGCAGCTTTCCGCTGGATGAAGAATACGATACATACACACATCGTGTTTGTAACCGACTCAGAAAGCATGCTGAGGAAGGTGAGGACAGGCATGCTTCGTGCAGAGTGGCCTGTTTCGCTTCGGAGGACACGGGTGGCAAGCATCGCCTGGATCTTTTCTCCGGGGCATGCCGGTGTGCTGGGGAATGAACAGGCGGATAGATTGGCTGGCTCGGCAAAACTTGGTGGAGTATTGATACATGACAAGGTAGACGTGGTTGCGGCCTTGTGGGAGCACGTGCACACCTCGAAGAAGCGAATGGATCACAATGGTCTGGCAAGAATGAGGCAGCAAGGAGTGATGACGGGTTCTGGTCCGACGCTAAGACGCTCAGAGGAAAGGCGAGACGGACATATAATCAGATTGCTACTGGCACTATTGGTGTTGGAACTCTTAGCTGGCTGCTGAGGATGTGGACGGAGCGCGTTTGGGAATGCCCCGAGTGCTGTGATGTCGGTTCTTAAATCAATCAATCAACCAATCAGGAGAGGAGAGAAGTGGGTAAGAATGCCAGAGAACAAGTCATACCTGTGCAAGGATCATAATAAAATTGGGTTGGTAGTGAAAGGACTGGCCAAGAGGCTGCACTGAAGGATAGGTGCAACAATTGATTCATAATTCGCGACCAGGCAATGTAATCATATTTTAAAGAAAGTCATATAGTAACATGAATTTTATTATAAAGTGCATGTACGAGTATGGACAACGGACACTTTGTTTCAAGACACAAGCTGGCTGTTAAGCAATAGCCCCACGAAAAGGTTAACCCGGTCAACAATTTCCCACAGAAGTCGGATGTGTCGGCCTAACGGCGCAAGAACACAGCTCTGCTGTAAACAGGCACAACGCAATCACGTTCGAAAAAATCTCTCCGGATTAAAGCAGAAGAAGAAAACGAAGAAGCAAATGCCAATGCAGAGGCCGTGAAGGCCAGCAGTATGTGCATGCGTAATAGCGATTATAAAAAGGCTGCCGACAGTCGACAAGGCGTTATTTGTTTATTTGTTTATTTGTTTGGTTTTCGATTTGGCCTCAGGGTTTGAAACCTTGTGACATCCGCAGAAGAATGATGGCTCAGCATGTAGACAGTCGTTTGTGTCAAGAGGGAGTTTAGGAATTGGTAGAAAGATTTCAAAATGAAGATTAAAGGTCATTGGAGACCTGCAAGTGTGGCAACTGACAGAGTGAAACAGCAGATCGACCTGCATGCAAGTCCATGACAACAGGTGACTCACTGTTGATGAAATAATCTGAGATCTCAACATGAGTAACGGTTGTGAGTATATACTTGTTTATGATGACCTCAGTTATATGAAAACGTGTAGCAGATGGGTTGCAAGACAGCTTAACAAGTCCTGTGTGCAACATTGGCAATAGAGAATAAGAGAACAGTCGATGCATTGGAAATACTCGTTATATCCGGTTAAGAAAAAATTCAAGACACAGAAATCCGCAGGGAAAGTGATGATAACCGTCTTGAAGGCTATCAATAATCCTATATTGGTGCATTTACAGGAAAAAGGTGAAACTATGACTATGTTCAATACAATGAAATGCTAGTGCACAAACTGAAGCCCGCGATCGATCGAAACGTCATGGACTACTATTGTATTGTTGCTGCAGGACAACACTCACTGTTACCGACCTCTATTACACTTGTTAACTCGAAGATAAAACAGAACTACTAGCACAGTACGTGCTTGGTTTGCGCACGGCTCGGTGTATGCGTGGTGCGCACCATTTGTCAAAGACAGAGAACGGAAGAAGTGGTTGAGTGTTTGGCCATTAGAGAAAGTGATGGCAAGAAGTAGGGATGGATATTAGATCCAAGTTACGGGTTTGTTTTTAGAAGGCATTAGTAGCTAGAAGTGTTAGCCGGTAGTTTCTGATTGGATGGTCTATGGGTTAGGGATTTTATTTTAATGTTTTGTGTAACCAACTCCCATAATCAATAAACATTTGTTTAATGTAATCACAACATTATTTCTCTTTATTTCCGTTCAAACCAGGTTGGGTCAGTTGGGGTAATACTCTCTGTAAAGCCAGTAGGTTTATGACATAAATTATGGGGCTCGTCCTCATACGACTATGCAAACAGTTGATACTCTGCGTGCTCTGAAATTTGAGTTCTCGAATCATCCAGCATACAGTCCGGACTTGGCATCATTGGACTTTCACTTGTTTGAATCTTTGAAAGAACATTGTTAGAGTCAGATATTTGCAGAAGACAACTAGGTCATGGAGGCGGTGCAAGATTAAGGGCTCACACAAAAGTTTGTTTCTAGAAGGCATTACCTGACTAGTGGAGGTTCAGCATGGTCCGAACGAATAGGAGCGCTCGCTTTTAAACTTTCAGTGTGCTGATGCCGAGGTAGCAGGTTCAACACGTACAAGTGGTCAGCTGGATTAAAATGTTAACTCCTCGTCCTTGACATGGGGATATAAAATACAAGTACCTCAGAGTTCGCCTTATGGCTAGGGACACTTGTAATAGGGAAAGCTAATCCACGCGCAAACATCAGTCTAGTGTACTATAAGCAATAACACGTGTATGGACTATGGACTATGCTTGAGTTCAAAACGAGCGAACTCAAAAAAAAAAATAAAACAGAAGAAAAACATCAACATGCTAGTGGACTGGTGGAAGAATTGTGTTGCCAGACATGGGGATTATGTTGAGAAATATCACGCACACAATTTCAGGTTCGCACTATTGTAAAATGTTATTCGCCAAATTATGTTACTTAATGACTTGCCCTGTACCCAAGAGCTAATAAAAGTGTAGTTTGGTTCATGGCTACGGTTAATGGATGACGTTTATTGAAGGAACATCTTTGTCATACTATAACATCTAGTCTGAGAATGGAGATAGAGGCAGTCACTGCGTCATTTCACTAGCTGGACGACAAAACACACATACATACGTGATTGTAACGGACTCGCAGTGCATGCTGGGAAATGTGCAAAGGGCAATTCATTTTTCAAAGATAGGTAGCATCCATGAGACCTTTTCTCCGGGGTGTGATAAGGTGTTGGAAACTGAACAGGTAGACAAAATGGCTATATATACAAAGCTGGATGGGGTATTGTTGCAAGATAAGGCAGATGTGGCCTGGGCATGTTGGGATCATGTGAACATATGGTCAACACTTGTCCAGTGATTACTATGTTGTGTTATGAAGATTTTCTACAATTGTGCGGTGATTGCTTTCTTCTTATAATCGTATAGATAAGCTTATATAAACGCCTGATTTTGATAATTATTATAACCTAACATTTTAAAATCACATTTTAGGTGCTTTGGATGAAAATACTGCAGATGAAATAATACCAGTAGCTGGTATTTCAACGCACAGCGTGGCTATTAAAGGTACCAAAGAGAACAGAGATGATGATCAAGGGAATGACAATATTAGTCAAGACAATGAAAAGAATGATCAAGAGACGGGAAATGATGATCAAGACAGTGATGACGATGATATAGAAAATGAAACTATTGACCAAACCCCAGCGTTTGTTTTAAGAAATGAGGAGTACAACAGTAACTCAGAAAGTTGTGAAGAGAGAGTGGAACCTAAATCACACATAATGACGCCAGGAAGTAATAAAACAATGTGCAACAAGAATAGCGCCCCTCAGGCATATTGTAAAGAAGCAGATAGAAAACAACATTTTCTACATCTGATTTCTGCATGCAGATTGTTCTTAGCAAAGCCAAAATGTCTAGAAAATCTACTGAAGAATCATATAGATTTATTAATCAGTACTGGAGCATATAACTTGGTGCTTAAATGCGCTGAATGTATTCTTTAAGTGTGGATCTGCGTCACGACGGCATGGCCTGAGGCAGCTGTGCACAGAGCTTCTAGTTCCTATAAACATGTCATGGTGTTTTTATCTGATAACCAGTTCAAGGCCTACAATTTGGACAGAGGCAGTGTTCACGAATTTTCTCAAGTGCCTGAAGATTGTAAAATTTCTAATAAAACAATAGTGTTTGACAATGACTTGTATTTTGCTTATGAAAAGTAAAGATGGATACATAGAATCCAGTATGATCACAAGGCAGAAAAGCTGGGCATCTGTTACTGACCTGAATATACATAATTCGCAAATGCTACTGGCACATGACAATTACATTTATGATGTGCACCACGAAACCTACAGTAATCAATTCACACTTAGTCGCTGGTCCCATGCCCATGGTCAGTAGTAAATGGATGACACAGACATGTCCTGCAAAGGTAACTGCAAATCCTAGATACGGACGTCCATTTGGTGCTATAGACATGGAAATACAAAATATCATCAGATTTCAACTGTACATAATTGTTTTCATTAAAAATATCAGTGTTGTAACTGCTCATTGTTTTAATACAGAAACCGACAATGTACATGTATGCACAACTTCAATGAATGCCAAATCCAACAGCATGACCAGTTTCAGCAGCAATAAGAATGTTTATGTATTGGACGGGAGTGGTTCTTTATGGAAGGTATTCAGCACAGACACGACCCCTGTAGACTTTGAGTTGGTCTGTAATCTCTGGGACTTTAACTACAGCCTCAAAGGCTGTGTGCTATACAGAAAGAAGCTTTATATATTTCTTGATACTTTGAATAAAGAGAACCCAAAAACCTTGCTGACATCACTTCCTTGGGATATGTGAAGATATTGAAATGATCCAAGCCAAAAGCAGTACGCATTATTTGCCTATGGTTCTGCCTGGATCATGGCTTACTTCATAGCACTTTTATCGTTTTCTGAAACCATCCACATTCTGGCCATGAGCGTAGGGCTCTGTGCTGATAGCTGCATCTCCAGTATCACCAAGTTTCCGTATCCTGCACTTGCGACTGTTTCTTTATTCTGTGTATGTTACAAACCACTTAGATCTCTCAGCTCTCAGGGTATTGGGCCAGCCAGAAGATACAACTTGTATTGTTGATATAAACCAATAAATTAACAAATTATTAAGAACGTTATGGATTTCTACTTCGTTCTGTGCAGCTTTCAAAAATTTTATCAGCAATATATTGCGTATTATCCTATTATCTGTAACCTACATTTGGTGTAAAGATATCGTTGTAATATTAAATGAAACAATACACGTTGATTTCGGTACTGTTTCAACCCTATTTTAGTTAGTTATTACGTTACGTCTATTGTCTTCTAATGTTAATATTTTACAATAACAACTGACTGAACAGAAAGAGCAAATTTAATAGTATCAATTTGTAATTTTTTTTATTATTAGATGTGTGCCGAGTAATCTCCTTGTTTTACATTACAGAATGTATGTTTGTTACTTCTTATTGTCGACTTCTAGTTGCTCTGTGGTTAGTGACACGCAGTTTCACAATTTCCCGACCTATCGAATCTAGGGTTCGAAACCAGCCTTAGCGATGTAGAAGCA
Source organism: Cepaea nemoralis (assembly GCA_014155875.1). NCBI lineage: Eukaryota > Metazoa > Mollusca > Gastropoda > Stylommatophora > Helicidae > Cepaea > Cepaea nemoralis. The sequence continues at coordinate 809,521 of JACEFZ010014727.1, read as the reverse complement.
GATCTTTGAGCGTTGATAGTGACGGTATGAGAGTCAATACGTGCAAGGGTTGACTACAACGTGTTGGTAGGGATGTGCAAATAACTTTGTTTATAGCCTTCTGACTGCTTCATTGTTACATAATAACAGATGAATACATTAATGAAGAAAAAACAAGGGGTACTGTGGAATACATCACCATTATCATCCAGATAGCTGGCGCGGGACGATCATTGTCTTTCCACAAGTTACGATCTCCGACGTCATTGGACGTGCCATGACACAAGACTGTCGAGAATCTTCTCACGCTGCCTTCCTCTATCTCTCTTTTCGCAAATATTTATGGTTGTCACAAGTTCCAGATTTTGTCTTCTCATAACATGGCCAGAAAACGATGACTGCCTCTTTCTGGTGGTTGCGGTAAGTTGTCTTTGAGACTCAGTTCCCTTAAAACGTCCTTGATTGCTCATTTTGGCTGTTCAATTAATTGTCAGCATTCCTCTATAAAACCACATCTCCAAGGCTTCCGTGCATTTGTTCGCTGTTCAATGTGCAGCAGATACAATATGAGTAGAAATACATCCAAAACTGAAGTACGGCAATTAGCAGATATCCTGGTCCACCAAGTATGCAGATAAATAGCACATCTCTGAAACAAGTTAAAGAATTCAAGTATCTTTTAAGTATGATCACAGAAGATGGCAGACGGGACAGAACCATCGAAATCAGATGCCAAAGAGAAAGTGCACTCACATATCAATTATCACCCACATCTGAAACATCCACATACACCTATGTCCGCACAACGACAGATAATAAACAGCATATTCACACCAACCCTATGCTACCAATCTCAGACTTAGACTTCTTCTTCTTCTTCTTGTTCTTGTTCTTGTTCTTCTTCTTCTTCTTCTTCTTCTTCTTCTTCTTCTTCTTCTTCTTCTTCTTCTTCTTCTTCTTCTTCTTCTTCAGAGCATTCCGAGCCATTGAGGTTCTTTGCTACAGATACAATCCGTCTCCATTCGTCTCTCTGGTTGACCTTCTCTTGCCAGTCGTTGATTCCAAGTGCTTGTAGGTCTGTATGTATATTATCTCTCCACCGTCTTCTTGGTCTACCTCGGGGTCTACGGTCATTTATTTCTTGAGTGTAAGCTAGTTTTGTTTCCCTATTATCTTCCATTCTTTCTATATGCCCCAGCCATTGCAGTCTATTAGCCTTCATGATACCAGTGATTAGCGGGGACTTAAAAGATCATAAATGTCTTTGTTGCTTCTTCTTTTCCACTCTCCACTTTATGTATCCCTAATGGGCCCAAAGATGCGTGTTAAGACTTTGTTCTCAAAGGTTTGTAACAATCCTTCGTCTCCTTTATTTGTACTCCAGGTTTCAGAGCCATACAGCACAACTGGTCTGATCAGTGTTTTGTATATTGTGATCTTGGTGTTACGAGATAGCGCCTTTGATTTTAGTAGATGTTGTAGTGCATAGTATATCTTATTTCCAGAGTTGATTCTAGCTTGCATTTCTTCGCTTATTATGTTGGAGCAGTTGAAGAGTGTACCCAGGTATTTGTATGTTTCCGCTCTTTTAATGGTCATATTATCTATTTGTATGTGGCCAGAGTTTTTAGCCGTTCCTTCTCTTGAAATTACCATATATTCTGTCTTATCTTGGTTGATAACCAGCTCCATGTGTTGGGCTTTTTCCTTTAAGTGAGTCAATATTTCCAATGTCTTTTGTTCATTTTCCCCTATAATATCTATATCATCTGCATAACCAAGCAGCTTGGATGTTCCTCCAATATCACATTCCTCTTTTACCTTCCTTTAACTTTCTCTAGAGCCAGATTGAGGGATGTTATGTTGACGATATGAGGAACGTTCTGTAGACATAAGTGTGACTGAATGATATCAATCTCAAACAATTAAGACACATCAAGACACAGCTAAAGGATATGCTAGACGGGAAGCATGCAAGACGAAGACTATTACATGTGCGCACACATAAATTGGTGCACTAGAAGAAGTATGTACAAATGCACCTTGACGACACATGACAGACCATATTGAAGAATCGTTACAGGCGACCTTCAATGCGGAGAGGGCGCGTTAGCGAAATGGATATTGAAATGCGATGATAATGTCATGAGCACGGTCGGGCGAGAGAATGACACCTTGGCTCGTCGCCTGCTAAGGAAAGTAAAAAAGTCGCTTAAAAGTCGACAGGGTAACCTGTCGACTTCATTGCACCGAGTTTTATCCCATATGGCTCGGTCTCTTTCCGCAGCACGGAAAGCGTCGCACAAAGCACGAACTCCGTAGCTTTTAGCGACGACCCGCAGGAGTCTCCGAAACATTTAACTCGTAAACCGAAGGGTGCGGCACGGAATCGAACCCACAACCTTCGGAGCACGAGTCAAACGGCTTGACCACTTAGCCACAGAGACTCCCTAAGGAAAGTAAAGATTGGAATCCTCTTCCTCTGTGCCTTCAGGCCTACAACATGTTGTGGCCCTGGCGTATGACAACTCCGCAACAAGCAAATCATTATTGTAATTATTGTTGTGAAAGGTATCGAGTACAGAGCACACACAATGGGTTTGAGGCGAATCTCCAAATTGAGAGGGAAGACCAGAGAACTTTCAATCAGTAGGCAGTTGGAATGATTAGCAGTATGACTCTTTGCTGGTTATTGAACGTGGGGAAGGAGCACGTAGTTAGGATGTCCTGAGTGCATTGATGTCGGTTCTTAACTCAATTCAACTCAATTAATAATTATACATTACAGAGATACAACTTGATGATGATGGTTGTCATAAAATATTATAACTGTATATATCACTGTTAAGAGATCTGTTGGCACAAATTTACTATTATGTAATTTGAAATCAGTGCATTGTCTGAGAAGCGTGTCCTTTTGGAACTTATAAATTTGGGCACTTAATACCTAATTATTAGACAATGTACCATCTTGTTTCATTGCTTGTGTCCACTCCTATACATCTCTGCATCACTGTGTGTTAATATTTGCATATATGCTTACATTACTGCTTTTACTGTTCCTAGAACTGCTTTCATAATTCGCCTACTAGATGTATTATATGGTTAGCATTACTTCAGTTTTATTGTGGAACATTATGAAGATCAGTGAACATCTGTACAATCACGCAAACTGTGGTATGTCGTGTTTCAGGATCATTGGAAGAGTGAAAGGAAAATGAGGAAAGACAAGATTATCAATATATGGATCCTCCTTTTACTTTTCCTTATCATTCACTATTGTTCAAGCAGTGACAGCACACTTCTCATGTTTGGGGTGTATGTTGCAGCTAAGAATTTGTGGGGACTGTCAAATAGTTTCGTGTGAATGTTTTCCTTTGTGGGATAATGTCAATATTTGTGGGCCAATGTTCTGTCATGCGATTGATGAAACATGATGCAGTTTGTGGTTTTCTTTCGTTCGCGTGAAATTGATTGTCTGTAAATGCAATTCTTTCTCTTGTATAAACTTTCCCGTCTTGTTAGGGTCACTCAATGGTCCGTCAAGTTTATCCTCCACTGTTGTTTCTCTAGACCAGATAGTATTGCATAGATATGTTGTATTCGAAGCAATCTTATATTATGTGATCTGCTGTCTGCGGTGCCAATCCGTATGTGCATAAGGCTGATTTGCCAAAGTTAAATTATGTATATATGTGGTTGCATAATTGATTGTGTCCCGTCCTGAGGCACAGAATAATTATTTGTTCTGATCTGCCAATCAAATGACTATCATCTTATGCTGCTGTTTATGACGCTACATATGGCAATCTTGAAGGATTTATTAGTCTGTCTGTTCTGCTTTTTTGAAGCACAAGGTTACAAACTATCGTATGTCAAGTGGGTCAACCCATGCTAAACAAAGTAAGAACTGTGGAGATTGACAGCGAACTATGGGCGGTGAGATGAAACTATGGTGTTGATATGATACTATAGGGGATGAGCTGTTGCTATGGGGGTTGAGATGTTGCTATGTGGGTTGGAATGATATGGGATTGAGAAGTTGCTGGGGGGGTTGGAGTGATATTATGGGGCTTAAAATGATGCTATGGAGGCTGTGATGTTGCTATGGGGGATGTGATGTTGCTATGATGATTGAGATTATGCTAGGGGGTTGAGATGATGCTATAGGGAAATGAGATGATGCTATGGAGGCTGAGACAAAACTATGGACGTTGGGATGAAATTGTTTGTTTGCAATTAAACTGGCGGCTGAAATTAAACAAATTGGGTGATTGACAGGTAGTATTTGACTCTCAACCAAGAGAGAGAGAGAAAGAGGGAGAGTTTGTTGCTGCCCAAGTCACATGTAAACAATGTAAGATCTATGGACGCTGAAATGAAACTTCAGGACAAAGGTAGACTGTCTGACGAGCACTTATTGATCAGACAAACTAGGGAGAGTTTGTTACTGCCCTACCAAACATCTCTGTGTTTGATTGTCATTAATTGTTTCGCTATTCAAGAACAAAGGAAAGAAGACAAACACACGTGTCACCACTTGTTGTTTACTTGTTGAAATTATTTATTCATTTTTCAACTTTTGACTTGTCATTGCCTGTGTAGTAAAACAGCTGACTCATAATTTGGCTTTGATGAATAAAATATACTCAGCCCATTAAAATAATGTTTGCGTTCAGTTTTCTTGTTGATTGTCTTTTGTCTAGCCTACCCCCTGAGGATGAAGTGTGTTTTCATGCTCTATTGTTGATGTTAACCATAGGAGTTTGAGAAGGCCTAAGCTTGATTTCTAAGACCAGCCTGGTTACCTTGTATTGCATTGAACATGTGTCTTCTTATGGTAGACTTGATGTCTATCTTGATGTTGTCTTGGTCTTCCAGTGGATCTAAATCCAGATCTGTTATCTTGTGTGCTAATATCTGTACTAACAAGGTTGTTTGCCCATGAGATGCCCCAACAAATGAGTTGTCTCATGATGAAATTGACGCTGTGGCGAAGGAGTTACGCACGCCATTCTAAATCTCGCATACCACGTTCGAAACACAGCTCTGGGTGATTTGGAAGTTGACCGCCTTACACTGTTTTTATACAATGGTGTGAGTGCCGGTCATTTAGAAAGCAATGGCAAACTACTGAACGTAAACTTGCCAAGAAATCAAACACAGCCACAAAAAATGCTCGGATTGATTTCGACCTCCTGTAGTTAAGAATGTGAGATTTACAACACGGGATCTTATTTGTGAAGATGAGAGTAGAGCGGATGTGAGGGCAGAGAATTTGATTAAGAAATTCCAAAACATGGGTGAGACCCTAATACAGGGATTGTTAGGACACGTAGGGGTTAAGAGGGAATCACTAATTGAGATGCTAGAACGTGATAGTAGATGAAGAGACAAAGGAAAATCAGAAATAGAATGTTGGAGGAATTTAGATTGGGGGTGCAAGGGGTTAAATGATGTTTCTTGGGAGGTCTGGAAAGAGTGGCTAAAGAGAGAAGTCTGTGCAAATTATAGGCAGTAACGTTTGGGATGAGGGAAGGAGACTGAGCGAAGGCAGTCAGTCTGAGTCTTGGCCAACAGTGGAAGACTGAGTTCTGGCCCAGCATAGTTGAGTAGAGTGGAGTTTGGAGCTGAGTCGAGAAAGAAGAGACACAGAGGAGGTGATTAATGTCACGGACGGAGAAGAGTCCGGATCAGTGTATTGTGCGAGGCCAGTAGACGGCAATAGTGTGGTCTCAGGATCTTATTGTGTTAAATGATACTCTGAGTGTGCTGGAGCTGTGCATAGGCAATATAGATATATTTCACTGTGGAAGTTGCCTGATGAGTGTTATAGCATCGAGTTTGTTTCGAATTAAAATCTTGTGTGCGCAGGCTAGTGTTCGATATTGATTCAGACAAGAAAAACCGGCTGCTGTGGAGGCGGAAGTACAAGCGTTAATTCGATAGACGGTGATGCTGTCATTTACACAGATGGGTCGGTCGTCCGACATGTGAGAAGCTCATGGGCCTTTACAGTTCAGGCCGGAGGGAGAATTGTACTCATCGTTGTTGAGACCACAAGTAGGCTGACTATGGAAGTTCGTGGCAGTAAGTAAAGCAATAACATGGCTCGAGACACAGACATTCACTAGCTACAGGCGACAGTAGACAAAGTGATTGACTGGTGCACTGAAATGAGTGCTGTCATCCACCCGGAAAAGGCAGCTGTTTTGTGGTGCTCTCTGAACAACACGATTGTGAGAACTGATGTCCCAAACCTCACGGTAGATGGTAGAAGCGTTAACAGATGAGAACAAACTGAAGTATCTGGGAATCACATTTGACAGAAGCCTGTCCTTCAAGGACCATGTGGAGTCGATTGTGACAAGATCTCAAAAGGGACTCAATGCACTTAAAACTATGGCTGCAATGGACACAGAGCAGAGAATGCTTTTCACACTATACCAGCACTTGATTCTCTCAGTGATTGATTATGGACTAGGACTGATCACTGCCTCAAAGTGTCAATTGGTGAATTTAGAGCGCATACAGAACGAAGTTATGCGGGTCATTTTGGGATGCACCAGAGACACCCCAGTTGTGTGTATGCGTTACATCCTTGGTTTGCCGACTGTTGCTGGTAGGCTCAAGGTGATGCAGGCGAAGGCATACCTCAGAGTAGTTGCTGACACAGATCACCCGTTACATAAGGCGCTGGACGTAGTTAAGGGTCAGAGACTGATAAGAGGGAAATCATGGATGGCTCAGGCGGAGGATACGATCAGACAGGTGTGCCCCTTAGAGAACATTAGACGAGGAGAGGTGTGGGTCAGAGTGCCAGCGGAGCAGTCAGACTTGTGCAAAGTTATAATCACATTGAGCCGGGAGTGGCCAGCAGGGGCCACGGAAAATGAAATCCAGCAACTAATTCAGGATAATGCTCGCCCGGGTGATGTGAGGCAGGAGAAGTGCTGGGGGTTCTTAGCAAAAGCTAATGGTCGCCGTTTGGTTCAGGAAAGCCTGGCATATGATACCACAACATCTAGCTTAAAAATGGAGGTGGAGGCGGTCAGTGCAGCTTTCCGCTGGATGGAGAATACGACACACACACACACATCGTGATTGTAACTGACTCAGAAAGCATGCTGAGTAGGGTGAGGACAGGCAAGCTTCGTGCAGATTGGCTTGCTTCGCTTCGGAAGTCACGGGAGACAAGCATCGTCTGGATCTTTTCTCCGGGGCATGCTGGTGTGCTGGGGAATGAACAGGCGGACAGATTGGCTGGCTCTGCAAAACTTGGTGTAGTATTGATGCATGATGGGGAAGACGTGGTTGCGGCCTTTTGGAAGCACGTGTACACCTCGGAGGAGCAAATGGATCATCATGGTCTGGCAAGAATGCGACATCGAGAAGTGATTAGGGGATCTGGCCGACGATCGACGCTCAGAGGAAAGGTGAAACGGACTTATAATCAGATTGCTACTGGTACTATTAGTGTTGGGACTCTTCGCTGGCTGCTGAGGATGGGGAGCGCTTATGGGAATGCCCCGAATTCTGTGATATCGGTTCCTAAATCAATCAATCAATCAATCAATCAATCAAAACAGACATTCACTAGGGCATATTTCCTTAGCGACTCAATGAGCATGCTCATGAGGATAGAGATGGGGTGGATCCGAAGAGAGTGGTTTCTGTTTCTGGAGTGGTCTTTGCTGGCAAAGATTAGTCTCATCTTCGTGCTAGGGCATGCGGAAGTACAGGGAAATGAGCGGGCTGACAAGCTCACGGGTAAGGCTACTGTGGAGGGCGGACGCGCCATGGACCAGGCTGACATTCTGAATGCTCTACGAGAAGTAAGACTTTTGCGAGAACCAAGTGATGACTGTGAATCTACAACCATGGCTAGGCTGGGAGAACATCAAATTAAAAGAGGGGTGGCCAAACAAGAACACTACGCAGGAAACCAAAGAAGATTGATAAACCAACACAGAACTGGCGTCGTTAGCCGCTACACGCTGCGGTATTTGCTGAGGAGGGGATCCGAGCACTTATCGACTGAATGGTTCGATGTGCAATGAGGATGATCTGTCGACTAACTAACTAACTTACTATTGATTCATCGTTGTTGATCAGTCGTCCAACACAATACTCACACTGACATCCACTAGACACAACCACAGCCACTTCTTTATGTCCATAACTGTGTGACAGTTTGGCACTGAAACTGTTAAGTGTTGGTTTATGTCTAACTTTTAAATGTGTGCTTATAACTAACTTTTAAATGTTGTTTTACCCCCTACGTTGAAATGTGGATTGACGCCTAGCATTGATTTATCCATTTCTATCTCAAAAGTTTTGCTTTATATTATGCAGGCTAGTGAAGGGAAGGAGAAGCCTTGCTTCTCCTTGTGTAGAGAAAATGTAATAGTACAGCGAAGTGACGGTGAACCGGCAATAACTCTAAGACAGTTCTGGTTTCATATTAATTTATTCATAATCAACAAACCTTCAATCAAGCCAGAAGTCACTCAGCTAAATCATACCTCCATATCTAAGGATGGGTCGTTCACAACTGACCTTGTTTCTACGATCCTCGTCATCCCACGACCCATCCTAACTACCCCATATTATTGCGCTTGACCGTGCCCTATTTCCCTATTGACTATGCACACCTCGTTGCCCCTTCTTCCTATTCCTAACTCTGTTACATTTCCTCCCTTTCTTCAACCAAGACTTTTCCCTGAAAAGTCTTGATCCCACAACTCATTTACCCCACATCTATGACCCAAGACACTTAACCCAAAAATTCCACACAATCAAAGTTACTTCTTCTTCGTTTTATAAAGTCATAAGCAATCCGCTTACCACCTGAACTTACTCAACTCCCAACTACAGAAATCATATACCCCTTACTCATTACACTTCTCTCTATCCCCACTATTTATCGTAGTGCCAGCCGCCACGACCTACAACCCATACTTCTTCTTCGTAATAAAATCCACATATATCATATCACACAAGCTCATTCTTGTATATGTATCTATCGTACATCATAATATTTCTGCATTACAAGATCTTAGTTTTATACAACACATGACAACATATTTTCGGAATACTTTTTCTACTCTTCATAAGCAATCCGCTTAAACCTTCTTATCACGATCTCAAAAAATTCAAAACGCTGTACTCTTCTGATACTACCTCAACTCTCTATTGTCATCACTAACCGTATTACCTCCACACTACTACTTCTCTACTTTCAACCAACCTGAAATCACTTGCACACGATAGGAAGACAAAGAATCGGTGCGCACCGGAGATTCAAAGAAGTAGAACTCTTCCTCACAAAAACCACACTCACCTAAACCACGCACACCTTTACCCCCCTATGTCATTTGAGACTTTATGTAATAAAGTCTAAAACAATTATATCTTCTACAGTACCACTTATTATGGTAACAGTTTACACTGCTATCTACAGCATCAAATACTAACCATCAAAAATATTATTCACTCCCCAAATGTCTATATATTACAGACCTCCTTCCCACATCATCTCACATAATTAATCTTCTCCTTTTAATCTTGCAGAAATTTTCAGCGACCCCTAATGTCCATTTATTATGGGCATATCTACTAAAACCTCTACTTATGCCGTTATCAACAGCAACAATATACTACCCCTGAACTCATGTCTGTGACTGCTTGCAATCAACGTTATTCTATTACAGTCCATATATCACGGACCCTCAAAAACCCCATGTCATTTTGTCTCTACAGTGACAATGTTCATTTCTCATTAACACACTTACACCCCTTTACTATTGTACTGCTATCCACAGTATCTAATCATTCTTCGGAGTCAAACATGGATTCAATTCATGTTTTGCTAATTGTCTTCACACTGTCCGTTACAGCACGTTACTGACTTCTTCTTCTATAATCTCGTGGCTCCATGTTCACTTCTGACCCCATGTCATTTATTCACTTTAATCTTTTCTTCCCAATATGGCGTCTAATCCATATATCTTCAATTAATGCTCACTTAAATTCCCCATAACTCTTTTACTTGTGTAGTAACCCCGTATGGCATATGTTTCCACAACTTTGCAGCCCTTATATCATTGATTTATCAACGCTGACTATCACAGCAATCCCACCAACAGGGTATGCTTATTATTCATAAAGAGAATGTGTCTCTCTACTAGTTCTCAGTAGTTTATTAACTCTTTTCTGAACGAAGGGTCCTAAATAAAGCCCCATGTATTGCCTGTATTCTAGCCAAAATCATAACTGTTTATAATTTAAACTTAACTTAACCATCACATTTATAAACTTCTTATTTAACACACAAGACAATTCACTTAAATTATGAGTTAAGCGAAATAAAATCACAACAGGATGTCATACCCCCCAAGGTTTGAACTGTTTATCCCCAACAATAAAACATGCATGAATTTAAATTAGAAGAAAATATCTAGTGTTACCTAACACTACTGGTCTCTTTTACGGACCAGTAGTTTGTACGCAAAAGACTAAAAACACAATAATCCTATTTTAAAATCAAATAGTGACAATCATTTTACAAGACCAAATCAAGCAAAAATAATATAACATACCATACATATTCAATCCACATTGGTCTCTTATACTAACCAATGAAATACATATCTATTCACCCAAGTCATGCCTATTCCGTTATTCTTATAACAAAACAACTCAATGCATATATATATTGTAACAGAAGTAGAGTATTAGGTGGGAAAAGGCTACGGCACGATTGAGCATTGGGAGAGAATGGGAGGAGAGATGCTCAAGTCGTGACGTAGTGGGTTGTTACGGGGCAGTCAAGATCCCAGCCTGGAACTGAAAGGACGCCATGTTTGTAGAAGTTGTCATCAAATGGAAATAAACCTTGTTTATACAAAGCCAACAGTCCTTGTTAGTCTCACTCCGTTATAGGACGAAAGTTGGTGCCGTGACCAGGATTCGAGCCTGGTACAACGCGGAGTCTCAAAATGCTGTCTACTGTATAACATCGCGGAGTCTCAAAATGCTGTCTACTGTATAACATCGCGGAATCTCAAAACGATGTCTACTGTAAAATACGTCGAAGTAGCTCAAAAAGTATGAAGATCCTTGGTCCGTTTGTGTCGATCGCCAGAGACAGAATTGCAGCACGGTTCTAAACAAGTATTGAACATAACAAAGCGCAGTTGGAAAAATGGCCAAAAAGTTATCTGTGAGAAGTACAGCAACCAAAAGCCCGGCCAGGGGTGGTTGTCTGTAAGTCTTTTTCAAGACTTGCTATCAAAATTTAATTGGCGTCAGGAGAAGAAGGAAAACCAACTTGCCGTAACGGGTTGCAGCGCCTGCGATTGTCATCAAACTGGCGGACATCAACTGTAAACACCATCCTGGCGGCTCCTCTTGTCCATTCATCTAGCGGACGTGTCAGGAATGTTGCTGAAGGTCAAGCCAGTTTAATCGTTGTCTCGAGCGAGCAGGAGTTTTGCTGAAGGTCAAGCCAGTTAATCGTTGTCTTGAGCGAGCAGGAGTTTTGCTGAAGGTCAAGCCAGTTGATCGTTGTCTTGAGCGAGCAAGAGTTTTGCTGAAGGTCAATCCAGTCTGATCGTTGTTTCAGGTGAGCAAGAATTTTTCAATAGCACAATCAAGTTCAGCCTCGCCTCAAAGCAAAATTGCAGAAATTAATAATAAACTTTAAGACTTATTCAAAATTTTTCCAGAATACTAATAAATTCGGACAACGTTAATGAGTTTTGTTTTGGAGCTCACTGGCAACTGAGTCGTGATAGAAAAAGGAACGTTGTTTAAAGACAATCAAGACAGCAGCTAAATATCTCGTTCCTTCATTGATGGGCCCATGTTTTTTTTTTTGAAGTACTCAGACTATCTCGGGGCTCTGCTGCAAATGAGAGCCGCTCGCTAATCCTTTTGGGCTCTGTTACGTGTGAGTCGTTCTCAAGACGTCGATTTGATGTACTCCATCTCAGAAGGGACCCAACCAAGGGTTGAAGTACTGTACTGAGGCATCCCAAGAAGAGAAACTAACTTAGAAGAAGGAACTACCTGAACTGCGCGGTTGGTTTCAACTAATACAGCCTTTGAGTTTAACCTGACGGCGAACCTAGAAGAATACGTCTTGCTTGGATCAGGAAACAAGAGTAGGGTAATCTGTAAACCTATTAACTGGTCGAACTGTTCTTGGTGTATAAGTGAATTGTAATTCTTAAATTAGCAGGTTACAAATGTGAAATTGATTGCTTGAAAATTTGCTTGGTCTGTATAAATATTTCAGCATAGCAGACCCATCACAGCACAGTGGAGAAACAGGCATAATTTCGGCTGAGTTCAAGACTTCGAGTTTTTTTTTCCAGGTACCAAGGAATATGCAGAAGAAGAAGTAGAAATATGAGTTATTTATATGTAGAATTACAACGTATTGGTACATGGTTGGGGGAATTAAGGGAGGCAGTTAGTGAAGTAGAGAATTTTATAGAAACGTTGAAGAACAGAACGACTAGACAAGACCCTTATAGATTTATGGTAGACTGTAATGGAGTAGGAAAGAATAACAGGAGACAGCCATTGCTTAATAAAGACAGAAGACAATATGGTTATGACGAACCAAGGCCTGATGTATATAGAGTAAAAGACGGTAAGAACAGACGTAATGGTGAAAGCTCGGACTGGTATACTTGTAATAAATACAAAAATGGGTGTGAGAGAAACCTTTCAAGGAAATCATGGGGCTGGCCCTCTCACAGTGCAACCGCTAGAAAAAGACGTGACGACTGGTTTGAACAAAGACGGAGACAGTATTTGAAGTCAGGGTCAAAGAACAAAGTGGAAAACGTAAGTGAAAATTCAACTATTCCCAAGGTGATTGCCAATATGACTGTTAGACAGGAAAAGAAGACGACGGTATTAGTAAAGAAAATAAACCGAGAGACACAGACGCAGGCAGGTAATACGATAGAAAATAGTACGCAGACTCAGGTAGATACAGTAGAGAAAAAGGTCCAGGTACAACCAGCCAGCAAGATAACAAAGGGAAGTCAAACTGACTTAATAGAAACTCAGTCAAAACCAACTCATTTGACTAAGGGAGACAAGGTTGAAGTTAAGAAAGATAGACAGACGAGAACCAAGGACGAAAGAAAGCCAAAGAGGAAAAGTATTGAAGAAAGAAATAGTAGTATGATAGTTAATAGAGGTACTGCCGTGTCAAGTTCCTCAGGTATAGACATGAAACTAATTCCCAAATGGTGTAGGAATATTAGCTGTCAGAGTTCAGGTTACGGAGAAGATATTCCTACCGCCGCATATTATAGTGATGCTGAAACAGATATAAATACTGATGATTCGGAGAATGAGAGAATTGCACTACGAGCAGATCCTGAATCGAAGCGTGATGTTCCCTCATACGGTGTAGTTGCTGGTAGACAGACGGACAGAGTTTTGGTTAGTGACTCTTTAGAAATAGATACCAGTTTATATGACAAGAAAGTAGGGAAGGCTAAGGGACGAATACCGAGAAAGAGAAAGAAAGTCAGACGTTCTAAAGATGACTATGGGAATAGGGTCGAGCTGTTGGCAGTAAACTATAATGAGTCTGATGAAGGAACTATTATTAGTGTGTCATCTGAAGACGAGATGGGAAGGTGCAAACGTTACGTAAGATATACAGGAAACAGTGAGCAGACCGACGCAAATAAAAGAAATAGAAAGAAATCATTTAAGAAGAAGAATAATAGTAGACAGATAGCGGGAATTTACTCAACGACAGAAAGTGACTTAAGAAAAATAGAAGACCTTATGACCTTAAGACCTGAGTACTTTAACAACAGGTTAACGACAGATAGGGAGGATGACATAATTAGAGAGAGACATAATAATGTATTGAGAGACAATGAAATATTTAACTTGGACACACTCTATAACTGTTAAAATTCCTTGGGTGAGGAAGGAAAATGGAATAGTTTTGGCTTATGAGAAGAATTGCGGTTTGAGCATATAGATATATGAGCTGTCTAAAATAGGCAGATGAATTTTTTTTGGTGTAGCATCACATGGTACAGGGTAGGTGATAGTGTTGTTGAGGATAGAGAGTTACGAAAAATGATATTTTACGTGGATACGTAATACAGGATATCTGGTTTTTGATTCCGGTGTAGGGAGAGTAAACTAGGATAAAATAGTCTTTGTCCGGAATGGATAGATAGCAGAGAGTTAATCACGTTGAGTGATGTATAACTGGTGTGATTAAAGTAGAGTAGATTCAGCACAGAATTAGTAGAGGGTGAGAGATAAACTAAGTATGAATGTTCGAACTAGAAATGGTTCGACTCAGAGCTATGACGCGATGTCTGAGATAGTTTTGCTTGTTGGTTTGAGAAGAAAATATAGTATGGTTGACAGGTGAACCGAGAGTGTCTGGTGAGGAGATATAGATTGAGGAGGAATTGAGTATCCTGTGTGTAAAATAGCCAGTTGAACGTGAGAATATTAAGAGTAAAAGACTGTAGAAGTGGATGCTTGAAAAATACGAGTTACGTCGTGCTTGTGGAGAAAGAAGAGCTGATTAAGTCTGAGAAAGTTGTTGTGTGGAGAAGTATAGAATGATAGTTACGAGGTTAGTGGTTCAGCGGAATGAGGTTTGTTTTGAAGAGATAGTAGATAGTGCTGTGAAAGCGATATAAGTTGCGAGAGGTAATGTATAGGGTCTGACCTTCGTATAGGAGTGAATGATTGAGTAAAGTAGAAATAAGAAAATAGTGAAGTGTGAAAGTCCTGTGGAGTAGTTCGTCTGGTTATGCGTTGTCCATACGTGAGTATAAATGTAGACAAACAGGTGTTCGTCGCGATGAGTGAAGTAGGATTGAGGTGTGGTGACGTCGCCTAAGTGAAATACATAGATAAAATGTAAGAGTGGCGCTGATATATCTTGTGTCAATGTGTGTAGAGGAGATCGATACGCTTGGATTGTGGTGAGTGATTGCTGGAATGTTGAATTGGCGTCTAAGTTGTTTTTTTTTAAGTAATGGTATGGACACGTTAGCATTGTCGCGATGCGAAAATAGTCCTGAGATGAGAGCGAGGTTGTGTATCACTGTCCGTGTGAATATGTGAAGAGTGGTTGATAAGTGACGTTGATAAAACGTGGAACGTAGAGTATGCGAAAATGGAGAGATAGAAAGAACGTGATTAGAGAATTGTGATGTCTTTTCGTTAGAATATCTGATCTTGGATGGAAATTATGGAAGTTGTATGACAGGTTGGCGGAAAGAGAGTTAACATTCTGAATGACGTTTCATAAAACATTTTTAGTATTCTTGACAGGGACATATCGAAGCAGGAATGCCTAATACTGAGAAACGAGAAAAGTGAGGTCTGCTGTCAGTTATAAGTGGCGTGGGTTGCTGTTCTGAAAGAATCCCGATAAATAGGAAGAGGAGTGAAAGATACGGAGGTAAACAAGATTAGGTAAATGAATGTTAGAAAAGGTGTTCCGATAAGTGTGACTGCTTTGACTGTCTTCACGATGTGAGAAGGATAGGAGAGACTTGAGGATAGCTTAGAGTAATGGTGGTGAGATATAGAAAGTACTGATACAGGAGAAGGAAATGTTAGTTGCGTCGGTTAGACGAGAGACTTAAAAGTAGAATTAGTATGGGTGAGAGGTCTATAGTAAATAGACAAAATTTTTTGCTGGTCGTAGTAGAGTGGAGGTACCGTAGATAACGGTAATAATGATTAAGAAGTTGTAGTGATGCTTGGTACAAATCCAAGGGAAACAATTGGTGTGCCGAGCCACAGGTTCTATAAGAAGATGGATGACTGCTGGTACATTGAGATAATATTGAGATAGTCGCCACATTAGTAATAGATAAAGTGAGTGACCTGTAGTTCACAGTGATTGCTTAAGATATTTGTGATGTGTTAGAAGTTAGTTTTGAAAAAGATAGAAAATTGTGAGGGGAGAGAATCAATGTTGATTATTGATTTTTTTGTGTGTAGAGAGAACAGATATTGTTCTAAGTTAAGAAATTGGTCTGTAGTTAACAGATATACATACGTGGCAGTGAAGTGTTTGGTTTTCACGGTTATAAAAATAGATATAGGAATATCACATATTGTAGGAATAAATATGTGTTACATTGATACGTATAGGAGGCCAATGTTGATGGGCCACTGTACGTAGTTAATTTGAAGTGAAATATATTTTTTTTGGAAAACCTTCTCTTTAGCGAGAAGACAATTGTTTTATTGCCTCATGTATAATGTTTTTTTTTGCTTGATTTGGTCCCGTAAAATGATTGTTATTATTTTAGAATAGGGTTATTGTGTTCTTAGACTTTTGTGTATAAACTATTGGTCCGTAAAAGAGACCAATAGTAGTAGGTAACAATAGATTAGGATGTATGTTGTATTATTTTAATATATGTTTTTCTTTGAATGAGTTCATATCTTTAATTGATATGAGGGGAAACATAAATGATGTTATAAAAATTTGGGGGGGGGGGGGGTATGATATCCTGTTGTGATTTTATTTCGCTGTTTTGTATGTTAAATAGTAGTTAATTAAGTTATGTTTAGTTTACATAGTTTTGTCTGGAATAAAAACAATATATGGGGTTTAATTGAGACCTTCGTTCAGAAAAGAGTTAATAAAACTACTGAGAGCTAAGAGAGAGACACATTCTCTTTGTGAAGAATAAGTTCATGGGTATTATATTGCTGTGATAATCAGCATAATGAGGTTGATATGGTTATGAAGTAGTGGAAACATATACCGGGGATGGTTATGGGAAAGTTTAGAGTTACACTAAAGTCAGCATTGGAAAAAATATGGGATTGGAAGCCATATGGGAGAAGAAAAGATTAATGAATATAGCAGTGGGGTAAATGTGAGAAAAGTTTTGAACATAGTTTCCGTGGGGTCAAAAGAGCCATGATATACACGAGATTGCTGGGTTATAGAAAAATAAGAAGATTATCCCAGACAAAGAGTAAACATGAATTGAATCCATGTTTGAGTAGACACTGTGGATAGCAGTACAATAGTAAAGGTTGTAAGTGTGAGAAATGAACATAGTGGAGACATAATGACATGGGGTTTTTAGAGGGTCCGTGATATATGGACTGAGATAAAGTTGATTGCAAGCAGTCACAGACAGGAGTTGGGGGTAGTTTATTGTTGCTGTTGATGACGGCATAAGTGGAGGTTTTAATAGATTGCCCATAATAAATGGACAGTAAGGGGTCGCTAAAATTTTTGGCGAGAGAATTCTGAGTGAGGTATAGAAGAAGATTAGTTATGTGAGGGGATGTGTATAATGTTGGAGGAGGTCTTAAGGAATAATAGACCTTTTTAATTGTGTCCTCGGGATATGTTTTGTGGTTGACATTACAACGAGAGGTTGAAGTAAGGTTCAGAGACATAAAAGTAGTCTGTAATATATAGACAATTGGAAGTGAATAATGTTTTTTGATGCTGTAGATAGCAGCGTAAACGTTTACCATAATGAGTGGTACTGTAGGAGATATAATTATTTTAGACTTTATTACATAAAGTCTCAAATGACATAGGAGGGTAAAGGAGTATGGTTTGGTAAAGGGGGTGTGTGATTTAGCTGAGTGTGGTCTTTGTGTGGAAGAGTTCTACTGCTTCTTTTAAATACCGGTGGCCACCGATTCTTTGTCTTTCTATTGTGTGAGAGTGATTACAGGTTGATTAAAAGTAGAGAATTAGTGGGGTTGGTGATGAAAATAGGGAGTTGGTATCAGAAAAGTACAGCGTTTCAAATTTTAAGCGGATTGCTTATGAAGAGAAGAAGAAGTATTTAAGAAGACGTGTTATGAGGTGTTGTATAAAGTTGAGATATAAATGTTATTAAGGATATGTAAATATGTTATGTTTTTGAAGGGTCAGAAACGAAGATGTTTTTGAAGGGTCAGAACGAAGAAGTGGGTTGATATATAGCAGGGGAAAGAGTTAAAAAATAGAATATTTACTTAAGTTGGAGTTGGTTTGGGGAAGATTAGAGGAACTGTGAGAGGTAAGGAAAAAGAGGGAATAGAGTAAGGGGATTAGGAGTAAAGATTTTTTCCTTTACAAGAAAAATTCTTTAATAAACATGGGGAGGTGTAACAGAAGTAGAGTATTAGGTGGGAAAAGGCTATGGCACGATTGAGCATCGGGAGAGAATGGGAGGAGAGATGCTCAAGTCGTGACGTAGTGGGTTGTCACGGGGCAGTCAAGATCCCAGCCTGGAACTGAAAGGACGCCATGTTTGTAGAAGTTGTCATCAAATGGAAATAAACCTTGTTTATACAAAGCCAACAGTCTTTGTTAGTCTCACTCCGTTATAATATATCTGTTTATATCTGTTACCTACAGACCAATTCCTAACTTAGAACAATATCTGTTCTCTCAACAAAAGTCATTAACCAACAATGACCGTACTATCTACCAATAGAACCTGTGGCTCGGCACACCAATTGTTTCCCTTGTATTTGTACCAAGAATTGCTACAACTACTTAATCATTAACGTTAACTACGGTATCTCCACCCTACTACGACCAGCAAAAAAAATTTTTGTCTATTTACTATAGACCTCTCACCAATACATCTATCTACTGTACCAACGACTAATTCTACTTTTAAGTTTCTCGTCTACCCGACGCAAGTAATATTTCATTCTCCTGCATCAGTACTTTCTTAACATCTCACCACAGCTACTCTAAGCTATCCTCAAGTCTCTCCTAGCGTTCTTGTACCGCGATGATAGTTAAACCAGTCACACTTATCGGAACATGTTCTCTAACATTCATTTATCTAATCTTGTTTACCTCCGTATCTTTCACTCCTCTTCCTATTTATCGGGATTCTTACAGAACAGCAACCCACACCACTTATAACTGACAACAGACCTCACTTTCCTCATTTCTCAGTATCAGGCATTCATACTTCAACATGTCCCTGTCAACAATACTAAACATATTTTATGAAACGTCATTCAGAATGTTAACTCTCTTTCTGTCAACCTGTCATACAACTTCCATAAATTCCGTCCAAGATTACACATTCCCAAACAAAAGACATCACACCTTTCTAATCACCTACTTTAACAATTTAGCACAAGCAAAACAGAATCAACGACTATAACCAAAGAAGAACAAACAACAACCATTCAGCTAAACGAACATTTCTCGAAACAAGTAAAGAGTCTCAAGTGCCTAGGAAGTATAATATCATCAAATGGCAAACCAGAAGATGATATTGACAACAGGTGTAATAAGGCTATTCAACTCTCTGGACAAATGGACAACCATGTATCAACAACTACCAAGCCTAAGCGTGTCGATCACTTCAACCCACATTGACACTTGACGGCGTTTCAAACCTCACTCCTGCTTCACTCAGCGCGACGAACACCTGTTTGTCTACAGTTATACTCACGTACGGACAACGCATAATCTGACGAATTACTCAACAGGACTTTCACAATTCAACTACTTTCTTACTTCATTCTCAATCATCATAATGCCACAATTCTCCGTCCTACTTAATTCTCAACGTCAAACTACTCTGACGGTCAATTACTCATTTATCCTATCTTAACCTCCTCATCACTTCATAATACTTCTTCGAGCTATGACATCCGCATTACCCAATCGTCATCACTATTCTATGACCACTTTATATCTCAAAATAACCTATGTAATACAAGACAATACTACATCAGTTCTCGACGTCACACATCACTTGCAATGATTCTCCACCATTTTCCACAGCAACAGCACATTTGAGTCGAAATTTGAGCCTCATCAAACTTGAATTACCCCAAGCTCAGTTACAAAATGCTCAAATCTGCTCGTATCGGTTATTTAAATACAACCATGGTCTTACCGATTTCATGAGACTTCTAGCTTTTTCCAGCGACGCTTCAGCTGTTTGCTGTTTTTGTGTTCCACTTTCTACTAGGCAAACATCTTTCTTTTTGGAAGTATCTTTCTCTCTCTCTCTTGGTATTCGTCTCTTAGCCTTCCCTACTTTCCTGTCATATAAACTGGTATCTAGTTCTAAAGAGTCACCAACCAAAACTCTGTCCGTCTGTCCACCAGCAAGCCCACCGTATGAGGAAACATCACGCTTCGAGTCAGGATCTGTTCGTAGTGCAATCCTCTCATTCTCTGAATCATCAGTATCTGTAGTTGTTTCAGCAGCGTAGTATTTACTATAAAATGCGGCGGTAGAGGTAGAAATATCCTCTCCATAACCTGAACTCTCACACCTAATATTTCTACACCATTTAGGGATTAATTTAATGTCTATACCTGAGGAACTTGACATAGCAGTACCTCTATTAACAATCATACTATTCCTTTCCTTAATACTTTTCTTCACCCGTCTTTTAACATCTTTGGCACTTGTCTGTTTATCTTTCTTAATTTCAACCGTGTCTCCCTTAGTCAAGTAAGTTGGTTTTGACTGAATTTCTATTAAGTCAGTTTGACTTCCCTTCGTTATCTTGCTAGCTGGTTGTACCTGGACTTTTTTCTCTACTGTATCAACTTGTGTCTGCGTGTTTTCTTCTACCACCTCAATCACCCGTGTCTGAGTCTCTCTTTCTTGTCTGACACAAAAGACTGAAGATACCTCCTGACTACCCAAAATCTTATCTATGTTTCTTTCTCTGTTATTCAACTTTGCTACCGAATATCGCAGGTGTCTGATCTGAAACCAGTTCTCTCGCAAGGCCTTTGCGTTATCACTCTTTGAAGGCCAAGACCACTGTTTCTTTTTCTGACCATTACTAATTCTTATATGTCTCTGTGTCTCATTCTTATCTGCTTTCATATGTATATGGTTGACAACTTTAAAATTGTAACCACGCTGGTTATCATTTCTATTGGACTTGTCTACCTCAAAACGTCTCATACCTGTCTTGTGCTCTGTTCGTTCAAGCGTCTGCCTCTTTATCAATTCTATCATAGACGAAATTCTATCTACGTCCATTTTTAAGTCACCCATCAACTCTGTCACACGTCCTAACTTCCTATAAAAGATTTCCATAGTAGCTCACCACGCTTTTATGATTTAAAGCCTTGTTGTTTTCAATACGTAGGCAGCTTTCCTATCGCTAGCACATACTCTGAAAAAGGTTACTCAAAGCCAAATCTTTAAAAAAAAATGCAATAGGTTTTCAATTCTTCAATTCTATCTTAAAACAAATAATTATACACATATGCCTACTCCTTAACTAATTTAAATTAAACTTCGCTTACTCAGCCAACATTGTCCTTCGGTTCTACAAACTTCAAACGGACAGGCAATGACTTCCAGGATCTCTCAGGATGCTCGAGCAAAAACGTTCCCAAATCAGTGTCATTCCATATCACACACTGGGCAGAGAGGCATGATGGAGAAAGAAATTCCAGCGATACGACGACCTCACAGCAACGGTTAAGTTAACAGCCCCGATAATACAGCAACCTCAAGGCAGGCAGGCATCTTGGTTTCCAGCATAGTGACGCCCAAGGACTGCGGTTTCTGACAAGGCCTGGAACAATTGACTGCGTTCAAAGAGCAGCACCTCCCGACTTCACACGATTAGACATCGATCAGAGAGCAGCTTTTCTCGACAGTAGGCCTCACCACGATCAGACTGCGATCAGAGAGCAGCTTTGGTCAGTTCCCTGAAACAACATTGTATGGCAGCGGCCCTGGTAGGTAGCCCGTTGAAACAACCGACAATGCAGGTAAAAAATGTAAAGCGGCGGCTATAACAAGCCTCTTGAAGTGAACAGTGTAAAGCGACGGCTATACCAAGCCTCTTGAAAATGATAAAAGTTCAGGCAACGGCTATGGTAACGAGCAGGCTGTGTGGCAACGATTCAGTCTACTTACTATGTATGGCGGAATGCAGAAGTCTTTGAAGTCCCTGCAACAGTGGGAGGTACGATCAGAAGTAGGTATCTCCATGTCGTCCGCCAAAATCAATCCCGTTAGCAAACCGCTCGAACAACAATGCCACAGTGCCCGGCGAGGACTTGACAGCGACTCTCTCACACAACAGAGCCGGGAGACTTGACAGCGGCTCTCGCACACAACAGAGCCCGGAGACTTGACAGCGGCTCTCACACACCAGTAAGACCCGAAAACGACTTGAGAGCGGACTGGACTTCACCACCAGTAAGGCTCGAAAACGACCGAGAGCTGACTCAGCGAAGCGGGCTTCACAACCGCATACATATTCCTGTAGAAACTTCTTGAAATCTGTTCAGCAGAGGTTTGATAACGTGCCAAGTGTCAAAGGCACCGCATTTTCCCAACAAGCGCAGTATGAAGTAGTGGCTGTATCAAATATAGTGGCCCAGTTACCTCCGCTATGTACCGCGACAATTGAAGTTGTTCATCCTGGTCATTGGGCAACATTTCTGTACTGTAATAGTACAGCGAAGTGACGGTGAACCGGCAATAACTCTAAGACAGTTCTGGTTTCATATTAATTTATTCATAATCAACAAACCTTCAATCAAGCCAGAAGTCACTCAGCTAAATCATACCTCCATATCGAAGGATGGGTCGTTCACAACTGACCTTGTTTCTACGATCCTCGTCATCCCACGACCCATCCTAACTACCCCATATTATGGTGCTTGACCGTGCCCTATTTCCCTATTGACTATGCACACCTCGTTGCCCCTTCTTCCTATTCCTAACTCTGTTACAAAAAGCTCTACCTCCCTGTCCAAATTTGAAGTGATAATTTATTTCCAACATTTAATTATGGGTTCCTTTCTAAGGTTTAATTGTGAGTTGTTTTTCTTACTAACAAGTTAGTGTGAGTTTATTCCTAGTATGTAAGTGTGAGTTTATTCCTACCATGCAAGTGTGGGTTTATTCCTACTTTTAGTGAGATATATTGCTAACATGTAAGTGTGTGTTCATTTTTAATTTTAGTGAGGTAGATTTCTACCGTGTCAGTGTGGGTTTATTCCTACTTTTAGTGAGATATAATTCTAGCATTTAAGTCTAGGTTTATTTTTAATCTTAGTAAGATATATTTCTAACATTTAAGTGTTTGTTTATTTCTAATTTTAATGAGAACTATTTCTAACATTTAAGTGTGTGTTTATTCCTAATTTTAGTGAGATCAATTTCTAACATTTAAGTGTGGCTTTATTACTAACTTTAATGATCTATATTTCTAACATTTAGGTTTGGGTTTATTTCTAATATTAGTGAGGTATATTTCTACCATGTTAGGGTGAGTTTATTCCTTAATTTTAGTGAGATATATTTCTAACATTTAAGTGTGAGTTTATTCCTAATTTTAGTGAGCATATTTCTAACATTTAAGTGTGGGTTTATTACTAATTTTAGTGAGATATGTCTCTAACATTTAAGAGTGGAATTATTCCTAATTTTAGTGAGATATATTTCTATCTTTTAAATGTGAGTTTATTCTTAACGTATTAGTGTGATTAATTTCTTAATTTTTAGACACAATATAGTGAAGACAAATATTTTTTCTGAACTTAAATAATAAAAACAATATTCACAGATAAAACTAAATGTCAGCTAAAAAAAAATCAAAGTGAAGAAATTGAAAATAACAAACATTTAATTTCTTGTTTCCACAGCAAGAACAATAACTTTTAAAATATCTGTTTTTTTTTTAAAAGTCAAAATTACACTGGCCACATCAATGCAGAGATATTAAGCTGTATTAAAAGCATATGGCACAACGATGAGTACATATGTACACCAGCAAACAAATCAGAGAAAACTTTTGAAAACGTGCACCTTTCCCGTGGCAACAAAGGGATGTGAGTTGTAGACCATTTCGCAATCACTGAAGCCTTAGAACCAAAATGTTACTTAAAACTTAAGATTAATGATGCGAAGCTCGACTTCATTTCTCGGGTTGTACACCATTTGGCAAGGCCCATCGCCACAGAACGGCGATCCACCTGCCCAGAGCTTAACACAAATCAAAATGACTCACCCCAGCGTTGATCCCAAGAGAAATCACATGATTCCTGGTCTGTGCGACGTCGTCCGAAAACGAACCCAAGACCTTCAAAGCGCGAGGCAGACGACTTAACCATTTGTCCACGGTGGCCTGTTTGTTATAAAACAGAAACAGAGCAAGCATGGACGTACAACATCAGTGAATGGTTCCTTGTGGAAGATGTGCAGCACCAACACAACCCTTTTTGGATTAAGCTGATCTCCAAACAGGGAATGTTTCCTGCGGCTTCAAAGGATGTGTGCTTCACAAATAGGAACTCATAATATGTTGTGATGTGGTGAGTTAAATCAACTCAAAAATTAATATTGCCATTCAATGCGGACATCACTTTCTGGGATTTGCAAAAACATTAAAACAATACATATCAACTGTAGGACACACTATGTGCCTGTGGTTCTGTATAAATCTTGGCTTTCCTTTCCTAGCTCGCTATGAACTCGAGCGTACTCCATGCTGGAATTAATTTTGTGGATGGGTTATTTTCTGTATTACCAGTATCCGTGGACTTTAGCCGAATTCACCGACTCCAAATTCTTGGGTACTTGTAATTTATGTCCCTGAGTCAAGATAAGAAGTCAACTTGTTAGTTCAACTGGCCGGTGTAGATGTTGAACCCGCTACCTCGCCATCAACACACTGGAAGTGTTTAAGAGCAGGCGCTCTTATCCATTTGGCCAAGTTGACCTCTAATCTTTGCTGACTCCATGGCGGTGTCACGAAAGCTCTGCAACTGGCACATGTGTAACGCATGTAATGTCAAGGCTGGGCAATACACTCACAATAACACCAACAAATGTATCAACATTTCAACAGATTTCCTCTTCTCATCTGCAGACTTGAATCAAACACACGATCATAACAATTAAAACACATCCGACAAAATCAGAGCTCATTATAGTTTTCATTTTTAAAATCCGAAACAAAAATAGGCTACTTGGCTATGTCACGTAAGAGATGGTGACCCTTATTTTCTTAATGGCATACACACATCATCATCATCCATTAGTGCCATGTCTGCTGGCGTGGGCGATCATACTTCTCCACAAATTACTAACTCCGACGGCATGGATCAATTCATGTGTTGACACAGGACGCAAGAATTTTCTTACACTGTCTTTCTCTATCTCTCTTTCCACAAATCATTTCAGTTATCACAACATATTCCAATGTTTGTTTTCATTCAGCATTATTCCATAATACCTAATCCCTAAGGCTTATATTGATATTTTCGCCTGTTTACTAATTTTCCAGGAATTTCAGCATATGTTAAAAGTGGATCTACGTAACCCACAAGAACTCTTTTTCTAACTTCCAACATCAAGGACCTATTGCAGAAAATGTTCTTCATTTGATAGAATGTAGTTTTTGCTCGTCCTATTATGTTCTTTATCTCTGTGATACATCTTCCATCTGATGTGTTCCATGTGCTTATATTTCTGATTTTCTGCACTTGTCCCAAAGTAACATTTATTTTAATAGTACACGCAGTCGCAATCAGTTTCTTTGATATCATCAAAATATCACACACATACCAATGTGAAAATCAACGCAAGGCGGCCCGCTCTTAAATCACCCGAGACTGACTTCGAGCTCTGTATGTCGGGATTATGAAGCTGCGTTCACTAACTCTAAGCCACTGACGCCGACTTCATGCCATGTACCATCAGATCCATCCATCACGTGCCATGCCGGTAAGCGTGGGTGGTTATGACCCGCCATTTCACTCGAACACCAGAGTCGTGGAACGGCCCGGTGTTCCTGTCTCGACCATGCCACGTGGTCAAGCCATCCACGTATTTACTTCTCTGTCTTCCCCTTGTGCTCCACCCCTCAATCTTGCCAGTTGTCACCAAGTTATCCAATTCATTTCTTGTCATAACATGTCCAAATAAATTACAGTCTACGTATAATTTCTCTAATCAACTTACGATTTTCATTTGTTTCTTGTAGTACTTAGTCAGTGGTGTTTTTTTTTTCTGTCTGTCCATGGTATTCTTTACATTCTTCTCAGAAACCACATTTCCCCAGCCATCAGATGTTTTTTCAGCTTGACTGCTCATTGTCCAAGCTTCACATCCATTCAAAAATACAGGCTCTATGTAGCACCTCAACACTCATTTTCTTATTTCAGTTGACATCTTTTTATTGGTCAGGTTTTTCGTCTTGCTAAATGCTACTTTCGCCATGGTGATTCTTGTTCTAATCTCTTCAAGGCGTCCGTCACAAAATGGCCAAAAGGTCCTCTCCTCAGGCAGGAGATTCTGATTCAGGAAATCCCCTGCTAAATATAGCCGGTATAATCCTTTCGGGAGACCTCACTTCTTTTACTTTCTCGCAATTTCTATAAGTTTGGATCAAGGGGTTACTTTTGCACCCGAGTTAACTAAACGTGAGTATTCAGTAATTCTCACTTTTCCGGGGAACAAACCCAAGAAAGTGTATCTGCACGCAATAAGAGAGGGCTTCAATGTTCTAGGTGGTGGCAACAACTTGGTGCTAAACATCCTGTGGTCTCGAGGTATGGTGTCCGCCTCGAGTGCTGGAGGTCCCGGGTTCAAGCCACTGTGATGCCGGAATTTTTTCTCGTGGACTTCTAGTAATAAATTTCCCCTGGTCTCTGGGTAGTGAGATCGGACGCCCGTGTGTATTATTGCACACGTAAAAACATCCATTGGCAGTTGGAAATCGAAAAAGAGAAGCCTAACGGCGCTGCCCGGGCAAAATTTCGAGTTAAAAATCTACCCAAAGTATTTCAGGATCCTGGCTTGTTCTACGGAGTTCGTGCACTGAGCTGAGTTTCTCCAGACTCATGTTTGAGTTAGGAGAAGAACGGAGCACTTATAGGTTGCACCCGTGTGCCATGATGTTGATCCATCGACTAAACTAAACTAAACTTAACTAAACATCCTGTCTTAATAGGACTCAGAGGTCCTCGACAGTCTACAGAGAGCAAGTTACATGTTGTTTTCTCGAATGATATGGTAAATTGATTTTATTTACTTTAATTGAAGCGGTTGACCGATTGATATCATTGTCGACGCGCGCATCGCCTACTGTTCGCGTGTCGGGAAAAGGTCACGTCGTCATATTAATAAGGCGTTATTGATCTGTGGTTGTGGCCCGTTCGGACAATATCAGCTGGGTTTCGGAAGCAACCACAACGCTAAACAAAGTTAACCAATATCACGTTAGCTTGAAACGTATGTCATTAAGAACCCCGCCACACTCTCCTCTTCAAGATGAATATTTGCATGATGTACCAACCTGAAATAAAGGGTAAGATAGAACGTTCCATGGCGCAAGCGCACAGACAGCTAATATTCTTTGGTTAACTACGGTACAAGTAATACTAGACCTTGTTTACCATTATAAGTAACGGGAATTATGGAGAAGGTCGACACCGTTGATGTAGTTACATAGGTGAATATGGTGTGGGCAAGAGAGACTAATGGATCGGCCCTCGGAAGAGCCGAGCATAATAATAAGTTATCACTAGCTTAGGCAAGGCAGTGAAATGAATATACGACGGTAGCTCAGGAATGAAAGTCGGCCGGTTCTTGTGTATATTCTTTATTATCTAACGATAGGAAATATTAACAGAATGGTGTTCCACAAAGGACACCGACAATTTTACACTTTACAATGATCTGATGTCTTATAAGTTCATCATCATCAAGTGCCGTGCCGGCTGGCGTAGGCGTTCATGGCTCTCCACAGATCTCGGTCTTTGGTGTTCTGGATCAACTCTGCTGATGATATTCCTCCATGCCACCGTCTCAATCCGTCCAGCATTATTTCTCTTGGTCTAACTCTGCCTCTCTTTCCCTCGATCTTTCCAGTTGTCACGATGTTCTCCAATGCCTCTCTTCTCATCACATGACCAAAGAAAGCAGTTTGTCTCTTTGTTATTGTTGTATATAGTGTTCTAGTTTCATTAGCCTCTTTCAGGCAATCGTTGTTAGTTACTCTGGCAGTCCAAGGAATTCGCAACATTCGTCTTAAAAACCACATCTCTGTTGCTTCTAAGTTCTTCCTAATTTGTTCATTTACATTCCAAGATTCACTGCCATACAGCAAAACTGGTTCTATATAGCATTTTAGCACTCTCTTTCTTACATTCATTGATAGCGACTTATTGCATAAGATACTCTTCATTTTCTGAAATGCGGCTTTTGCCTGCCCTATTCTGCTCTTAATCTCTGTTGTACATCTTCCATCCTGATGTTATAAGTGCCCCTATGTATTTAAAATTATCCACTTGGTTGAGAATTTCCCCTTCTATTTCTATGTCACATTTTGGTGTCCCCATTTTCTTTGATATCACCATTGTTACTGTTTTCTTGATATTCAAGGAGAGTCCTTTCTGTGCACTCTCTGTTACTACAATGTCCAACAATTGTTGTAGGTCTGTTGCACTATCCGCCACCAATACTGTGTCATCTGCATAGCGTATATTGTTTATATAATATCCTCCGATTAGTATTCCTGGCTTCTCTTTGGTCTCTCTCATTATTACTTCGTTATATAGGGAGAAGAGATCGGGTGACAAGACACACCCCTGCCGTACTCCTAGCTTTATCTGTTCCTAACTACCCTCTTTATTTCCCATTTTAATTGCTGCTACTTGGTTCCAGTATATATTTTTTATTATTCTTAAATCTTTCCCATCAATGTTGATATCTTCCAACATTACTGATTCGATGCCGACGATCACTCAGTTGCCAAACAGTCTCAACTTTTTTGCCCCTTGATCACTGTATTGCCAAGATCTTAGCAGTTCGTTTGTTTGTTTCGTTTGCATGCCAATCTTAATTTGAATGCCCCGAAATTTCGTTTTTCGTATGAAGAAGGTTTTTTCACTTACACTCAGGCCATGACAATGCAGAATGGAGGCAGAAAATAGATGAATATTGAGGAATATTCTTAGTAAAGTTTTGTTTACTTTTCTGATTTGACAACGGCATCGACCCTGATTTTCGGCCTCACATATTTACATTAGATACTAGTTTTAAACAATTTAGATTGTAGTTATTATGATTTAAAGGACTTTGTGAATGATTCTAAACTGAGTGATAGCACATGTTAAATGTGGTTGTTTGGTTAAAATTAACTGTGTATGAATGTAAACAAAAATAACCGGCTACCTTAGCCGCTAACCATGAAAGTTTGTCATCATGTCGAATTAGCTAATGGGCCACATTTGTGCCCCTAAAGTTTGCTTTGCCTATCACAAAGTATTTAATGAGTATTTAAATAATTAAATTTAAAAGAATAATAATTCTAACTAAATAAAAAATAGCGTAAATTTTGTGTTTATCAGCAGAAAACGGTCAACACCTGTCTCGTGATTTTCCGACATTTTCTATTTTATGTGACAATGATGCGCTTCAAAATAGTATGTTTTTATTGTGATTTATTGGTGTTATGGAGCCGTTCTAGTGATATTTGTGTAGCAAAGTGGTGTAGTTATCATAATTCAGTAAGTTTCATTGGATTTTAAACACCGTTGGAGCAGTAGCGCCTTGGTAAGTGGAAATTTCACGTACTTGTCACCTCTGTCATCAATTTATTTTTTACAACATCTGCTAATATTATTATTATATTTCTCACTTTTAGCAACAGTAGCAATACCAATGTGTTCCTTGTGCAATGTCCTTTAATTTGATATATAATACAATATATTTACTACCATTTTAACAATTTTTAGATCAATATTATGGCATACCCCTACTTCCCATTTTCTTCTATCAATTTTTGCTTGGGCAAAACCCATGTTTTGATTGGCACTCAATCAGTTAATCAGCTCATCATGTTTTACTTTATCAAATGCCTTAGTATAATCTATGAAGCATAAATATATGTCCCTCTGTTTCTCTATTGACCTTTCTATTAGTGTTCGTAATATATATATTGCATTGTTAGTACCCTTTCCTTCCGTAAAACCGTACTGTTCTTCACTAATTTCCATTTGTATTTTCTTTCTTGTTCTTCTCAATATAATTCTGAGTAGAAGCTTAGTGACATGGTTTATGAGGTTAATTGTACGAAAATCTTCACATTCAATTGCTCCTGGTCTCTTTTGTATTGCTATAAATACAGATTTTACCATATCGCTCGGTAAATATCCACTGTTGTAAATATCATTCAGCATTTTGGTTAATATATCTACCCAAATTCTCCCAATACTTCTAATTCTTCTACTGTGATTTCATCTAGCCCAGATATTTTTCCTTTCTTCATATGTTTCATAGCGTCAGCGACCTCTTCTTTTAGAATAGATGGGCCTTCTAAGTTACTTTCTTCTGTTAATTCTTCCCTTTCTCCATTATATAATTCTCTTATATACTCATTCCACCTCTTCATTATAGCACCTTCCTCCAATAATATCTTTCCTGTTTTTGATTTCAAACACCCTGTATTTATTCTTATTTTTCTTCCTGTGAGCTCACTGATTTGTCTGTGCATACTTTTTTGATCTTTAATGGAATTTAATTCAATTTGTTTGCATTGCTCGTTTAACCTAACTTTCTTTTGCCTTCACACATTTATCTCTTATTTCTTTATTTATCTTAGCATACTTTTGTTTGTCATTTTTATTCTATTTCCTTTTGTCCATCAGCATTAAGATTTCTTCATTCATCCATTTTTTCTTAGCTTTTGGCTTCTCTCCAGTAATATTTCTTTGCTAGTTTGATGAATAGAGTCCCTTAACATTTCCCATTGTCATTTATACTCTGTATTTTAGCTATTGCATTGTACCTATTTTTCACAGTCACTCTGTATTGTTCTTGAATTTCTTTATCTACTTTCAGAACCTCTTTATTAAGTCTCAGGTTCTTAACCATTTTTTCCCTCTCTTTAATCTTACTTTTATTTGTCCACATAGTGGTACATGATCACTATTACCGTCAGCACCAGGCATTGTCTTTACATTAATTAATGCATTTCTAAATCTTTTATTAATAAGTATGTAGTCAATTTGGTTGAGTATTTTCATATCAGGGCTTTTCCATGTGTATAGTCGTCTTTTATGGTGTTTAAACCATGTGTTTCCAATTATCATATCATTAATATTTGCCCATTCTATTAGTTTCTCTCCTCGTTCATTTCTTGTACCTAAACCGTAATTCCCCACTATATCCTATATTTTTCCCTTTCCTACGTTTGCATTAAAATCTCCCAGTATTATTTTTATTTCTTGTGATCCAATTTGAGCTATTGCCATTTCTATTTCATCGTAAAAGTGTTGTATTTCTTCTTCACTACTGCTTGTTGTTGGTGCATATACTTGTATAATATTTATATCTATTGGTTTGCCTTTGACCATTATAACTCTATCTGAAATACACCAGTATCCATTCATAGATTTGGCTGTTTTTTCATCAAATATTATTCCTACACCTTTTTCATGTGTGTCCCCTCCAGAATAAATTATTGTGTGTTTGTCGGTTATAATTTTGCCAGATCCCTTCCATCTCATCTCACTTATGCCTAGTATATTCATTTTCATGTTTTCCATTTCTCTTAAAACATTGTTTAACTTTCCTAGCTCATTTAATGTCCTAACATTCCATGTTCCTACTCTAAATTTATTTAGTTTAGTTATAGTTTTAGTTTTGCCATCAGTAGCTGGATGACGGTCTGGTGTCACCTGTGGCTCATGACTGTCCCTACCGGACGAGGATGTCCTAAGACAGCCATTAACGTCGTTCACTATTTCTGAAATGTGTGTCGCCATGAAATCTTGGGAAGATAATGTGGTGGTTTCCCCTTGCCTTCCACATTCAGATTGTCGTCTTTTAACTCTGCCTTTGACAGCCATTTCCGACTGTCAGGACAAGTGAGTGCCCTGCTCTGCTCTGCTGCAGAGTTGTCCACTTATTCCGGTGGATACTCGGTCCCCAGAGCTGTGTTAGCCACACCGTGGTGTGTTTCCATCCTCTACACTGTGGAGGTGCAGTTGGGATTTTCTCTTCATAAAGTTATGGTCTATGACCAAAACTCTCCAGTACTTTTAGAGGACCTTATAAGTTAGCGAACACTAATTATGAGTCTTAGAAGGATATTTCCTTTCACGGAAACCGGAGAAGAGAGTAGTAATGAAAAAGACGCAGAATGCGTTCATAATATCATAACTCGGATCCATGAGGACCAGTATAACCGTTCAACAGATGATCACGCCGTTAAGAAGGGGTGACCGGGCGCGTGTTTATCTTTACTTTCTAAAGGGGGGAAAGAACCAGGTACACACACCACTCTTACTCTTTATGGGGAAGGAGATGGGTACCACTACATAAGAGTTCTATTCTATCTGGGAATGAGAACCGGTGGAGAAAAGAAATATTGTGAACTGAATAAAGAGGGATCCTCGGGGAAGAAGAGTATCCCACTTCAAAGGAGCCTCTAATCCTGAGGTATGAGAGGTCTTTAGTCGGACGACTGGAGACTAGCGTATGTCGCCGGTGAACATAATAAGGTGAGTGACAGGAGAGTGAAAGACTGAGTACTATATGAATGGTTCCGGGTATCAAAGATGCTGCGATAACCGGACCTGCACAAGCTGAGACCAAGTTCTTTGCAGACGAAGCTGCTAACGGGGCTGCCTGACAGACAATGATCCAGTTCCCTCAAGTCTCCCATCCCTGCAGCACAGGATCATGTATCTTATATGTAGTATTTCTCTCTGATGCCGAGGGTTGGTTGGCCCTATACATTTGTTTTGTGTAAAGGAATTGATGCAGGTCACTGTCACCTGATTCTGTACTTGCAGAGTAGCCCTTCGGGTGGTTACCCAATGAGAGTCTTTAACGGGTCTGGAACGCGGATCAAAGTAGCCAAACGAAGCCAGTCCTCAGGCTATATCTCCTGTGTTGGACCGAAGCACTTTTATCTGACCATGTGAAGTACCCTGTCCCGAAAGATCTCCTTCACAGAGAAAACTCCATCATAGTTCATATACTCCACCTCACCCAGACCAGATATGCAAACTAACATTCCGTGTGAGATGAACTATTCAGAGCCGGCGCATACGAGGCTGACATGAAGCTGAGGAGTCCTTTACCAGAGACTGTTCGTGCTATTGAGTCTGAAGAGACAACCTGAACCACTGGGTGCCCAGTATTGTAAACATTTCATTGGAGTGAAGGCGATCGTCTTCAGTCAGTCCACCCTTCCCAGAGCAATCGGAAGGAGGATCGCAGTACATCCGGTGAACCAACTGCAACGACCTGACGCACGGACCGAGACGGCTACAGCCCTGTGATGATCCTGCAAATCTGGCTACCCACTGCCTTCATCTAAACCTGTCCTATCCTGCACTATTGTGTTCCATTACATTATGATGTTTAACATTGTGACAGGTTTGCCTTGGGTATTGAGAGTTAACCAAGCCCAAAGGGTCCTTAGCACTCCCGTGTATTCTAACCCCAGGGGTTGGATGGGTAGATACACTGTTTACCCTGTGGTTGCTCTCAAATGGTATAAATAAGTCTACAAGCCCCTCCAGATTCTAGACCCCCACTCTCTACCTTCTCCCTTGGACAATGAACCCTGAGGTATCGTCCGAGACCACACTCAATCACTGCACAAAGAATCAGTCAACATCAACAAAGTTTATTCTACCCTAAAGACAATAGGTAGGATATGAACACCCTGATAGTATAAACTATTTACAATAGCAGAAGATAGGTTAGAGACAGAATCAGAGATAGAGATGCTTCGTGTATCATCACGAGGTTGACGTGCAGGTTTGAGACAGATGATCCGTCCAGTCGGTCCGACACTCACCCGGCCCTCTTCCAGAATGATGACTGGAACCTTTGGAGACCACTCCGTCTCAAGAGCTAAGATCAGATGTCATAGGAACTACCTCTTCGGACCACAGACTACTGGATAAACTTCTCTGCTCTGTCCCACTGAATCGCTGTGACCAACTTTCACAGTTATCAAAGTACAGCCTGGTATGGAGACCCTCTTCCTTGAGGTGACCCCAGTTGATCTCTAGGTTTCTCTAGACGTAACACATGACCAATCTAATGGTCCCGAAGTAGAATTGTATACCCCTGATTGGGTAATGAATCAATACTGCAACAAGTCCACACAGTCACTAGAAAACACCAATGTTCCTGTAACTGAGTTCAATAGTCACTACACAGTCACATGTTCAGACTCCCTCGGAATCCAGTACATATCTTGAAACATGGTTGAGCTGGGTAATAAAACACATGGTCTCTAATTCTATGACTCGGTTGTTCGAATGATTTGAGTAAGACCTATTTCATATTCAGCCTACAACGTTCATAAAGGTCCGGATGAGTTGACCGGTTTACCACCTTGAGTTTGAGTCAGAAAATACGCAAGCTGGTGTGGGTCTAGTCATGACCGAACACTCGGGCCAACGTAGTTACAGCCCTTTGGTTTGGGCCAATCTTTGCCTGGTCTGTCCCACGTTTAGGCGGAAACACATTGATTTGGACTTGATGAGCTCCCAGAGCTGCGCCTACCCCACCTTGGTAAGTCTCTCTGGAGTGAGCCTGCCATCATAGCTCCGTAGTAACTCAACCTTCATTATACACCGGCAAGATTGCTCTGGTAGATGAACTATATTCTGAAAGTCTTAATCACAGTTCTAATATGGAAAAACAAACCATCTAGTTCCACTAGTGCTGTAGCAGGTTCTAGAATCACGTGGTGAGTATGAGTCATGCATGGTGATTCTCCCTCTTGCATAATGTAGCACAGTCAGGCGTGGTAAAGTAGGTATTGTGACCCTTCGCCATGGATCACGTAGTGGTTTCCGGCAACTTAGTAATAGGCTGGTTCTAACAGGCAACACCTGAAAGTAAGAGCGATCGGTGAAAGTATTCGGCCCAAACATTGGCTCATGTGCATCAAAACCATGAAAAATCAACCTTCAGTCTAGCTACCTAGTTATACAACTAAGTAGAGCAACATCTCTAAGGTGATAGTATTAATGCATCAAGCTCAGTCCAATGTCAGCTGGCCTTTCAGAGAACAACCCGTCAAACAGATTGAAAATCAAGAATGCCGAGTCTGATCTAATGTTTCACCTATCCCTATTCACATAACGGTTGTCGCTAAAGTCATTCTGTAGTTGTTCAAGAGTTAATTGGAACTAAACATCAAGGTAAGGTGTCCCTGGACCCCCCCCCCTTTTACAATATACATCTAATCATAAACCAACAATGATCAAGGCACCATCACTTGTGATATAGTAACAATACCAGACCATATAACCTATCTACATTTTCCATTTCGCTAGTGGGACCTCCTGCCCACTCTATAGCGAAACTCTTCTTGTTAGACTCTTCCCTAGAGTCAAGAAGTCCTTCCAAGGAAAACATGCTCCCCGATTGTTCAACGTTCTCTCCAGTTCTGCCTTTCCAAGAGTATTAGCCTTGGCCGTGGCCGAACTTCAATAGCTGGCCTGGTTATACCAGTCTCATACAAGAATAACTCACACGCAGCCCTCATATTCCATTCGTCCCCGAATCTCATTCGTCCTCCATTTGTTCCTCCAGACTTCTCTCACATCAGCACTGACGTACCCACGCAAGTATGGATAGAACAGGACAGGAAAGAATAGCATGAAGAACGCATATGTACATCGCGACGGTCATGCCATGTTATCTCGCGTCGAACCACTTCGGCGGTCGGTACAATATTCATAGAATTAGTACACAACATGACCTAGTATATACGTGATGACAACATCGTATATCTCTCTAGCACCACTGAAGAACTTACCTTCGTATGAATTGCCAGTTCCTCGAATGTATTCACTATTTAGTTCACACACCAAATTGCTACATCACTTCTTAGAGTTAATCACGTACGTGCTCTATTTCCCTATCACATGAGTGATTCACTAGCTCACTCTTATCTACCAACTTACCTTGTCTAATTTCAGCGCTCGGCTAACGTAATTCCTTACTGTCATCAAGTAAGTTCATACTATAACATGGTTTACTGTTCCCTACTACAGTACAGCAAACATAGTACATGCACTACGAACTATAATCAATCAATAACATTGTAACACAATTTGCCAATTTTAATGGACTTTTCGCGCTAAGCAGTTGACAAACAGCTGTTCACGACGGCTTGTAAACACAAGTATACACAGCGCTGTGCGCTGCCCTCGTTCTCACTGGATTATCGATCGGTCAAGTCATTAGCTATGCTAGACGCCCGCATATTTAATTAGCTATGAACGATCATACTGTCTGCTCACTTTACAACGTTAAATTAATTACTACAATTCGTACCTGAATCGGTTGATTGTTTCCAGTCAGCTTCAATGACTATCTTACGCCAGCAGGTCGTGAAATGACAGTCCGCTGTAACTTGGTTGTGGGTGAAGAAGTGGGTTCACTGCTACCCAAAAGCAGAACCTTCTCACACAAGGAATAGAAAGTGAATGAGCTGTGCCAGCCACATTTCTCCCTCGTGCGGACGAATGCGCTCGAGAAAGAAGTGCTGCACGAAGTGTGGCAACTCCACGTGAAACTCTATTTTCCACAGTGGAATTCTAGGTTCTAACAGCACGGGAAGTTAGTGTTGTACTGAGCCCCCTTTGACATCCAAATCCAGGTGGTTCTCGAACCTTCCAGAGGGAAAATTCCTACTGGGCTATCCCCGATCTATTTATAGCCGGGAAAGTCCCGGATGACGCCGAATAAAGTGGAAAATCGCCCGACAAGGCACAAATGAATTGCCGTTTTGTCACAAACATGACGTCCTCCGAGTTGAGCTGTGTCTGCTGGGGAGTCCCCAGAGGGGGAAGTTCACAGGTAGAGTGAGTGAATGAATGCAGAGTCTAGGGACCGGAGGGGTTCTCGGAACATATATACCCGTGGCTTGACCAGAACCCATCCTGAAGCATAATTATACCCGTACAGCAGCTCACCCCACGTTTATCGGCGATTATTGTTCTAATATCTTCAAGGCATCTCCCATCAGATATGTTACTGTTTCGAGATAATTGTACCTATTCACTTGTTGAAGCATATTCGCATTTACTTTAAAATTAATTACATTGTGGTATTTCGTTTTTCATAGTGACGACCATAATTGCTGTAATCCTTCTGGCATAAAGGTCAAATAACAATAGGCTCGAACACTGCAAACGTCTAGAGTGGCCGAACAGATTCAGCAAACAGCATGGATGAATATTCACCAAAAAGGACGTACACGAAGGCTGGTAGTCGAGTTGATTTGGCTATATTTATTAGCCATTCGTGATCAACGATCAAACCAACAAATTCATGAAGTTTCAAATGTCGATCGTGTCTGTGATCGTCAGACTGGCCGATCGCAAGAACATATTAATAATGAATATTAAACAGGTGATCTTATTTGCTACTTGCGAATTATCAACATCGGACTTCAGTCCTTCATTCTTTCTGTCTATCCAATGTCACCGAAATGTCCTTCTGGTGAAACATTATCAATCTCCTTTCCAGATTCTGCATCTGTCCTAAGAATCTTGATCTTTATATATAAGCCAGTGCTGAGCATGATTCTGGGTATCCTTTCAACTATATATAAGCTATGAACAAAGTTGTTCTGCCAGTAATTAGCCTCATGAATCAGAGACGGCATAACGTACTGCTTCCATAATCAAGCTCAAGGATGTGACTCCAGTATCTATTGACAAACAAAGCTGACGTGATTTGCTTTGTACGTCGGTCGCTAAGCTCTATGTATATCTTGGGTTCGGGAGTTTTTGCTCCCTCTAGCTTTTGCGTAATTGACTCTGCTCTACGACCTGGCAGCATGCCTCCTCCACTTGAAATGGTTCACCCATTTTAGACTGTAGCCAGTTTAATCAGACTGACAAGTAGCAGTTCAGAGTCCATGAGTCATATGTATATACTATATTCCTACTGCTATGCTAATCTGATGGTCTGGCTTCCTATCAATCACATACAAAACAAAAAAAATTATTATCTGTCGGGCACGCCCTCCTGTCTACACACCCTGGGTAAACGTCGTGTAGCACCAGTTTATGGGTGAACTGTGCTAACTAAACTATAATCTATAGCTAGTCCCTCAAATGCCAAATGGCAAGCTTCCCCAACCAAATTTACAAAACCCGATTGAGGGGACGTATGTGATTAAATAGAGCCATTCCCTCTGTATTAGTTTTGGTATATAATATTTGACTCTATGACTATTCTGCTATGTCTTTCTGTGCTATGTTGACTCTTATTTCTTATCATCTTTGCGTGGTGAGGTTTTTCTGCCTTTGTAGTCGACGCGTTGTATTCTTCTTTTGTGAGCTTTCTTTTATTTATACTGGCTGTGAGGCTTGTCCGTATTAGTGATATATATATATATATATATATATATATATATATATATATATATATATATATATATATATATATATATATATATATATATATATATATATATATATATATATTAACCCCTATATAATCCATGTGACGCATACCCCATAATGATTATATCTTATCCATAATGCAAAAAGTGTGGCCTAGTTTACTTATTTTGCCATTGTTGCAATCTATGATATATAACTGGCGTACCAGAAATTACACCAATTCTGCTATCAGGATTATTTGAAACTGTTAACCAATTGAATAATTCTATCTAATTAACTTAATCTGAAATAGATAAACATATTATATGTAATTTATTCATTCTTTGTATATGTCTGTACTTTTATTCGTAATTGTATGTCTGACGTGTACCTTTATGTATCGCTTGAATGTTAATAGTAAAATACTCATGTTATATTGCCTTTCTTTCCGTGATTTATG
This sequence comes from Cepaea nemoralis, assembly GCA_014155875.1. NCBI lineage: Eukaryota > Metazoa > Mollusca > Gastropoda > Stylommatophora > Helicidae > Cepaea > Cepaea nemoralis. The sequence goes on along the minus strand of JACEFZ010014727.1, from coordinate 770,684 downwards.
CATGACAATGCATGAAATGTTAAAAAAAATTATGTAACTATATGAGTATCATGATTTACAATGTCCCGTTGAATGATAATTGCGTGTATGTTTCGTACGAATGATATACGCCTCATCATCATAACGTACGTAAATAAATGAGTGAATGATCACGTCGTGACATAAATAAACGAACAAATGACTGATCACATCGTGACATATATAAACAAACAAATGACTGATCGCGTCATGAAGTATATACACAAATGAATGCTCGATCGCATAAACAACTGTATGATTGCATAAACAAATGATCGATTGCATGAACAAATTGAATGATTGCATATATTAAGTATACTTAATTAATAAGCGTATTCCGTTATGGCTCCACTCTGTTATGTTCCACTGTTTGACATCGATATGTTCGGAGTACGGACAAAAGAAGTTCACAGTCACCGCATTCCCAGTTAAAAATAAGGTTCCACGAAATGTAGATAGTTAGTATCGTTCACATCACATTTCTCTTGAAAGTGCTGATTAACTTTCATTTAATTGTCAATTAAGTAAATCAGGAAATATGTATTATCTCTGACATAATTAATATATTACAAATATGAACTGTTTGTGTGACTTTTTCTGTGGTTGTATCAAATCCCGGACGATCCCCCATGTTGCTGTAATCCTTCTGGCATAAAGGTCAAATAACAATAGGCTCGAACACTGCAAACGTCTAGAGTGGCCGAACAAATCCAGCAAACAGCATAGATGAATATTCAACAAAAAGGACTTACACGAAGGCTGGTAGTCGAGTTGATTTGGCTATATTTATTAGCCATTCGTGATCAACGATCAAACCAACAAATTCATGAAGTTTCAAATGTCGATCGTGTCTGTGTTCGTCAGACTGGCCGATCGCAAGAACATATTAATAATGAATATTAAATAGGTGATCTTATTTGCTACTTGCGAATTATCAACATCGGACTTCAGTCCTTCATTCTTTCTGTCTATCCAATGTCACCGAAATGTCCTTCGGGTGAAACATTATCAATCTCCTTTCCAGATTCTGCATCCGTCCTAAGAATCTTGATCTTTATATATAAGCCAGTGCTGATATGATTCTGGGTATCCTTCAACGATATCTAAGCTATGAACAACGTTGTCTGCCAGTAACTAGCCTTATGAATCAGAGACGGCATAACGTACTCCTTCCATCATCAAGCTCAAGGATGTGAATGCCGTATCTATTGATCAACAAAGCTGACGTGATTTGCTTTCTACGTCGGTCGCTAAGCTCTATGTATCTGTTCGATTCGGGAGTTTTACTCCTTCTATCTCTTGCGTCATGCACTATGTGCTACGACCTGGCAATACTCTGTGTCTTGTTACAATTTAATTCTAACCCTAGTTGTTCACTGTGTGCAACAACAGCATCTACTAATTGTTGCACAATAGTAATAGATATAATAATGTAACAGATCCTGCTCGTTGTCTGCAATCTATACTGTATCATCTGGATATCTAATGTTATTGATGTTTCGTTCTCCAATGATGATTCCATTTATATCTTCTACATTACTGAAAATATGTTCACTGTATAGGGAAAAAAAAGATCCAGCACTCGAGGCGGACATATGTTACGAAACTCAGTCGGTTCGCCTCGGGATATTTTTCTGCCTGTGAAAATGTTTGTTGAGACACCCGGCAGCCGGGTAAAAATTTACTGGTCAAGGGGAAAGAACCAGTAAAATGACCCAACCCGACCAAAGCCGTTGCTTGCCCTTGCAGAGTAATCTAGAACCTGGTGGTTAGTACCACCATTATGTTTGTGTGGACACTCCATTGCTCTTCAATATTCGCCTACCGGGGCCAACCCATTCACTGGCACCCACTCATGCTTTGTTAGTACATCCACTGAGATTGCTCAGATACAATTCTCAGCCTACTATCGCAGGTTGCCTTTCTGCCGTCCTGCCTCCGCCTCCCCCTTCTTTCAATGTGCTCACTGAACCGTTACACCTATCACCCCGTCATCACCCTACATCTCACTCCCTCTGTTGGGTATACAAAGAAGACATCGGTGACATTCTGAGTTACACACAGATCAGAATTGTGAGGTAAGTATGAACATTTTTTTCCAATTCTCATTTTATCTTCACTGCTTTCATGTTGTCATCCTTTGTGTTCTTCTCGTCCTGTTGTCACCCTTTGATGTAGTCACAGGAGATCTCAGTGACTATATGTTGTGTTTGTGAATGTGTTTGTTTGCTGATGAAGACTAATCGTCACAACGTCCTTTATGTGTCGTAATTCTGTTATGTAAAGCTGCATTACTTTGTGTCATTTTATATTGTGTACATTTTAACAGCTTTACCGCAGTTACACCCAATTATATTCATATTTTTATGCCAACATTAGTATAACGTAAGAATAGTACTGTGTTCATGGACACACATATTTATTCTAACAGCAGTTTAAAGTCCACTAGCCAGCATTCTAGGTCCCTCAGTGTCGATAGGGCAGCCAGGTAACGCAGTGACTATCACGCTCTGTCCCGGCCCGGTTGGCATGTGTTCGAATCTCCAACGAGGCTTTTCATTTAATCTCATTGCATCTCATCGCATCTCATCATCTCATTTCATCTCGTTCCTTTTGTACCTTACGGTGTCGAGGTGGAGTGTAAACAGCGAGAGAGTGCCCATCTATGGGCTTCACATATCGAGATTCCCATGGACTATGTTATTCCCTCCGACCATCGTTTACATGGTCCGCCTCTCCCTTTGCTTCTGTTTGGTCTTATGAGGCCGAGAGGTGTAAAAGCTGACCTGGTTTCCCAGGTGGTCACAGACTGAAATGGGTATCAGGAAATGTTCATGAAAGTAAAGACAGCCGGTGACATTTTGACCTCCTGACCCACCGAATGCTGACTGACCTATAAATGTGAGGCTAGAACCATATACCCAATCTTCATCACAGTCAACTCGACGCGCTATCGAGATCAAGTCGCCTTATCTGTTAACGCAGAGGATGCCTCGCTTATTGGAAGCCGACACAACATGATGAAATGATGGTTCATTAAACGAGTCAAGACCCATCTCACCAACGACTAGATCAGGGAGTTGCTGACAAGAGAGAACCACAAACTCAAGATCACCAGTGCCGAGAGGATCATCGGAAAAACAACATCCCCTCTACTGTCGTCGTCGTAAAATCAGAGGACCGATTGATCCCTCAGTACATCAGATGGGACAAGAGAGATCAAGTTCCAGAGCACTACATACCGAGAGTGCTGCAATGCTCTAAGTGCCAGAAGTTTTGGCACACCCCTGCCACCTGCAAGAGTGAGGTTGAGGTTTGCAGATACTGCTCTGGACCTCAACCATACAACCAATGCCAGCATGCAACGATAGACAAGGACTTCAGGAGGTTTAACAATAACATAAAATGCGCCAACTGCCTCGGCAACCACGGCGCCAGGTACCTCGGCTGCCCCTGCCACCAAGACAGCAAAGAAGCCATGAAAATCGCCATCAAGTCTAATAAACCATATAAAGAAGCCAGGAGGCAGTACGAGGCGACCAACCGACTCACCAAAAATGACAAAGCCCAAATAGAAGGCCAACTGAAGGACCTGGGAACACAGTTCAAAACCATGGAGGAAGGAAAAGTCAAGACGCAAGAAACAGATAACAGTCGCTCAGCGCATCCTGGACGAAACGAAGCAAGTTCAGCAGAAGATTGAGCAGGATGTCGCTCGAATGGCTGTTATACAGGCTGAGACAGAAGAAAGGCTATCAAGCAGGGAGAAAGAAAAGTACAAGAAGCAGGAAACACAGACAACGACCGTTCAGCGCATCCTCGACGAAATGAAGCAAGCTCAGCAGAAAATAGAATAGGATGTCGCTCGAATGGCTACTATAAAGGCTGAGACGGATGAACAGCTACTTAAAATACAAGACACTTTTCATGAGATGCTCGACCTGCTGCAGACCAAGACACAGACAGCCACACCCGAACCAGAGGACATAAGAGCACAAACAGAAGAAGAAGCAACAGTGGAAGAACGATATCGCTCACCACCAAGATCCGACTGGCGATCGCCGAGAAGATTCGAAGGCAACTCACGGCGAGGAAATAGGAGGAACACCAGGAGAGACGACAACTGGTATAACTCCCTGAAGGAAAACAGCACCATATGACGGGGTGGGTACCCAATTACTCCAGACCTCAACAAGTGCGCGACTCTGTCCAGACATGAAAAACCTCATCAAGAAAGTGACGAACGCAATCAACCCATCAGAAGCCGGGAAGCTGACAACAAGCAGCCCAAAGTACGAAAGACAAATTCCAAGCTACACCATAGACACCCTACATAGCCATGTCGAAACCCGAAGGCTGAAAGGGGGTACTCGTACCAAAATTTGGATTGGATTGGATTGGATTGGATATACCCAATAGCATATGGCGTATAAAGGAATCCTTCACCTTTCTTTTACAAATTTCACTAAAATGTTGAATTCTCGTCCATGTTTTGGAGACATAAATTACAAGTACCTCTGAAGTCGGAATGGGAGACGAGGGACATTCTTAAACAGTCGAACACATCCATGAGCATGGGCACATTCTTAAACAGTTGAACACATCCATGAGCATTGACGCATTCTTAAACAGGTGAATCATAACAAACTCATGGAGGCCAGTTGCAAGACTGATAATATACTAACTAGAAAACACAGCTGTAAATTGCAATGATAACAAAAGTTATGAAGTCATATATAAAACCTGTATGTTTACGCATTTGAAATATGAACAATACGCAGAACCAATTAGAAACATCTAATGCAGTGTTTCCCAACCTTTTTGTGCTATGCCCCACTTAAGCCTTTCTAAAATTCTTATTATTCCCCCCCCCCCCCCCCCCCCCCCCCCCCCCCCCCCCCCCCCCCCCCCCCCCCCCCCCCCCCACCAACATATACATAATTTTTAATATTCAAAATTGAAATGTTCACTAAAGACACTTGAATGATAGGTTTTAGGAAGAAATCACTAGGCAATTACTCAGCAAACACAGAAAATAAATTTTCGAAACATATAATGGAGAACCGAAATTCAATAATGAAAGATGTTTCGATATTATTTTAATTATTAATAATTATTTATTATTTAAATTTAGTGAGATCCTTGCGCTTGATGACTGCTGCTAAGAGATTTTATGTCAGGTTCCAATTTAGTTAATTTCAGTCTCATGCTCCTTTTATATTAATTAAAGTTTTAATTGACCCCTTTTTTGCATTTCTGCGAGTTCTTCTTGACACTGCATATTTGAAATAGTCAAATCTACTAACTTTGGCTGCATCATCCAAGTTGGGAAATCAATTTGTTTCACATCAGAAAATCTTTCTTTTAAATAAGCCGATACAATTTTCAGATGATCGACGATACCATATATAGCAGTATCAGTCACTTCACACTTTTGAAGCCAATGAAACTTTAAAAAATGTTTGTTGTAAATATATGTCTGACATAGTTCAATAAAGGTAATGAAACCAAATATCTTCACTTTTGCATCGACAAGAGTTTTATTTGTTCCTTGAAGTTGTTTATTTAATATATTTAATTTGTTTTTCAAAGATATCGGCTAAACAACTCACAAATGCTTTACCATCGACCGTTAACAGATTTTTCATTTCCGATGTGTCGCTTAAAAAAATCAATAAGAGTATCAAATAATTCCGTAAATCTTTTCAAGCTGTTCCCTTTCGAGAGCCATCTTACTTCAATGTGAGGTATAAGTCTCACATGGCCTTCATTTTGTTCTTCACAAAATAATTTTAAGATACGTTCACATTTAGCACTAGCTTTAATAGCATTGATACACTTTATAACTAAATTTAGTACTTCATTTAGAACAGGTGAAATGTTTTTAGCTATCAGGTTTTCCCTGTGAATAACACAATGCACAAGAAGCATTTCTGGATTCTCATCTTTCATAAATTTTACGCAACCATTTTTCTTCCCCATCATATTAGTAACACCATCTGCAGTACAAGATGATATATTTTTCATTGTATATTATTGACATCTAAGTAATTTTCTTTTAGCTTACTATATATATATCTTTGGCGGTAGTGGTTCTTTCTAATGCTTTACAGATCAAGATTTCTTCAGCAAAATCACCTTTATCAATATATCTTACGTAAGTTATAAGTACGGCCTCACTGTCTCTCAAAGTTGATTCATCCATTTTCTTGTTTTAAGCTTTTCAACAAGTTGTATTTCAATATCCAAAATCATTTCGTCTCTTCTTCTGCTAACAGTATTGTTACTTAGTGGCATAGCTTTAGCGTCTTTGTCATCTTTTTCCAGAACCGTTTTAAGAAATGCTGATATTCATGGTTTTATTACATTCTCCCCTACAGTATGACTTTTCCCAGATTTAGCGATGAGTAATGAAATTTGATAACTAGCCTCAAGAGTACGATTGATTGTTGCATTATGAGTAGTAAATAGAGACTTTAATGTTACTCTGTGTTCAAAGTTGTTCTTTAAAGTTTGAAAGTTATTCAAATCTGAATTAACATGAGCATTATGATTCGCCTTCAAATGAGCCTCAATGACGACCCCGTTTCATTGATTCGTTGGTCAAGCATTGTTGGCATAAAAGACATAAAGGTGACCGTTCATTGTGGACAGCGAATATGAAACCAAATTATAAATATTCCTCCGAATATCCACGAATTTTTGTTGTTGTTGTTGCTTGCGCCACTCATTTCACTATGTGCTAAAATAAATAAATATAAGATCAATTGAAAACGAAAAAAAATAATAATAATATGAATTGGAGTAAACGTAGCCTAAAAATGCATATTTATATTTGTATGGCACATTTACCCCACCGCAAAAGACAAACATACTTTTTCATTTGTCAAATTGTAAATTCTTCTAAAACTGAAATTATTTTTAAAAAAAAAACAATTTAAAATTTTAAATGTATACGAATTTACATACCATTTATATATCAATTATATTTATACAATGTATATATTAAAAAAATTTAAACAACGAGACACTTACAACAATTTAACGGACGCTTATTTCAAATTAAAACCACCAGTGAATGGTGAGCGTTACTGCGAAACACTGCAGAAACTGAAATCCCATTCAGAACAAATAGCGCGAAATGCTTAGTGCCGGCCCAGTAAAATCAGTAGTCAACTGTAACGTCTAAAAATGAAATCACGGCTAGTAACATGGCGGACAGAAGTTACTTATACTAGGCGTTTACCCAGCTCGAGTAGCGACTGATAGTCGCCATACGGTTAACTTAAACTCTGCACGAGTCCATTTTCGAATTGCCCCCTTAAGAATCGAATTCCCCCCCCCCCCCCCCCACCTCCCCACTGTGGGGCGTGGGCTTCACGTTGGGAATCACTAATCTAATGGCAGTGTACGTGTGATTTTTGAGGAAAATGCAAAGAAAACCATCGACCAGTGGTTTTCAACCGGTGGAAATTCCTCCCCGCCCCCCAGGGGGAACTGTAGGGTTACCAGGGGGGTGGGGGGAATTAAGATTATTTCAAGATCGCGTTAATACAAGAACAGATTACTTGATATTATTTTTCCCTTCATACGTTACGGTTCTGTAAGTCTTACCCTTCTAAAATTCATTTATAAAGTAAGTAGACCCAAAAATCACGTTTTATGTGGACGTCTAGACTTGTTTTAGTATGTGCTATTAAATTTAGCTTCCATTATTACGTATAATGTGTAGGGGCGGCGGAGGGGGGATTTTTTATGTAGGAAATAGGAAAGGGGGGAGATGACGTTCTGAAAATATGGTGAAGGGGGCACGGGTCAAATTTGTAGGTAGGAAATACGAAAAGGGGAGGGGGTGGGGGGAATAACGTTCTGAAAATATTGTGAAGGGGCCATGGGCCAAAAGAGGTTGAGAAACAATGCCATAGACGAACAAAAACATAGTGAGCACGTCCGACAATTAACAAACGAAAAGCATTAAGAGATTTCAAAAATTAGGTGTAGACAGTAAAGATTTTTGGGCACATATTGAAGAGATAGAAAAATGATATGAGAAATGAATATAATGATGACTGGCAAGACTGATGAAAAAAGAACAAGGGAAGGCAGAGCAGTAAATATCTGGATTGCTTAATCACAGGGCATGGTAGGGATACGAACACAGAGCTGATCCACGACTCTGGTGATCGTGTAAGATGGCGAAACATGACCGCCCACGCTTATCAGCTGATACTGACAACTCCCCGCTCACTGTCATGGAGACAGGGGTCCACAAAAACAATAGAATATACAGATGGTCCCTGGTACTTCAAAATTACTCATTTACTGTCAGGCACATCAGTGGCAAAAATAACATACTGGCTGACATGTTAAGTAGGCCTACAAACTTTGATGTACCTGAATTGCCAATGAAACTCCATTTGCAAACACAACTCCATTTTCGTCTGTGACAATGTTACCAGAAGTCGACACAACTTCGTCTGTGACAATGTTACGAGAAGTCAATCACACAGATGTGACATTATAAGACACGCATGTCATCACTATTTACTTCATATATAAGTCAAGGAATTGTAATCCTCTATATTATATACACATCATGAATAGATTCCAGGAACATCGCGTGGAACAGTGAACTGTATATATAAGAACTTGTTACATAGATTCCAAAAGGAAAGAACGCGACATCTTCAGTGCGCCTGGTTTAACTTAGTTAATTAGTGTGATAGATATGAATGTATATATGATCATGTATATAAATATGATATAAAGATAAATGTATGTAATTGTCATGTATTATAGAGAATTTTATTGCAGTTGCATAGAATAGAATATTTTTGGTATATGTAGTTAGTTGAAAGGAACACGACAACTTTAGTTTTTGTAGATTAAATGCACCTTTCCCATTTCCCAACTAAATACACTTATAACTAGTCTTAAAATTAGATAACTGAGATTTATTGCATCTTAGCAGTCTCCTAAGAGACTATCGTTCCATACATTAGTTTAGTATAGTTAGAACATCCTAGTTATTGAACACAAATTAGTTAGAAATATAACATCATTAAATTTTTTTGTACCATCTAGATTTATAGTTGAATTAAGGGAACCAACACATTTTAATCCATTTCAGTTAATTAGATAGATTATCTTCCCTTAGTCAGCAAATCTCAGCACACGAAATTATAGTTTAATTAAATATTAATTAATATACTTACAATAAGGGCAAATAACCCACTTAACTTGTACAAATTGTATAGATAGATACAGTGCCATTTTTTCGCACTATTAAGCGGCTCAAAAGCTTACCGAAAAACTGAGCCAAAACGTTATTGTACTATTTATTTTGCACTATATTTTATTTTTTCATTTTAATGTATTTTTCATTATTTTATTTTATTTTATTGTATTTTATTTTCATTTCCCAAGATTATTTCCCTGTGTCATTATAACGTGATAATAATGTAATGACATAACATAACTTTTTAACATGTCAGAACAATTGTGAGTGAGAAAGACGAGAGCAAGGACAGAATGCATGAATTAAATACAAGGCGAGTGAACAGCGGGCGAAATTTTTCCGCGCCCAAGCGTTTTTATAATTTGTCTGCGTCTTGAGTGTAACACACGTGCTTCGTCATTTCTGTGTGTAGTTGCCACTATTCTATTATAGGTATAGCCACATTTTTAAGTTTCCTAGATCGGCAGGGCAGTCACAAATTATGCTAACGCATCAATTCGTGACGGCATAAACCAATCTACGACGCTTGAAAAACAACATTCAGTAAATTAGATACATACACCTATGTTTCTGATTTAAACATACATTAAACTTAACTAAACACACAAACAACCAGATATACTTACAGATAAAAATGCAGACAGCAATTAAATGGAAGGGGGGATAACCCATGAACAGGGGACATCACAGACTAACTGATACTCTAGTAAACATTTGAATATTTTACCACAAACGGAAGTTAGAGAGGTGAACATCAGCACACACACAACAAGTAATAAAGTTGGAGAAACATTACACGGGAGCATGAATTTATATTCATGTATTGTACCGTAAAAAGTGCAATCTGAACGGGATGTCGGTTAATCGACATTTTGAGAAGCAGACCGCAAAGGCAATGGGCTTCGGGTCGTTACAGCTCTCATATGTGTAATAGAGATGAGTATCTAGCCAACAGTACAGTTGTGCTACACTGATTAATAAGCCAGTGGATAAATACGACAATGTGACATCAGACAGTCAGAAGTTAGTGATTATACCCAGGACATGAGGACTTAACCCTACCAGCACTTGACAAAATTAGACCCAACTAATTTTTAAATGTTACGAAAGATTGCGCCACACCCATGAGGTAAAGTTGGTGACGCAATGCGACGGGGGACGGGAGCGTGTCAAGATGCTGGGAGAGACAGAGATAGAAGTAGAATAGACATAGATAGAAGTAGGATAGACATAGATACAAGTAGGACAAGGACGGAGGAAAGTAAAGGACAAAGACAGGACATAATAGGGACTCTGTACAAGAGTATAGACAGAGAAAGACAGTAGAAGGAGATAGTACTCCAAACTAGTGTTAGGACCAGACCTAGACAGGACACGCATGTGTCATAGCTAGGACATGACTAGGACATACCGGGATTCATTCCCGAAATAGGACAGAGTACCGTAGGCACGGGGATTACCCGTAAACAGACTGAACTCTAGTATAGCTGTAGGCTACGAGGACTGGACAACTGGACTACGTGGCAAGTGATCCAGCACGCCACACAACGGACGGCACGAGAAAGGGGGACGAGGAACTGGACTGGACCTGTGAATTCAGGCAGACCGGGACGGACAGTTGGTGTGACAGGACATATGTGTTTTCCCTTGCCAGTGTATAGTTTAAGGAGGGCATAGTTACACTTAGCCAATGATAGTAGAGTGTATTTGCGTAACAAATGTTAAATGTGTATGCTCGGAAAGCGAGCTTTGTAATATATAATAAAACGTGAATCCTGATCGTCCATTTACCCAACGATGTGTTTGTGATTACGAGGGGTGAATGAAGGGTCCTCATGATTGTATGAAATCAGGTTGTTGACAGAGTCCATAATCAATTACTGAGAGGATCAAGTGCTGGTATAGTGTGAGAAGATTTCTCTGCTCTGTGTCTATTGCAGCCATAGATTTAAGTGCATCGAGTCCCTTTTGAGACCTTGTCACAACCGTCTCCACATGGTCCTTGAAGGACAGGCTCCTGTCAAATGTGATTCCCAGATACTTCAGTTTGTTCTCTCTGTTGACGCTTCTACCATCTATCGCGAGGCTTGGGACATCAGCTCTCACAATCCTGTTGTCCAGAGAGCACCACAAAACAGCCGGCTTTTCCGGGTGTATGACAGCACTCATTTCAGTGCACCAGTCAATCACTTTATCTACTGTCGCCTGTAGCTCCTGGGTTGTCTCCTCCCTATTTCTCCCCTGCCTATATGCAGGAATATCATCTGCAAACCCGAGCGAGAATACATGACGGCTGCGATCCAGTTCACCAACCAGTGATTGACCTCCTTCTCCATCAGTGCGGTCATCAAAATATCATATCGAACTCTATTGTATGCATCCTCGAGATCAAGCGCTACCGCTATCGTGTTCTGTCTACTCTGGAACCCCTCATAAACACGAAAGGCAAAAGTAGCTGCATTTGACCAGGTATCTTTTCCTGGCCTGTAACTCCCCGGGCCTCTTGGAAGAAGCTTCCCCCTTTCCAAAAACTCTTGCAGCTTGACAGCGACTATCTTTTCAAGAACCTTCCCAAATGTATTTTGAAGGGTGATGATCCTAAAGCCGCTAAGCTTGGAATGATGCGTGAATGGTTTTGGGAGAAGGATGAGATAGCTATGCACCCAATCCTGCGGTACTGATGCTGTTGTAATGCTCTGGTTAACGCAGTCAGTCATCTCCTTCAGGTCTGCATCGCTCAAAGCCTTCATGTGGCCATACCTAACCCCATCTGGTCCTGGTGCTGTGTCTTTTGCCTTTTTCAAAATATGTTTAATATCTTCAACCCGTATGATGTCTTCATAATGCATATTCTTCATGGTGCCAGATAATTCCTCTCTAACTGTATCCCTGGTGTCCGCATCATTATGATTGGTCTGCTCTAAAATCTCTGGAGAAACGCCTCCCCTTTCTCTTTGTCTGTTGTCACGCGCACACCATCATCTCTATCAATTGTTCCCACTGTCATAGGCCGATCTTTTCTTTGCATTTGTCTGTGCAGTTTCCAGAATTTCGGCAGTGTTTTATCACCTCCAATCTCCGTCATGAAACATTCCCATTTTGCGTTTTTGGCCTCTGCAGCACAGCGCTTGAACAACTCCCCCCCCCCCCTTCCCCCCCCCCCCCCGGTCTTTCTTGACATTTTCCGCTGTGTTCACTTCCTTTCCTCTCCGAGCCTTAACTTTCCTGGATTTGGAGATCAGGACTGAGCATGGCATGTGATCACTCCCATGGTCATTCAAATAAGTCCACTTTACATCTAAGACTGATGACTGGGAGACAAGTGCCAAGTCAATAGCTGTGTCTGCATCGCCAGGCCTCATTGCCATTCTAGTCGGCCTACCATCATTTATGTAGACAACATCGGAGTCCACCATGGCATCCGCAAGGGCAATTCCCTGTCGGTTTTCTCCACTGCTGTCCCAATCTCTGTTCCTCGCATTGAAGTCTCCATATATGAGTAACCTATCACCTGGTAATTCCTCCAATTCCTCAAGCCAGTCCCAGTGTTCCTTTCTGACAAAACAGTCCACTGTGGCATATACATGTATGATGTTCCAACTTAAGCCACCAATCTCCATTTGTATACCCTGGACCTCTCTTGCACTGTGATTCCACTGGCTCAAGTCAAGTACCACATGCTTCACTCCTTCCTTCTCCAGCAGACCTTGTCCATGTCTCTTCTGCCCAATAGGGTTTATATAACTGGCGTACCCAGGGCAATGGTATTTGTCTGTATTTAGCTCCTGGAGCATGGGGACATAAAAATCATATATTAGCCTCTCCAATACAGGACCTCTCCGTCTGGCACTACGACAATTCCAGTACCCCACTCTTACATGGTTGAAACCTAGTCTCTCCACTTTTCGTCTTGTTCTCCTGGCGCCTG